>BLKM01000727.1:139360-215288 GCA_013340265.1 Coptotermes formosanus | reverse complement strand
CAGCCTGCTATATACACCTGTTTTTGATTCACCGTAACGATTATACAAGGACGTGTGCCACAATTTACCCTACTTTATTTAATGCTGTACAACTACTGGTATAAAATACTTGATACTGTAAGTGTAATGCATACTTACATCTAATTACAAGACAGCAATACTTCATTCTGACCTTAGAATCTGGAGTTGAGCTGCTTGACAGAGACATGACCGATCTTGAAAACGTTCGAGCACGGGATGGGAACTCATCTGTATACATTGTGATACCCTCCAAACAGAACTTCCTGGCAGTAAATGCTGCCACTTGATACCCTTTGTTTCCTTGCTGTAAGTACGTTTCACTGGGTGTCGAATTCGGTGGGTCTGTCCCCGCCTCATCAGAGTAATCCACACTGTCATGAACAAACAGCAGATCATTAACACTGCCAAAAGCCATTACAAAATCTCAGCAACTCACATTTGTAAAAGGAAAACAAATCTACACAGGATCAAGTGTGTGCGTGTGTATGTTATTTAACAATTCTGTCAACTGCTACAATTATATGGGTTTGGTGACAGATAAGCACTGAGCACTGGTGGAATGATACTGACTGGGGAAAATGAAGTGAAGGTGAAGCAATCCCATTACATGCCTGGACAGGCCCTGAGGGTTCCAGGAGGTTCAGGCTCCCAGATTTCATGACAATTGGCACATTAAGGTGGTAAGGCTGTCAGCCCTACGAACTGGCCGCCTTTATCCCCCCAGGATATATTCCTGGTACTCACTTCTGTTAAAGGCTGAGTCAACCCCAGGGCCATAGTACATCCAGAAGGATTATGTCAATGAAAAATTCCAATGACACCATCGGGAATCGAACCCACGAACTTCTAGCTTGTAGCTCAGTGCCTCAACCAACTGCTCCACCACGTGCCCCCAGAAAAATGAAGTACTCTCAGAAAAACTTGTCCCCGTGTCACTTTTTCCACCATAATTCTCACATGAAGTGGCTTCGGACGGAACCTGGGCCTCTGAACTGAGAGACCAGTACCTAACTTCTTGAGCCAAGGCATGGCATGCCCCATATTATATTGTCCTGTGGCCTGTGTGGCTGTATCATATTTTTGTACACTATCTACCAAATGGAACAATTTTTGGAAAAACACTGCTGAACATAAAATGTGTACTTTAATTTTCTCTGCAACTCTGCGTGAGCATTGTTGAAGGAAAGATAGCAGGAAAGATAGAAGTGAATGCTTACTGGAACACACTGTACAAGACTGATAATGCAATGTTACAAAACTTGACAACAGTTTACTTTACAGTACTTCACTGTTTGTCGTAAGTGTACAAGGTTCTGTCACCAATACAGCAACAATATTAACAAACCAGAACTGCTCTTGTTTTTAGCCGACAGAAGATGAGATTCATGTAAGATCATTCTGTCTGTCTGGGGCGTAAATGTTCAACTGCATGAATTAAAGAATTTCATGACTTGTAAGCAACACTCATAAAGAATCCATATAAAAATAAAACACTGTAAAAGAACCAATCGCTAAAAATGTTTTAAGAATTACAGAAACAAATGGTACTTACTTTTTTATTCTGAACTCAACAGCAACTCCGGCGTTACTGTCTTTTGGCACATGTTCTAAACGTATAACTGTATCTACAAATTTGACTTTTACACGGCTCAAAACTGTAAGAAAAGTATGAAGTTTCATTATTTTCTGCAAACTTGAACACAACTCTGTAGAATATTTTAACTCAATATGATTTTAGGTCAGCAAAACTGTTTAGACAAGGAAGAACACTAAGTAAAGAATCAAAATACAAAAAGAAACAATAATTTCATGGGCCTAAAATCACTTTCATTCTAAAATATCTTAAAATTAAAAAAATACAGTAATTTATTTTATTGTTTAAACCACTGAACAGAAATACAACATTATAAGAATATTCTGATTATTCTCCCCAGTGTGCACACATGCAATTTTCTTCTTTCTCCCAAGGTTTGCGATCTACATTCTGACATGAAGCTTCTGTCAGATGACTTTTGTTCTTTGTTTCTAACTTCACACGGCAATGCCTTTCTTGCAAAGCTGATAGCTTCCAAGCTGCTCATGAGTTTCTTTGCTCTTAACACACTGGTGACGAGATGTGATGCTCCTCCCCTCACAAATATCAGAATCCACTTTCAACGTAAAATGTTCCTTTGGTTTCAAGAGCTCACGAGATACCAGCAATAGGAAAAAACATAAAATAACTTCAATCCATTCAGACTAGTCACAAGCATATCGCTCATGAAACACCAACTTGTCGGAACCCCCCAACACGCAGTTTCACAGCAGACACAAAACTTGACAGCACCATAAGAGATCAACATTTAAGCACGTTATGTTTTTACTTAAATATATGGAGAAGCAATTTTTTTTGCGGATATAACATTTTGACAGAAAGTGTGCTTTTAACCCAACTGTCTAGTAATGCAGGAACGTCGCTTTGACAAATTGTGTGGCTTATGACAAATCACTGTTTCACGGGAAATAGGACTCACACAAAACCTCTGAATGCAAGCAAACAGTAATGTAGAAATGAGGTGACAGTAAAGTTGTCCCTGTGCTTAATCAAGCAACAAGCCTTGAAGGTATACTGGGAAATGGTGGTATAGCTCCAACCATTCTTGATCTATGAAAGCAAACTGTCAGGTTTACACCCAGAGGATAGAATCCATGGCACTCATTAAATAGGAGGCTGGGTGGGCCCCAAAGCCAGTCTGGAGGTTCTGGAGAAGAGAAATATCAATTGCCTCTCTGTCAGCGATCAAAACCCAATTCCTCGATCATCCAGTCCGTAGCCTAGTCATTATACCAATGGACTTCGGAACAATATTTAAAAAAACATATAAAAACCACATAATGCTGGGTTGCTTTCACACATATCAAAGATGTTACAACTGTGTTGTACACACTTATAAAAACGTACAACATACTTGAATCAATGGCCTGAGCAAACAGTTCGAGTCCCTCCAGCGGCTGGGGCTGCTCTGTGTCCTTCCCATCCGAAGAACCTTCCTTCAGACACTCCTCTGCAAGCTGCATGCTGCTCGTCATGCTGCTCCACATGGATTCAAACATGGACGCACCTGATATAACATACTCACATTTACTGCTTGCACAGTATATTAGCACTCCTACTACCAAATCTATGTTACACCTTTACAATCATTATGACCAAACTACTGTCACTGAATTTGACACTTATTTATAATTAGTAAAAAAAACTATTCAAATCTG
This sequence comes from Coptotermes formosanus, assembly GCA_013340265.1. NCBI lineage: Eukaryota > Metazoa > Arthropoda > Insecta > Blattodea > Rhinotermitidae > Coptotermes > Coptotermes formosanus. The sequence continues at coordinate 212,015 of BLKM01000727.1, read as the reverse complement.
AGTAAGTTTCCCTAACATACAGATATACAAATCCTGAGTGCCACGTCACCATGGTGACTAGATTTTTTATGGTGGCACCTAATATTTGCGGCACCTAGAATATTGATACGGCTCATGGTTTTATTTTTTTTTGGAGAAATTGTGCACCCCTGCCCTAATCTGTCACTCAATTTGGATTTATGTTAGGTTTCAAGCTACAACAAATTATTTTAACTTAACTAATGCAAACATACCTACATTAATACACTTATGATACATCAAATAGAAATGTTCTAACAATAATAAAGGATTTAAAGATGGACAAAAATTCTTTTAAGCCAAACATATCAATTTGTGACAGCGAGGTATCATCCCACAGACTGAAATAAATAAAAACTGTAAAACTTCAGGATATACCTATGCCTAAATCCATAAGCCTAAGCATAGGAAGCAGTGGGCTGTTTCATAAACAACTGAACAATGTTTACAAGACAAAAGTCTGGCCAAGACAGATAGATGCCTGACTTACAGACTGTTGTATTATTTAATGATACTACTTCAACTGCAGAAGTCTTAGAGCATTGAATTATGACAACCATGAATGGTGAGTAGCAAACATTTTAAAGTCGCTGAACTGTTTCCATGTACTGCCTTATCACTGACCAGGAGACATTAAAAAAAATATGAGGAACATCATATCAGAAATAGCCAGTAACTTGCCAAGGTTTAAAATCATTATGTACTTGATACAAGCCTGCTGCAACAAACTTCTCCTGTTTCCAAAAGGAGATGAAAAGACATAAAACATTTTGCAAAGTAGTGCTAACAACGAGAGGTGTCTGAAAAGCAATGAGACTCGCAATGCTGCACTTTTGCTACAGTCTTGAGCGAGAAAATACATGCATCACACTGAAGTCCAAAATACAGTGAGTTGCTGCTACAAAGGGCATTGTTCTATTGTTAGGTGTCAGTTTATATGAGATACCTCATGAGACCTGCATTTCAATAGCAGCCAAAACTGTTCAGTATGTTTTAAGGCAGACATGTGTGCCAGAATTTCGTGTGAAGGTCAAAGAAAAGTTACAGAAGTTACAGGAAGCCTACGAACTAGAAATTAATGAACAGCAGGCCTGTAACTTCAGATGGTGTAAACCCTTTAACCCTTTAAACACGAAGCGTATCTGTTTTATATAAGGACTCAGTGCGTACCGCGCTGTAAAAACTCTCTACTTCGGTTATAAAAACCAATCTGTTAATGTTTTATACGGCAAAAGTTGCTGTTTGTTCTGAGATCCGTACAAAACACATAAACACAATGTGGGCACCATGTAGAATTTTTTAATGCTAAACCTGGTCGTATGTAGAGTTACCGCTAGGCTTTAAAAGGTTAAAGAGGGGAACCAAAATGTGGTTGGTGACATTCAAAGTGGATAACCAAACATTTCCTTGCAGATGTCAGTATTGAGAATGCTAATTAACTGCTGATGCAGGACAGGAGACTGGCATTATAGAAACCGTCTGCCAGGTTGTGCCACTGGAAAGGGTTATCACATTGCAACAGCGAAATTAGGCATGACACAACAGTGCACACTGCGGGTTCTAAGTGATCTGAGCAATAACTGGAAACATATCTGCATCCCGGTTGGCCACTGACATGTAATTCTTTTTTTAGCAAAACCACTTTATCATCTATATGAATCTGTGATGAGTCTTGGTTCAGACATAAGACCCAGAATCAAAACAGCAATCAAGTCTTTCACTTGCTGCTTTACCCTGTGTCATTTCTATATAAAAATAAATACAATTTAATAGCTTTCATGATGCAGCTAACTTATTAGCACCTTCTGTACAAGTTTATGTAACTAACTAACTAGCTAGCTAGCTAACTAACCAACCAACCAACCAACCAACCAACCAACCAACCAACCAACCAACTAACTAACTAACTAACTAACTAACTAACTAACTAACTAACTAACTAACTAACTAACTAACTAACTAACTAACTACAAATGTTGGCTTAATAAAGCCATTCTCAAGTCTAATACTGGACACCAGCTGTTCTTAATATATAGTTCTCCTACATGTAACATTACTGCAATGACCTTGTACAGACACTGCTTATTAAAATATATATCTGTTTCACAACTCAAGATTTTCCCCTTACAAATAACACAGTGGGATGCAACAAGTAAAATGGTTAGACATCAACATGGCTAGCTGCATTAATCAATACCAGAATATTAAGAGCAAGACATTAAATTGTAATAAAAATATTTATTTTAATAAGCAACATTTATATGAAATAACTGCAATTTCTATATATTAACAACAGCCAGTAACTGGGCAAACACTTGAGAATGGTTTTGTTAACCTTTTTTGGCCAAATGGGCACCCTCATCCCATTAAATGTAACTCTTCATGAACGGGAAGAAAAATCGCTGTCCTGTGTAGGCGCAGACATGGGCATTTAACAACAAAAGGTGTCGGCAGCTACAAGGGGATTGAAAGGTTAAGATAAGGTTAAGATAAGACATGTAGTCAGTTATTATATAATCCTCTACAGCAGGCATTAATAAATCTGCTGTGTTAAGAGGCATGTTGAACAACAGCAGTCAAGTGACTGGGAACACAATGGATCACCCCACCAATAAAATTTCACACAATGCCTGTTTGGGAAAGTGATGCTGATAGTGCTGTTTGATTTCAGAGGCGTTACTCTTCAGCAGTGGGCACCTCAGAAGCAAGTGGTGAACACTCAGTAATGTGAAGATACGATAAGAACTGTTATGCAGAATGGAATTTTATAGAGAAAAGGCATGAGTTCTTGACAAAATGGTGGTTTTTGCTTCAAGGTGAAGCATGGCCACAAAATGCACAAGTGGCAATAACAGCATTAGGAGATATGGGTGGAACATCAGTCGAACATCCACCCTGAAGTCCAGACCTTGCCTCCTGTGATTTCTGGGCATTTCTAACACTTAAATGAAAGCTAACTATGAGGGCAGAAATTTGGCTCTGACAGTCAGGTTACGCAAGCCAACACTGCGACCCTATGCGAGATGTTTGAAAATGGTCTAGAGCATGTGTGAGAACTAAGTAACGTGCTGCAAAAAGCATATGGCTTGTGCACACCATTACTTGGAAATAAAACAACACCAAAACCTGAGAATACCTCAGACACAGAGCCATGTACATTGTCTCGCTATTTTTTAAACACCCCCACCCCCTCCATATTAACATATTAAAAATTACAGGCAATTCAAAACTAACTTCCAATCACCCACATGGCAAAATCAGTGCAGGCCTCATACAACCTAGCCCACTACCTTAACATTTATCATACTGGGGTAGATTTACATTTTAGCACATGGTTTACACAAAACATATTACTTGAACAGAAGAAAAGATAAAATTACGAAATATATGGCATTTTATGGAAATAAAACAGACATTATGCAGCATGTCTAAAAAACGCAGTAAATTTCTTTTCAGCCTAAATATAAAAAACGAATTTATAGGGGTATTTTTTCACAGGTCTTTAAACAGTTAATTGATTCAACTGAAGGGAAAGCATCAAAATAACACATGATTGACCTGTGAGATAGCCACCCCACGCCCACACACACACACACACAAAATCACATCATTACTTATCACAAATTTTGGTATACCAGGGCATCTGTAAAGATACTTTTACAAGGAACAGTGAGCACTTCTGCTATCTGTAGTGACTGGTTATAACCAATTCCATCACATATAATCTGACATAACATACTCCTTTAAACCCCATACAGAAGTTATTCTAACAGGACAGATACATTCTTGTGACTGGCACATAAATCAAAAATTAATTTGCATAATTTATATGCCAGTATTAAAATGTGGCACTAAACATTTTATGAAGTGATATAAACACACTATGTTTCTATTTAGCAGTAGGAAAAATAAAACTGATATATGATGTCTTATGCTTTATCATGCTGCTTTTGCCCAGTCACCTAATCCTCTCTTAATCCTCTTATTATCAGTCGCAAACTGCTTGGTTGTTCTGTAACAGTTGAAGGGCTTCAATAGTTTACCACGTGATATAAAAGATAAAGTCCACAATATCAAAGAATTTAAACAATTAATTAAGAATTTTTTGTACTGTAATACCTTTTATACACTGGAAAAGTATTTTAACCATAACAATGTGTAACACATTACTGATAATTTATTATATGTTATTTATGCCTGTAAGGAAATTTTTCTCTTAATTGTTTTATTATTTCTATACTTATATGTATATTTTATTATATATTTTGACATAGCATATGAAATTGCTAGTATGTACATGTGTTGTGACAAGTTCCATATCGCATGGTGCACATGAGGTACCCTCTGTGATGGCTGGTATGTGAAATAAATATTGATATTGATAAACAATGCTTACAACAGAAATGTATGAAGCAAAAGGTTTTTAAACTTCAATATTTAATTGCTGTACTTAAATCCTGCAAGTTCATCACCATTGTCATAACCCACAACCTTCACAACCCATTTTTTTAAGATAAATTTTCATGTTATCATTAACTCTCTGGACCAAAATTTGATATGCATCTTATGAAATATAAAATAAAATGAAATCTGACATTTTCACAGCAGTGATTATGAAGATTACTGAGCTCTGAATATGATGATATATAACTTGATGGTCCAAAGTTTCAGAGGAACCTGTTACCTCAATGTTCATGACAGGAGACAAGGCCAGCAGTTTCCACTGAAATATGCGTGCCTATCTACCAAACTATACGGCATCATATCGCTGAAGACGGTAATCTTTGACTTCTATTGAGCTTAAGTGAAATGAACTCAATGACATGCAATAAGAAATTGTAAGTCAGCAGTTTTTGAAAGGTTTCTGTGGTAAATATACCACGCAGGAAGGTGTACTGGTAATGCGTTAGACTTCTAATCACAAGGTGTCTGATTCTGTCAGCCAGACTCTTGCTACCCTGACTCCATAGTTTTCCTCAGTCCCTCCAGGAATACAATAGAATTGCATCTTGATTGGAGCACAACTGTTTCCTTTCAAATCCTTCCCAATTCATCATTCACCAACTGTCCTACCACTCAATGCTACAAAGTCTGAGGTACAGCCAGCATCAGAAAATAAACCACAATGCGTAACTAATGTTTACTAAATCAGTGTTGCATTCAGAATTTTGGGCAATGCAGAGAAAGATTGGTGACAGTACAACTGCACTTTTCCTTCTGAATACAAAGTACTTCTCATCCAAAGCTCCACCTTATCTCCTTCCAAACATGTTACTTTATAATTGTTTTAGGTCAGCAGGAGTTAATATAGCTTAACGGTGTCTCTGTTGGGTCTAGTACACATAAAAATGCACAAATTTAGTTAACAGTTGGGTAGTGTAGAAGAGCACAGTTCCTTCTATCTTACAGTAACCTTTCGTATGCAGAGCTTTGGGAAGCAGAATACTCTGTCTTCATCACTAGTAGCTCTACAGTGTATTTCAGATTTCCAATAAAAACATATATATCTTGCATTTAAATTACTTAAAATAGTATACAGACTGTGAAATAATAATTATTATAACAACTTAGCTTGCTAATAAATACATGCAAGTTCTCATGACAGTGCAAATAAACGTACCACTGTCAGCCCTCTGTTTCGGCTGTATGGTCAACATTAGGCCCATCACTTCAACAAAACTTGAATCTTTAAGAAGTGATGACCACGGGATGGATACTGACATCTGTGAAATGTATCCATCCACAAACTCAATAGGTAGATTCTGCTGCTCACCCAACTCATTGAGAGCCTATAAATAGAACACATGTGGTCATATTATTTATAGCACAGTTAATATCCTGAAAAGCCCTGTTGTCTTATGCATGTTTCAGTTTCCATGAACCAGTGCCGTTCCGTAAATAATACTCAACCCCCTTTTAAGCAAACGCACGTAGCGTAGGGAATTTGTAAATATCTGAATGTTTTAAAGCGCATAATGTGAATTGTGATTGCTTGCAGCAGTAGACTGTCCTCCCACACAAACCACTGGTATTTACTGTTTTGTCATCTACACTATTACGAACATACTCCCAACACAAACAATCGTAATGCGTACCTGCACGTCCAATCTAACTTCAGAAACTGTGCCAGTTCCATTGTACAGATCCACTGTCAGCTGATCCAAGGTCAATTTTTCCTCCAAAAATTGACCCAAATATCGCTGTAGCAAGTACCTGCACGCTCGCTTCTTTATGCTTTCAGACCATGGAAAGCCCAAGTACCACGGCATTTTGAATGTATGCAACATTCAGAAGAAGCTATTTAAAACCTGCTACACTCATTGTTCGTCGTCACTCTTCCACTTGCTTCCACACCAACTATTGCCAGCAAATAAAAAATAGACATGACGTCATCTGTTTTGACTATTATATACAATGCATGATACTTTGCAGTTTGCAGGACATGTCATACCAGAAACACATCACTCGCCTCAAATTTTATTCGAATTATTTACATATACCATACCGATCTTCTGCACTATTTCCCCCCCTTCAATGCACACAAGCACCAAACGAATGAATTGCCATTACTGTCTCGAGCACGGATTACGTATCGAGCGTGATAACAGCTGACAGTCATGCCAAAGCTACGTATTATGCGTTGGTTAGTTGCATACTTCGATTATCGGTGATAAATGACAATGAAAAGGACAACGAACGGGAATATTATGATTCGTAATGACGTAAATGCAATACAGTGATAATGATATGTCTGTGTGAGAAGAGTCAATTCAGGACTGAGTCTAATGATTTTCTCTCTCTTTCAAAACACAAATTTTGTGTTTACCCCTGTTCTCGTCATTCCGATCGTGCATTGTATGAAACGTTCTGACTGTTTTTGTAACACCTGTGGATAGTACCCAGTACAGGCAAATGTATACGTAATGAACTACATCTTGATGTTTTCACTTGGCGCTTATTTGTGAGGTTATGTGCGGTCAGATTCTCAACGGTTATGGATTTACCATTACCCGAATGTTAAAAGATAAAAATAAGCGCACTGATACGTATGTCGAGCTTGCATCGCTGAAGTTGTAATGAATGCTGAAAATGACCATCCTCAGCCAAAATACACACATTGGTTTCTGTGTGAGTTGAGCATGTAGCTCCCATCATTGCTTTTTTATGTGCCACTACATGGGTTTGTCTTCCAGCGTCATCTTACACGCCTCACTGGATACCTTTTTTTTCTGAAAAAACACCTACACTTATTATATGTACCCTTAGAAGCAATTTAATTGGTAACTGTAATGCAACAGAGCATCTCCCCATTTTAGCCTGGGTTGATGGCTGGGGCATTATACTAGATGCAGGCTTCAACCCCTACATATTTACATGGGGTCATGTGAAAGATATGGAGTACCAGCTAAAATAGGAAACATGAGATGCATTTCTCTGTCTCAGTCTGCATGCTGCAACCGTGTGCAGGGAGATCCCAATAAACTTGCAATATCTACACACGTGGTTCACAGGCATGCCAAGATGCGTATTACTGAGGGCAGTCATTTTAAACATCGACTATGAATTCAGGATTAAAAAGTTTATTTCAGTATTTGCAAGATTTCAGGCTTCACCCTTAAAGGTGGGACTAATAAGTTGTTCTGAAACATTGGCAACCAACTACCAACCTACACCATGTAACATCCCTGAAGAGTGAAGACACTGGTTAACATACATCAGGCAGACCAACTAGTCCTCTGAGAGCAGGGTCAAAGTACACCACTGGCACATATGGCTCAGGCAACCCAGTAAGGTAGCAGAATAGAACACAGAGTCAACCACGATCATCACCTCCATCTCCAGGATGCCAACATATTCTCCATTATTCCATGCTATGTGGATTGACTACATGAATAGGGAGGATGGCATAATCTTGAGCACATCACAGAAACTGGTTTGCTTATTCAGAGAGCATAAGAGGCCTCCTCAGTATGGTTAAGTGGCTCATGGCCCTTTTCAGGGCCAAACATCCATGTTTCTTTTTTGTCACATGCCTCTTATTTTCCTCTTTTCTGTGTTTATAGTATAGCCCAAACACCCACATTGCCCTGATGGATACTTCATCGTGCCAAGAAAGCCCTGGCCGCTCTGTCATCCTCACCCAATTCGACATACCTGCGTCTTGGTCCTGTTATGGCCCTGATCAGGGCCCTTCACTTCTTTTAAAGTAACATTAAATTCACTATTTGTGGTCTCCCCTTGTTTCATCCTCAACACATGACACTACAAACCCCACCTGAAATCCATCCCTGACCCCTAGCTCCCACTCGTTATCAGATGGTAACCAGCTGCTGTCTCATGCAGCATTCAAAGATAACCTTTGACACTTTCCAGTTTGGTACACCGAGGCTCCTCCCACCACCTCCCCCTATTGACCCACCACGTTCTCTGGCCATGCGCTATGTAATAGCCACCTTTACGCCATGTGACTATTCTTCCTGAACTGCTTGACCCTGAAGGTGAACACACTATGACCCTGCAAAATGTCAGGTACTTCTCACCCACTGACACAGCACTGCATCCCAGAAGACTTGAATCTTGTGTCTGATTTGTTTAATATACTGATGTCATAAATAAACAAATTAATAACCTCAAACTGACAAATATGTCTTCTTGGTTTACCTTGCAGTGCTTAACCATACAAATTAAATATTACTAAGGGAAGAACAACAAATAGGCATAAGCAATGTGTTCAGAAAGCCATGGAAGAAACACTGGTGGGATATTTTAAAGTACAGTTACAAAATTTCATTGTGACGCACGAAAACCTCAGTCATGGTTTTACTTTCCCAGTCCAGATCTGAAATGCTAACATCTAGAATAAAGGAGCAGAATGCTAACCATCACATCAAAATATAAGAGCTACAGTACCAATATGGGAAACAACTAACTTCATGGTTTGGTTCAGGTTGTCCTTGAGCAGGTGATGATCAAATGTCAGAAGTTCTCTGATTTTATGAAACCCAAATGCACATCACCATGATCACAATTCAGACTTTGGGCCAGGTTTGTCCAAATTTTCGTAATCACTTTTTAACATTAATTGCAATATTATCCTCCCAACCACAATCAGGTGTCCAAACTGATCGCATTCAGTGAGGTTTCACAACCAAAACTTTATTTTCATCTTGGATATCAAGATTAGAATATTTGTTGGCCACAAGTGATTAGAAATGGCAATGTTTTATTGTTCTTATTATGAGCTGAGAAGTATGTCATACAATATCTCCTCGTTGCTTTCCTTTTGATTACCAGACGACAGCTTGCTTCCAAGAGAAAATCTCTCCAATTACAGGCATAATGGGACTTCTTAAGTACAGTTTGAGCAAAAGTAAATACCTGGTAAAGGGTAAAAGTCGCCCCATAACATGCCAATGGAGAGACACAGAGGGAGGAGAGGTGTACTTCTACTCATGGTTCACCTCAGTGCTATGCAAGGATGGGTGTATAGACCTGGCACTGGAGGATAATTATTGTGCCACCTCTTTATATGTGACCGTCATAAAGTTGTTTCAGAAAATATTTCATAGAACCTTTTACATACTAAGCTCAAAGAATGCTGTTGTTCAGATTTTAATGTAAGTCAGATGAGGAGAACTCTGAGACTGTTGGAGTTTCATTTGCTATGAAGACATAATTTTTAATTTGTTAGTTTATGATTATGAAGAAAGTAGGTTAAATTCACGTTAAATAAATGGAAATACATGCATGAATTCTGAAATGTTTAAAAGCCTTGATTATTGCTACTATGACTGAGGCCTTCAGAGTCTACAAAAGCAAAGTTACTTTGTTAAAACCAAACATAGCAATTAATGAATGGGGTTTAGCGAAGACAATGTGTAGATGCACTAGCACTCCGGCATGGTTACATAGGACCCCTCCTAAGTGTAGGATCTGTCAAGGGAATCGAGATGAGAAAAAAGCGGAGAAGGAGAAGAAAAGGCAAAAATTAATCGCAGCCACTGAAGAGGAATATGAGAAGAAGGCATATAGTGCAGAAACTTCTGATGAATCGATTGGTGTAAAAGTGAATGGTTCTAGTGATTCATGTCATTTAAATGAAAAAGTAGCTAGTGATGACATACAAAATCAGGTTAGTAGGCAAAGGATGTGTAACAATGTGGAATGTCTTGAAAGGGACCTGGAGGAATTACGTAAGTTATTAAGAATAGCTACAAGGCAGACTGTGAAACAGGTTATAATGCAAGACATTGAGCTTTTTGTAGCAAAACTTGGTCGTTTAAATGCTGTAATATTAAATCAGATGGATAAAGAACAGGCATGGTCCAAAGTAGCTGTGGGGAAAAACAGAAAAAGGTCCCCATACATCAGACCAATGAATGAGAAACCTGTACCTGTTATAACAAATCGTTATGAGCTAATTAAAAATGCATATTGTAATAGTGAAGTTTTAAGCTGTAGCAGCGTGTATCACTTAGAAGGGAAGAGCAACCATAAGAAAGTAGAATCCGCAAATGTAAAACATAAAATATTAATCATGGGTGACAGCCATGTGAGAGGTATGACATCTGAAGTGCTACAGAACCTACCTGAAGATTTTAAAGTTCATGGTCACATAAAACCAGGAGCAAATGCAGCAGCAATCCTAAAAGCACCTACTAAGGAAATAGAAGAACTAACGAAGAATGATGTTGTGGTAGTATGGTGCGGCACAGGGGATGTAGGCAGAAATGACACTCGAAATGGCTTACACCATATCCAGTCATTTGTTGAGAGGTACCAAAACACAAATGTGATGGTAATAAATGTGCCAAATAGGTATGATTTACAAGTAGATTCATGTGTTAACAAAGAGGTAAAAACCTTCAATAGAAAATTAGGTAAGCAGCTGAAACTGTTAAATAATGCACACATGAAGGTAGTAAATTATGATAGAGATCATTTCACAAAACATGGACTCCACATGAATTCAAAAGGGAAAGAAGTCTTAGCAAAAGAAATTGCAAACTCTGTTACAGATATATTATATGTCAAAATAAAGGAGCCAATTATCATGTATTGGAAAGACACTCAGGTACAAGATGTGTCTAACCTACAAGTGAGGAGAGAAAATGAAGTAGACAAATTAGATAATAGTAAAATGATGAGTATGAAAGTACCTATAGAATTAGAAGTCACGAAAGGTGAGACAGAGCCGCGACAACAGCGTAAGCAGTTTCAAAGTGAAGTTCAGCCATTCTCAGTTTTAACGAAAAGAATCAGACGACCCCCCTCAGATTGAAGTGAGGATTTTTTATGGTAAATGATAAGTATACTAATTTCCTTAAGGTCCTTCACCACAATGTTCAGAGTTTACAAAATAAGTTGTATGAACTATCTATTAGCCTATAAGGATATGAGTATGGATATTTTGTGTTTTACTGAGCATTGGATGTGTATAGATCAAATCCATTCCATTTCCTTGGAACATTATCAGTTAGCTAGCAATTTTAGTAGAAGTAGCAGAAAAGGCAGTGGTTCATGTATTTTCGTAATTAATGAGATAAGAGCCAAAGAGGTAAATTACTTAAAGGACCTAGCTCTTGAAATAAATTTCAAATTATATGTGGTTGAACTTATGGATTTGAAAACTGTAGTGGTTTGTACTTATAGATCGCCTGATGGGGATTATGAGGAGTTCCTACAAAATTTAGAAGTAGTTATTTACAGAGTCCAAGCTAGTCAAAAAAGACTGATCCTGTGTGGGGACTGGAATGTTGACTTTCTTAAGAAAAATTCAAAGGTTCAAGAGTTAAAGGCCTTGCTTTCCATGTTTAATTTAATCAACATTATTGATTCTCCCAATAGATTCTCCAGAGAGGTAAAACCACAAACTGATGTAATCATAATTGAAAATCTAAATTGTGAGGTTCAAATAAGGAACATAGATGTGGGCTATTCAGATCATCTAGCCCAAATACTATACTTTAATGTATATACATCATTTAGAAATTTAATACGTAATATTAAGAGAGTTTTGCGGACACAAATATAGATGAATTTAATTTATTGTTAAGGGAAGAAACATGGGATGATGTCCTGAAACTGGAAGATGTTAATATATCCTATGAAATATTTTATCAGTTGTTCAGACACTATTTTGATAGAGCCTTTCCCATTAAATTAAATTCTATGAGAAAAAACAAAAGAAAGAAAAGGTGGGTTACAAAAGGGATTTTAGTTTCAAAGAGAAGAATGTGTTTCTTAAATAGAATAAAAAGGGTTAATTCTTTAACCCCAAAAGCACTAGAATATATAATAACTACCAACAAATTTTGAAAACTGTTATAAAAGAAGCCAAGAAAAGGGAATTTGAAAAGTGTGTATCTCTTGCAAAAAATAAAACTAAAACATTATGGCAGATTATAAATAAAGAAATGGGAAACTCAAGGCAGAAAGCGGAAAATATTGAGTTAAGGCACAACACAGAGATCATAACAAACCCACAACAAATCTCAGAGAAGTTCAACCCTTTTTTTATAGAATCAGTGCAGTCCCTTAGAATGAGTAACAATTTAACTCGGTCATTAAAACCTCAATCTCAAAACACCAATTATTTCCATGCTTCTATGTTTATTTCCCCAGTAACAGAATGCGAAGTAGAGAACATAATAAAAAGTCTAAAAAATTCATGTTCAGCCAGTTTTGATGAAATCCCGGAGGTTATAGTTAAAACCAGTGTACACTATATAAAGAAACCACTGACCCATATATTTAATCTTTCATTACAAAAGGGACTTTTCCCTGATAGCTTGAAGGTCGCAAAAATACAGCCCATTTTTAAAAAGGGAGAAAAGTCAGTTATTACTAATTATCGACTGATCTCAGTACTTTCAGTATTCTCCAAGATACTTGAAAAATTGATGTATAAAAGGTTAATTTCTTATATCGATACATTTAATATAGTTACGCCAGAGCAAAATGGTTTTAGGAAGTACAAATCCACTCATACTGCGGTTCAGTCATTTGTAGAACATATTCAGGAGGCTTTAGATAAGCAGCAATATGTCACAGGAATTTGCTTAGATTTAACAAGAGTGTATGATGTTGTAAATCACTCTATACTTTTAGATAAACTGGAATTCTATGGTATTAGGGGTCCAGGTAAAGCTTGGTTTGAGTCATATTTATCTAACCAATTGCAGTTCGTTGAAATAACACATACAGACTACTGAAAGTCCACTCAAAATTCGTACTCATCAAAGTTAAGAAAACTTCACTTTGGAATTCTGCAAGGATCAATTTTGGGACCAGTATTATTTTTGTTATATATAAATGATTTAACAACTTTTATAAAAGATGTAAAAATGGTCCTATATGCTGATGATACCAATATATTGGTTACCAACAAAAACAAAGAGTCTCTAAACACAAAATTCACCATGTTTATGATGCAGTTAGAGGAATGGTTATCAAAGAATGAACTAGTTGTAAACACTCAAAAAGCATTTGTAATGTATTTTCACAATAGGCACCATTATTTGTGTGAGAAACCAAGGGTTGTGTATAATGACAAGGAAATTAATTATTGCTCTCAATCAAAATTATTAGGTTTACACATTACAGAAAATTTGAATTGGAAAATACACATTCAAAATTTATATTCAAATTTGTGTCGTATATTTTATATTATAAAATCCCTAAAAGATAAAATAAGCCTACAAATGATTTTATATATCTATTATGCTCACTTTAAAGCTCGCTTGCAATATGGCATCATTTTCTGGGGATATGATAGTGACAGCATAAAGATCTTTCGCTTGCAAGAAAAGGTAATTAGACTGATCTCTGGTACTGGTAGGTTGGTTTCATGTAGAAGTGTGTTTAGGGATTACAAAATATTAACTGTACCATCTCTATATATATATTGGAGACTTTATATTTCATAAAGAAACATTCGACACATTTAAAATCCAATGAGCAGCTGTATGACTATAACACCAGAGGTAAGACAAATTACCACAAATTGAGTTGCAACACTTCCCAATACCAAAGGAGTGTCACAAACATGGGTGTTAAATTATATAATTGTCTGCCTAATAGATTAAAAACCTTGACTAGTGTTAATATATTTAAATATGAAGTAAAGCGGATACTCCTTGAAAACCCCTTTTATACTGCACATGAATTTTATAATTGGAAAGTCTTAGCGATCTGGTTTTATTTTATGAGGAAGAGTAGTTTGGTATGTTGTTTTGTATGAGTTGTGGTTTTTATGTACTTATCTTGTAGGATACATTTTTGTACATTTGTATGTGTCAATTGACTTACCCTAATATCATTATGTGATTTTATGTTGTTATTAGGAATTATAGTTTTGGTGTGTTTGTCTTGTAAAATGCATTTTTAGCACATTTTTGTATATGTAAACTGACTTACCCAAATGTCACTATGTGATTTTAAGGGAATATATAAAAATTAAATTAAATTAAAATTATGGTCTTTTGATTTTCGGACCCAAAATTGCCTCTGACAATTGCAAGTCACAACACGAATTTAACTTACGCTTTTATGATCCCGAATAAGCCAGATGAAGTAGAATGTTCAGAACAGAAATCAGTCATCTAACACTATTAGGATACAATGTTATACACAAGCCTTCTTCCCAATGAGAGGCAAAAAATATATTGTTTGGCAAACTATGTACCGTATTTCGCGCCTCGATCGACCCTACACGTCATCCGTGTTCAAGTGATAAGACGAATCCTTTAAACAACAATGTATTTTTGTTTTTTGCTGATTTAATAGCCTACTTACGCCGGTGTTTAGACGCAGGGTAATTGTCTGGGGCATCTGTGAGGAAAAAATGCATACGAGGCGGAAAATACAGTAATCTTCGTCACGTTCTTAACAATGTTGTCTGTCATCCATGGTGGAAATTGAACAAATCGATGGATAACAATCGAACTAGTCAGTAACAACAGCAACCTCATGCGTTTCAGTATGGGCGTAGTGTGATTTGACAAATAAAAGAAGGCTATTCCTCGCATTTAATACAGGGCGCTGTCGGTTATTGTTATGTGTCTGGTTCGTGAGTGCTACACTTAAGTGGGCTGGAACTCATTTCAAATAAAACAAGTTCGACGAAACGGTTGATTTCTACGTATTTCGTAGTCATCAAGAATGGCTCTTACAAATATTCTTTTACTGAGCCAGATCGCGGGTTATGTTATAGCTTTGATTCTGTCATTATGCATTACAGTACCAATGAGTTTACATCAAGACGAATTTAGGTACGTATATGGGTGACAGTTCTGTGTATAAACGTGATTGTAATAACATTTCACTAGTAGTGCGTGCATATGCATACTTGCATTGACAGTGTGTTTCATTGTATAGTCCTTTGTTTAGGCGTATAACTTTGGCAGTGATGCTCTTAAATTGACACTTTTGTGCATTATATGGAATTTAATGTACTTTTCAGGGGTCATTGCTTATTGTTTTCTACTGGAGTTTGGCAGGAGGGGGATGGACAATTCAAAGTTGATTGGGCTTCTCAAGCATATTGCAACTACACAATATTTGTTGGTGTGGTCTTATTTGTTGTGTCAGCAATCCAAGTTTATCGAATGTCAGTATACTTGTACAAAGGCACAGACAGGTAAGATTTAAAGTATTTATGCATATGAAGTTTTTATAGTACATAATATTTCACTGTTCATAACTAAGGGTAAAGTAGTGTGTGGTCATGTTATGGCTGCAATTTTAACAGCAGTCAGCTGTGATGATTGATTTATTTGTTTTCTATTTCAGTTCTTTTTTATCAGCATTTGTTGATGTTGTTGGCAGTCTTTTCCTGTGTGCAATGACAAAAGTCGCAGCTTTGATGATTACGCTTGGTTTTCTTGTTTGGTGTGATGAGATGACCAAGAGATTTCCTTCGTAAGTTGAAAATATTGAATTTATAACATTTCCCTCCTCTGAATTGGAGATTGCCATTCTTGATACATTTCTAATGAGGAGGTTAAAGCAACCTGGGAGAGCAATTTTAAAGGTGCTGACAGTGGGACATTAAATCTCAGATTATTGAATTTCTGGACTTTGTCTAGTGTCTGGTATTCAGAACAGAACACTGAAATGGAAAGATGGTGAGTTACATACTCAATTGGATCTGTTCCGATTACTAGATGATGGACCGTGCAGAAACACAGCATTTATCTAAAAGAGGATGTAGCTGTTCATTGTTGTAGTAGATTCAGCTTTTATAAGTCTATGAACTGTGGGAAGCTTTACATGTCACTGTATTGGTATTGTTGAATAAAATAAATTGTTTCACACAAAACTCTGTGGTTATAATATTTATAGATGATTTTATGTGGGATATGCACATTAGCTGTGCATGCGTTTTTGAAGTAGAAATATTTTTTACTCTTTAATTCTGTATTTTGGAGTAGAACTTTTATAAATTAAGCTATTTTAGTTCTTCTTGGTGCAGTTTCAGGACATAAATTTATGAAAAATGTATTTTATAGGAAGTTCACTTTTGTATTTCACTGTATATTTAACCTTATTGTGAAAAACATGGTTTGTTCTAACTTAGTATAGTCTGAAATGATTTAGATACCAGAGATATGATAAAATTATATTATTGTATGGTTGATGTGCTGTGTTAGAAACACTTCAGATTATCTAATATGTCAGCTTCTGTTTACAGCTGTGAACTAGCTGCAGGCAATGCAATTGATCTTGCTGATGGTATTGACACATCTGGATTCCCTATTGAAATGGGGACAGCCCAGTTTGGAGCATGGGCTTCGTGGGCTTGTTGGGTCGGCTTATCAGTATTTGCAGTGCTGAAGCTGTGTCGCTACCACCAGCTGGAGAATATGAGAGTCAGTATGTATCGGGAAAGGCAGCGCCTCATCAATGGTAACAACAGTTCTGCTGGACAGGAAAATAAAATCGAAAGGAGAGGCGAGACAGAAGGTGCATCACAAGCACAAGATGGCAGTGCTGACGGTGCTGCACCTGCATAAGGTTACGACTTCAGTAACATTTCAAATGAAATACAAGAGACTGAAATTTACGCTCAGTGATTATAATGAATGTTTGTACTTTGATGCTGAAAACTGTGAAATGCATTTTTATGCTGTCTGCTGAGAAGTGGAATGAGTTAGATGTGTCTGTGATTTCAGGCTTCTGCGGCAATATTGATGAGATCTGCGCACTTCTGCAGTATTGCGCAGCATCGAATGGTAATCCTGGACCGATGTTTTGGGACAACATATCACCCCCATCTTCAAGGGTCGACTTCTTGACGCTTGAAGATGGGACTGATCCGTTGTCCCGAAACACCGGTAAAGGATCACCACTCGACACTGCGTAATACCTGAGAAGAGTGCAAATCTCACGTTACATACCTGTCTTTTTTTTTTTTTTTTAATTTTTATTTAATGCGCAGGGGACTTTAGAGAGCCATACTGTTTTACAGGTCAATACTCAAAACTTCTAGTCTCCAATTTTATATGGTCCTGGTCTTTAAGATTACTTAATTCATTTGGGTTGGTACAGTAATAATGACAGTATCAGTAAGTGTTGGTACAGAAATGCAAGTGGAAGTATTTGTGTATGAGTTTTGATATTAAAACTTATTGTTTAATGGGTAAGATTTTGAGGGAAAAAACTGTGTACTTGTACCAGTTTGCAGAAGACCAAGTTACTTCACATATGATAATCTGTAAGCTATAATTAATTGAATTTATTCCTGAAAGTAGCAGAGAGTGAGGTACTTATGTGAAATGAGATCTAATGTTTCTGTTGACATTTCATGTGCTGGATCACAAATTCAAGTTTCATGGAGTGTTTGACACAAGACATGTTAATGTGTATTTGTATCACTGTGTAAAAGTTTAAATCTTCCAAAGGTATATGGCAATATATATATGCAATTCTGAATTAATAAAGCAATAGTAATTGAAGGAAGGACTACAAATATAGAAGGATGTTAATTGTGCTTGTATATGGTGTTTGCAGTATGGTTCCAGTCCTTAAACATACAAGTTAAACTCTGAAGAATAACAGTCTTTTCAGATGTGATGCCTTAAAGTCCAATAGAAATTCACCAGTGTTTAAGATGGACATAGTTATCTGTCCTGCCCTGAAGATGGAGACAGTAGGTTCCTCTGAAGCTGAAAATGAAAATCTGTACCAGACTACAGCTCGTATGAAACACAGAATCACAAACAATGCAAATGCTTCTTTATGCAAAGCAGACATTCAAATGAGATATGTGAGATTTGAGGTTTTGACAAAGGTGTTGCTGAAGATTCCAGTCTTCTGGAATTCCACACTGCATCACTGGGCGAGTAGTTCGCGATGTTACAAAGGACTGTAGTGTCCCTCTTCAGGGCTGGAAAACAGTCAACCAATGATGTGTCGCTTCCTAGAAGGACTGAGTCTTTAGAATGAGTCATGTCTGAAGAATGTGTGTCATATTAGTTGTTGAATTTCAAACCGGTTCACGAATACTGCACAGTGAATATGACTGAAACAGGTGTAAGGAATGTATTGCTTTCTGCACTAAATTTAGGAGCAGGGTTCACGAAATGTGTACTGGAGTGTACACATTGAGCATTCATCTGTGAAAACAAAACGTTGAGGTCAGATATTCAATTAGAATTTCACTGTAAAACAGTTTGATTTTCTATTAGTCTCACGATATAGTGAAAGAATTTGTATAAAGTTGATATCCTGGTGTCAGAATTCTCTATGAGGAGCATCTGTACTCTTAGTATATTTTTTCTATATATTTTACCTGGGTGAAATATTTATTCATAAGTACACCTGCTTATGGGGTGGGAAGTCCTGAAACTTCTGTGCATGTGACTCATATGCTTATTTAGTGCAGTTTTTCTCATTTCCCAAAATCTGTGATGCTGGTCAATGTATCATTGTGACTTTTCTGGCTATTGTTCATTCTTTGTAACATATTATATTTATTATTAATAAACCAATTGCTTGCACATACAAAGCATTTAAGATACATACATGTGATATGCCCTCCATGTTTCAGCGGTTGACTCCTATAATTGAGGAGTAACATCTAAAACTTAACACACTTTAAAACCTAATGAAGCCACTGCTTATGTAAGCACACAAGTTAAAATGATACGACATACTCATTGCTTATTGTAAAATAAAATGTATCAAAATGATAATATGTTTGATTTAAAATTTGTTACGAGTTTTTTGTACCCCTAAATAGTAGGATATAAAGTGCTTATCCTTATAAATACATTTTAAATCGAGACTATAATGAAATTTTTGTACCATATGTTTAGGGGCCTGAAAAACTTGTAACAAATTTTAAATCCACTGTGTGATTTTGATACATTTTACTTTACAATAAGCAGTGGCTGTGTCATATCATATTAAAGTGTATACTTACATAAACAGTGGCTTTGTTATGCTTTAAACGCTATAAATTTTAGGTGTTACTCTCTGATGATGGCGGTTGACCGCTGAAACATGTAGGGGGGAATATCATGTATATTTTCTGTATGTATTTATTTATCTGATATAAGGTTTATTTTCATTTAATGCTTTTTTTTGTTCTATATTATACCGTGTTCGGGATATCAAAATATGTTCCTTGTTTATCTGTTTTTGTAAGGATAAAATACATCACAAATGTCCCTGAAATGTTTTTCTGTTATTCGTAGTAAATACCACATATATGACATGGTAACCACAGTTAAGTTCCCTGACTTCCACAGATGCTTTTTAAGTTTGTTATTATACGTTTGTAACTTACTTGAGTTGAATGTTCCTGAAGCCTTCATATGTGCAATTCATACACGTGCATGAGCTCCTGTTTTCTCCAGCTTGTCCACTTCTCTATGTATGGAGTTTGTCTACAATCCCTCCAGAAATATTCTAATAAAATTTCACTTTGGTCCATATTCCTAATCCTTGTTGAACGTGGGAAATAACATTCCTGGAAAACAGAATGCTTCAACATAAAATTGTGGGGAAAAAAGTGTTAATTTATATGTAGCAGGCTACGTGCTGTACATAATCTTCACCAAAGCAATTTACTTGAGATAATGAACTAATTATATATTGCAAAGCCTAATTATAGGCATGGAATATGTTATTTACTACTGGAAAAGCTCTGGTAGGTGCTTTTGAAAGGAAGAAATGAGCCTGAAAGAGCCTTAAGGTTTCTAGGTGGCTTGAGGCTGACACCAGTGTGGGTAGCAGCAGGTTCACAAGCAAACAACAGTTGCAGGGCAATAGAGACTTGCAAAAATACTCAGCTGTGCATTTCAAGCATCACTGAAAAATTTTCAAGAAATGGGTGGCATGACTTTTTGCTCTTCCTGTGTATAGTGCATGTCTCTTTGTGTACTACTATGCGCGTTGCAAATAGTTTTGCATGACGCTTCCTTGCTTTGTGGTACAGACAATGAAGCCTGACTCCACATAACCAGTCTGTATTAGGATTTCTGTAGTAGTGTGTGTTCTTCTCATTTATATTTTAAAATGTGGTTTGAAATTCTTTCTCTGTCATTCTATGTAAATGATTTATCCACTTCTGTGTGTGTTCATGTACTTCATTTTCTAACGAACAGACATGCAATGCTTTCCTCTTGTGATTGTTGTAAGGGTTGAGGTTTTAACCTGGAGGAATATACAGTAAAGTGAGTAGGGTACAAATGTATTAGGTATGTATGGAGTTTGCAATGGCATCCCCCCCCCCAAAGAGTTGGGTCTCACAAATAGCCATCTGCTGTGGCCCTCGCGTTTTCTCTCCCTCTTCCATATGACACCTATGACACAATCCTGTGCACCTTCTGTATCCTCGCATTTCCTGTGCTCTGTTCCCTTTGCCCAGACTGATCTCCTAGCCACCTCCCATGGACTTCCCATGCAACTTATGTTACGTAACCTACCACACTGGTGCCAAGTATACTTCAACACTGAAGGTAAAAGCAGTACATCTGTCCAAAATGCCAGTATACTGGTATATTGGTGCACTGGTATACTTGGTGGGAAAGACCTGCTCCATTGCAACTCTGTCCACCATAACTTATGCAAAGGATCACCTGAAAATGAACCCGCATATCTGTTGGGGACGAAACACGTAACCATGTGAACTATTGTATACCCATGTTACAATCTTGAGATTGAACTCCACTACCCACAAATTACTGTTTTGTACAGTGTCTGATCTGTCACTGGCTTTAATATTTTTTTCTTCGCAATTTAGCATGAACTTCTATGTTCAAAATACACACCCGTTACTCTGCGTGTTACGTGACTGATTCTCACACATTTCTACAGATATTCACACTCCTAGGGGGAATAACTTGCAACACTGCCCTGTTTTATCTTGGACATGCAGTATAGTCCTTTTTGCGACGCTGGCAGTCCTCAGCTAGCCAAGAATTTCCCCACATTTTATGGAACCAAAGGTTCATGATCATGTTTGCACAAGCCTGTCACATGTCCCTATTGTGAGCCAAATTAATCCAGTCCATGCCCTCCCATTGTATTTCTTTAACAAATCATCTTACTATAGTCCTCCCATCTATGTCTACATTTTCTGTGTGCTCTCTTTCCTTAAGGTTTTTTCCCACTAAAACACTATACATTCTTGGCCCTCCACGCACCACAAACTCTGCCCATTTCATGCTCCTAAACTTGATCACCTGAATACGTGATGAGAAGTATAAACCACAGAGCCCCTAATTATATGCTTTTCTCCAGTCTCCTGTTACTTCGTCTCACTTACACCCAAATATCTTCCTCAATACCACATTCTTGAACATCTTCAGCCCATGTTCCTCCCTTAATATGAGGGATCAAGTTTCACATCTATAAAATTGTAGTGATAAAACTAAGCACCAAGTTGTGATGGTATTGGGGGGGGGGGGGGATGGTTATTTGTGACAAAGAGCTTCTGGTCTCCACTAGATAAGGATCCTGGGTGGGCCCTACAGCTGCATCATGGCATAGAAAGAATACACCATCCCCTGGGGATTGTTAACACTGATTGCCCAGTCTGCAGGCAGCCAGGCAGTTTACAGACCTATCTCACAGCTTGTATTATACTCATACTCACAATGCAATACATAAATACCATCCAGTCTCAAAATCATTGAAACATTATCACTATTTTCTCTCTCATTTCCTTGGTTTGGTAAGAACACAGAGTACACCGACACTGTTGCTGAAATAGGTCGAGCTATTCGTAAGTTATAAATTGACACACATATAGCGGATATGTACTCGACTTTATACACATTTAGTAGTGGGACAGCAGACTGGTTTTCTCAGGATATGGGCACTTTTACAGTACAGATGAAAATATCATACAGAATATGTTTGAAACGTAGGCAGTAATTTAGAAACATTATGGATACATAACATTCTCTCATAAACCGTGTAATTTGCAAAAGGCATTTGGAAATGATTCTGCAAATAACAAGCCGTAAGATCACACAAATTATCAATAGATAGTACAGTCTTAATACAGCATTCCACCACCAATTGGCCCTAGTCATGCATGCCTGTGAAAAACTGGTGCATCATTACCAAGTCTAGCAGCTGAAGCGCGCATGGGCAAAAGTTACAAAATGACAGGCGATTAGCATGGCCAGAGATGGACCACGTGGATCCTGTGGAAGTAACACATTAAACCATCAAATAGTCAATGTTGGTTATCTGCAGTTTATGGAGAGAAAGCACCTGCACACAGCAGTGTTCAACCAGGTATGGAGTTGCAACAGTGGCACGGAAACTGTGCAGGTGGCTGTCAGTGAGTGGTATCACGACACTCAAAGAACGGCTCTGTGAAGCCGTCTGGAAGCTCCCAAGCATATGGCAGCAACGTATAACCTAGGAGGGGTCTATGTTGAGCTAGCAGTTGTTTAGTATTCAGTGTCAAGATAATAAAATTGCTGCAAATGAGTTGAGTGCAAATCATTTCTGAACTGCCCTCGTGAAATAGAAACGGAGTTCACAAGCAGCCACTGTACTCCATAAAGTGAATAAACTTTCTGTAATAAAATGCGTTATGTCAGCAATAAAAGTATATATTTACTGCAATTGAACAGTTAGTTACAGTTCATTACTTACAGGTGAAACACTGGACAGGGACCTTACATAATATTAAAGGATTTTTAATTTTATTCGTGTATCCCATATAGATTTTGTAACAACTAGGGTAACAATATACTGTATATACCCAAATGTAAGTTGAGAGTTTTTCCTAATTCATGATCTGGAAAATCGCAAAGTACAAGGAGTTTCCTTATAATTGCATAGAAATTAAACATGTTCTGTACAGATATTTTTCTAATAAGGTGACCACTGTGAAGAGGCAGAGGGTCATCTTACATTTGGGTAAAAGTATTCTGTTCTATAGTACAGACTTGGGTATGCCACCACTGTAATGAGATATATGTATCTGTCCAATTCTGTCTATGGTACATCTTACAAGCACAAAGTTTTATGAGTTAGCTGTTGGCCAATAAATTGTAAGATCACAGTTTCTGTTCCAGCACTTCATCCAACACAAATGTAATTTCACAACATCAATGTTCTGAAGGTAACAAAAAAATGAAAGCAACATATTGGAACCATCTGTTCGGTACGTCTGATCAAATCCACAAGAAGTGCGAAAACCATTAGCGCCAATACCAACAAGGACTAAACATTCAGCCCTCTCCAACACATTATCCTGTTCCAATTTTGCCTTTGAAATTTCATGGAATAATCAAATTACTCATTCTGTATCAGAGGTGTGCCATATTCCTTACCAAGGGAGGAGTGGTGAGACATCTCAGCTCATTCAATCCCTCAGTACTCCTTCAGACTGTTCATTTAAAAACAGAACTGTAGCAGTTGACAATAAAAATACTGTCTGATCATTAGAAGTCTCCAACACACTAATTCATACGCATAACATACACATAATTTTCATATTAAACCATATACAATAGTCCTCTTGTGATGAAGCTTCATCCCATCAATGTGTATAAGCAGCTTGGAGATAAAGATCCTTACAGTGTACAGCGCATCAGTTTCATGCCCACTCTAGTTTACTGCTAGGGAAAAACCCCAAAGTACCCAACTGCTATGATATTGCATGGACCCCAGAGCTTCTCTGCAGAAAAATCTGTCTCTGCTGGGAAGTGGATCTTGTTTCATCCAACTTGCAGCCACTCACTGTACAGACTTTGCTACTCCAGTTCACATAATATACGCCATTTTTACCTGAATGTAAGACAAATTATCCTTCTTGAAACTTAAATTCCATGAAAAAACAATTTTTTTAAGTCACATCACACTATTTTGGAAACTGAGATATTGTGTGGATCCAGACTTCATCCTGTGATTCCCAGATTTACAAAGATCAACGAATCTGTACTGGTTAGTAGCATGTACTGCTATATCTACAGCGACTGCTTCTGGAAACAGATGCCTTGCTCTGTTCATTCCCTACTTGATTATGCTTGATGTCAATGGCAATACACATAAAACAAAGAGCAGTCTACCCATGCCATGGACAGTAATGCGATGTGTACTAAAAGGGAACACCAAAAGTTTTAAATTACAGGGATGTAAAATGTGTCAGGAGTTGTGAACTACAAGGATGTAAAACGTGTCATTGTATTGTGCTTGGCTTACAATGTCAAGATTCAACTCTCGCTTTTCAGGTGCTAAATTAGGGGACAAAATCCGTGTCTTAGACTCAGCTAAATATGGTATACAAAATAAATCTAAAATATGACTAAATCTGCCTCAACATCTTCATCCTCAGCTTATATGACTTCACTATCAGAAATGTTTCAACTTGCATCACATTCTGCACCATAATGTGGTACTATTACAGCTTTTTCATCTTGTGCAATTTCTGGAAGTGTAACAATATTTTCTGTATTGATTATCATGGTATTTGAAGAGACTATTACATCTGCTGCATGAAGTGCCTCAAAATGAGAATCAAGTTCCTCTTTCTGGTCAAAGTTGAGTCCGCAAAGAATGCAAGTAAAGGTCACAGGATCTGAAGATTCTTGCATTAGCACTTCTCCCTTGCGTCCTTTAAAATGTGTCCGTTGGTGTTTGTTACAGTCCCCTTTCTGCTTAAAACCACGACCACAAATATAGCAGGAGTAGGGACGTTCGCCTGTGTGAATGCGCATATGGGTGTCGAGCGTGTCCCGACGTCTGAAACTCTTATCACAGAGAGTGCATTTGAATGGTCTCACATCTGAATGAACTAACATATGCTGATTCACCAGCATTCTTGAACGGAACGCTTTACTGCACAGTGTACATTTGTATGGTCTTTCACCCGTGTGTATCCTTTCATGGATGAGCCGATACTGTTTGGTCTGAAATCCTTCATCGCAGAAACTGCACTGGTATGGCTTCTTACTGTTGTGTATCCTCTCATGTAACTGCAGCTTCGTCCTAACAGCAAATGACTTCCCACACGTTCCGCAGGTAAATGGTTTATCTTCAGAGTGCATCATCATATGGTATTTGAGAGTGAGCTTACTAGCTAGTTGCTTTCCACATACATCACATACATACATTAGAGGGTCAGCACCTTGGTTTTGAGGCTGTTTCATTGCTTCTTCAACCTCTTCTCTGCTATGCATTCTGCGATGACTGATCAATTCCCCCAAGCTGTTGAACGTGTCCTTACAGACTTTGCACGTGTACTTATTCACATCTTCATGTGTCTTTATATGCATTTTCAGGTTTCCTAAACGGTTAAAACCCTTCCCACATGTAGTGCATATGTGCTGGCGTTCATCCGCATGAACCTGTATATGCTGCGACAACTGGCTTCGTTTGTGAAAACACTTTTCACAGTGTGAACACCTGAAAGGGCGCTCATTGTTGTGGATACGCATGTGTTCTGTGAGAAGATACCTGCAAAATAAAATTTATTTTAAACTAATAACTTCCTCTACAGAGTTACTCTTCAAAAGCTCAGTCACTCAACTAGTGAAGGAACTCCCTGCCTTGTAATGAATGCAACACTTTCATCAACATGTTCAGAACAGCCAGCCATTGGATTCCACTCTGAGTCAGTAAAATCCAAGTGCACATCCCCACAACTTATTTAAGATCCATTTTAATACTATCCTTTCATTTATGGCTCAAGCTCCCAGTTGTTTCCTTCCTTCATGCCTTTAACCTTTAAATAACCTGTGCCTGCAAATGCAAATGCATGTAAAAAACACCCCTAACATTCATTTTATACATTTAAGGAACAAGAAAATTTACTGTAGTTTTAAAACATGCTGCATAATCTGTTTTTTCACCAAATACCGCGTGTTTCATAGATTTATCTTATTCGGTTCAACTAATACTCACTTTTTCATGAATGCCAACCCCATCATTTAAAGGCTAAACACTTTTATGCCCATTTTACCCCTCATTCACTCACTAACTCATGCTCGTTCTCTCTCTCTCTCTCTCTCTCTCTCACACACACACAGCATGCCTCTCTCATCTCACACCCGTTCATTGGAACACCCTAATATATGACACTAGAGTACAAATTACAAAACTCGTTACAAAATTTTCCACAGCCTCATGTTACTTTGTCTCTATTAGGGCCAATATTCTCCTCCCCAGTATCTAATTCACACACACCCTCAGTCTATGCTCTTTCCTTGAAGTGAGAGATCAAGTTTCACAGTCATACAAAACAAGTAATGATGAAGATTTCCATATTCTGGAGTAGCTGATGGTGTCTTTTCCCTGAAGCATTTACAGTCAGATAACTGTTTTAGACATAAAAGATATTTCTAATGGAAATACTTGCAAGTAAGCAGTTTTAATTTTTAATCACCGAATTTTAAGATACTTTATCTTTTATGGTGTAATTCAAAAAGAATATTTTTACAGCACAGATGACAACACCATACGATACATATCTGAAACCTAAGCAATATATTGGAAATATTTATTTTAGTAAACAATGTAATGCACAATATAAGAAGCTGACAGGTAGCCACTGTATTTCATATGGAAATAAACATTCTGTAAACAAATGCATTACCTCAGCAATAAAATTACATATTCCTTTACTCCAAAAGCTACTTACAGTTCAGTACATGAAGTTGAAAACCTGGACAATGACACTACAAACGTCGAAGGATTCTGGTCTGAAATACTTCACTGCAGACACTTCACTGTTTGCATTACATGTGCTTTAACATGCAATCACATGTAGTTGTGAAAACTGAGTAAAAAAGTGAACTTTGGTACCAACTCGATGTAGGGGGGTCATGAGAATAAAGCAAAGTAATTTGAAATATGCTGGATTAAATAGTACACAAAATATCATAATAAATTTTTGAATTTTATAGCATGGAAACACACCTTAGGTACACCAGTAGAATGGTAAAATAAAGTAAAAATAAAGTTATCCATACCCATGCCATTAAGGGATACAGAGGGCACAGAGGTATGGCTCCACTCATTCTTAACTACAGCACTAAAAGGAGGTTAGTGATCAACTTCATGCCCCGGCTGCTTCACCCCTGAGAAATAATGCCCATAACAAATGACTAGGATGCTTGGTGGTTCGCACAGCTAGTACTGGACATTTTGGAGAAGATAATCTCTTGTCATGCCAGGAAACAAACCCCGGATCATTCAGCCTGTAGCCTAGTCACTATACTGACCATGCTATCCTGGCTCCTCAAGACTAGCACAGTATGACGACAAATATGAAACTGAGTTAATGCATCCCTGGACCCTGCTGCTGGTATGTATGTAAAGTTACACGCAATTTTAACCTTGTCAAAAGACAGAGCAGTTTTACATGTCAGTTGCCACCGATTACCCAGTAGATATGGATCTCAAGGGTTCGGCAGTCTCCAGGCATGTTGTAAATGAGGTACCATGAAACTTGTAAGAATCCTACCCAGTCCATACCCATTA
Organism: Coptotermes formosanus; assembly: GCA_013340265.1. Taxonomy (NCBI): domain Eukaryota; kingdom Metazoa; phylum Arthropoda; class Insecta; order Blattodea; family Rhinotermitidae; genus Coptotermes; species Coptotermes formosanus. The sequence goes on along the minus strand of BLKM01000727.1, from coordinate 184,043 downwards.
CGTCTCCCAATTTATCATGGATATTCAACCAAATGCCTAGGCTAGAACTTGAATTGTAGCACACAGCTTGTATGTTCAAATGATTAAAACAGTCAAGACGACAATGTTTCGGGATCTGCAGCTGTGTAGTTCGCAGAAGGGTATAAACATTTTGCAGGAACCTGCTGCTTAAGGATGGATGCATCACATCTCAGACAACTGCAATCTTGACACTACTCTGAGAACCCAAAATCTCACATAATATATTTAGCCTGATTATTCTGATGGTACATGTATTTAACATGACAGTTTTTGAAACTGGTTTTTAATCTTCTCACAATTTAGAAGCAGGGCTGTGGAGTCGGAGTTGGAAGGAATTTTAGGTGGAGTCAGAGTCAGTAAAAATGTACGGACTCCGACCTCAATCTTAAATCTTAACTAGATATGCCAAACCCATAGCCCTGATAGCTACAATAACCATTAGACTTATACTTAAATGTGGGTTCTAAGTCTAAAAAGTAGTCTTATGATTTACTTGGTGGTGATGAAATTATAAGTTTACCATTATTAACGCAGATTGAGCTTTTATGAAGGAGTCGGAATTGGAAGTTTTGCGTACCAACTCCACAGCCCTGTTTAGAAGATGCAGAATCTTTCATTTAAATACGAACATATTTCAAATTTGAAACAGCACTATTATAGTATGTAAAATGCTAAAAACATATGATTAGATGTTCTGGCTTAAATAGCAGATTGGGCTACTATGTTGCTATTTGACCATTTATATCAGCTCAGTAAACCCTTGTCCAAAGACGGGGATACATCGCTCAAAAGGAGTGCATATGGAGAATGTGAAAGTAATGAATTAATAAGATCATAAATATACGGCAACAATATCTGTTTTTTGAATACACTATGTAGGATAATAAGCAATGGTTAGTTAAGCAAGAAAGTAAAATATCAACAGAAATTTAGACTTCAAAATATCAACCAAATCAACAGAAATACTCAACCATCAAGGTAACCTACATGACCTTTCTTTATTGTTACAACTCCAACAAAATATACTACATGTTCTGATCCTTACTGCACCATCTACAGGGAGAAAAAATGAATGAATATAAAATTCATTGGCAGGCTTTACACTACTTGTTACACTGTCTACTATAAAACATATTTATAATAAAACATGTTAAAACCATTAAAATTTTTTGTTTCATGATGTATGACTATACATAGTTACAACTGTTATTATTTTGTACCATTATTATGTTGATATTACAATTAATGTGGATTTAACTTTTCCAACATTTTCAAATGAAATAGAAGAGATTACAGTAAAACACCTTGAAATTTCCTCATAGTACTCCTGCCCCCACTTTACACATATTCAAATATCCATAAATACCCATTACATTATATCCTGCAGTCTTATCTGAAATATGGTGTAACATTTTGTTTGTTCTGGTGTTCTTTACTCCCTGTGGGTATGTATTATATCCTCACACTGGGATATGAGGCTTTCAAACATGAGCAGCTTTATTTCTACATAAATTTGAAAAATTTTTATTCTAATAGATTATCATTTTTTGAAATGACATTACAAATTCATATGCATGTCTGGATGTACGCAAATGTATGTACAACCTACAAGAAATATAAACACCAGAACCATGTTTACGCCGTGTTTCACATACGATCTTGCGATACAATCTAATAAACATATATGAATACTTAACAGATGCAAGGTTGGGGTTTGGGGTGGGCGGAAGTAATGTGAGTAAATCTAAGACATCTAAGATGTTTCATTAGTAATCTCTGACACTTCCTTTGAAAATGATGACAAAGTTAAATTTACATTAATCATAATATCAATATAGTAATGCTACAAAATAATAATGGGTGGAGACTATATACAGCAATACAACAATAACGAACAGTTTTAGTGATTTTTAATACACTTTATTATAAACATATTTTATAAAAGAAAGTATGACAAACAATGTCACGCCTAACAAAGGATTTTGTATTGATGAGGTGCTTTTCCCTAAAGATGATCCAGTACAGATCAAAACATGTTACGAGACATCTGACAGCTGTAACAGTAAGTGGCGGTGGTACATGCTTCAGAATGAATCAATTTATGATAGAATGTCAGGTATTAAAATAAAATATCAGCACAAGGCGAGGCATGAAACTATCATACAAAACGCAGGTGTTGAGAGTTCACGGCCAAAACAAGTAGAATCCTTATTTTCCCAGGACATGCCTTAACCTGACAACTTTTCTTTGGAGCATTATCATGTTTTCATTTCACGCTGCTGTTGAACGGCAAGGTCATAAAGAGAAAAACAATACAACAGAAATCAGCACAGTAGCAGTGTAAAAAAGACAGAAACCCAGACTACATGCAGCATGGTAAGATGAGCATGGAAGAAACTGTGGGATGTCAGTGAAGCTTGATATTCACACTATTACACATGCTCAACACATACATAAGTTGATTATACAAATATATATGCAGAAGATAAACATCAGGCAGCTTTTTCAGACTGTAGTGGTGCTTCTATATGCTACTACAAGGTGTTTGGCAGATCATGTCTCATCAGATTTTATGCATTCAACAAAACAATCGTCACCTATATTTTCATGTGTATGACCAAATCTGTTTTGGAGGAGGGTTTGCTATAATTCGACATCATTCACTTAGTCCTTCTGCTGACGGATGAAAGAAAACAAGACATACTTCAGTGGCTTTATCACTGAGACACTTGCGTTCAACCCCGTTCACAACGAAAAATTTGCAAATGATTTCTCCGTGACACAAGATGCATATAACTCACCTGTTTCGACAAGTTTTCCCACATATTGTACAACAATGTCTTCTGAAGAAACTGGGATCAATGTGCGTCAACCTGTGCACCCGCAGACTCCTGGTGTGTTTCATTCGCTTACCACAGAGATCACACAGACATAAAGCCTCGCTGTGGCTAGCACAATGGCTCTCATAACCTCCTCTTGTCCCAAATTTTTTCCCACAGTCTCGGCATTCAAACATTTTCTCACCTTGGTCATGTGTGTACAGATGGTTCTTAAGAGCCTGTCTGTTACGGAACCGTTTCCCACAATATTCACAGATGTAAGGTTTTTCTTGTGTGTGCATGAATGTGTGCAACTGCAGTTCTGTTTTTGAAGAGAACTCCTTATCACATTGAGCGCAGGTGAATGACACACGACGACATCCACGAACATGTCTGACATGTCCCTCCAATGAAACAGATGACTGGTCACACTGCTTATATTTCAAGTGTTTGGGTTGTATTCCTCCCTTTGGCTTATTTTCTGGTGCAGTTTCTTCAGTGTCAGTTGGTTTATGTATTTCCTCACCATCCTGGTGAGTCGTCTCTGTTTCCTGAACTTTACTTCTTTTATTTTCCGACTCTTTAATCATTCCCCTAATTGCTCCTATAATCTTTGACTTCACATTACTGTCAATGTTTTCGAAGTTCTTAGATATTTTCATACGAAACTTTGACTTCCTTTCCTTTAGGATGGATCCTTCTGGTTCAACAAGAATGTCTGCCATTCTTACAATTTCAACCACATTATGTCCTGTCTGCTTATAAACCTTTGTATGTAAAGCAGCCATATTTTGTGCTGATATTTTCAATGCAGGCAATACCAGACGAGATTCAACATCTGTCTCCAAGCAACCAGCTCTCTGAGTCTTGATATCTTTACCACTATGCCTGTACTTAAACGTTTCAATTATATTGCTAATATTTGATACCACATTTTTACCTTCCTCTAAACAAGAGTTGTCAGTTGCATGCCAATTTATTTTGACAATATCTTCACCAAATTCTTTGTTTGGCATATAAGTTTTCTTATGATCTTTGAAGAGTTGTTGTTTAGATTCATGAATAATCACATCATGTTCTGGGCTGTGGACCACCTTCTTAGGGTGACAAGATGCTTGATGTGATACAAAATTAACTTCACCAATAAAAATTTTCTTGCAGTACACACAATTATAACCTGTCTGATCCCAACGTGTGTACGAATGATCCACTGGGGTTTCTGCAGCCATTGTGGAAATGGTTTCTTCATATATGTCTGATGATAACTGCTGTTCTACTTTTGTACCAGGTACTGTTGTGCCTCCATTTGATAGTACATGATGGTTAATGGTTGATGATTCATCAAAAAGACAAGTTGTGAGATCATGAGGAACTTCATCAGACTGTAAACAAGACAGTTCCTTTTCTTGTGGTTGCTCCAGTTTTTCTTGTTCAACAAAATGTTGTTTCCTACGACAAACAGCAACCAAACACTGATGTAACAGATTACTGCATCTAATCACGTAACTCATGCACCTTTTCACCCAAACATTTGTGTCTGAAATTTAGTACTGTATGTTTCAGTCACACACAACAAATATTGTAAAAATTATTTCACTTACTCATACTCACTACGTGTTTCAATGTCATATCATCCTCTCGTGTAATAAATATCTACTGCCTTACCACAAACTATTCTAAATGTGATGGACTGTAGTAACCAGGGTTAAAGTGATCTTAAAACATTAAAACAGAATTTGTGTACTACATACCTTAATAAATTGTTCTTAAAGTTTTTTTATTCTAATCAGATTCACTAGCTCTATTAACCCATTCTTTGGCCCCAACATTCCACTGTGTTAAGACTGTCACAATGAATGTTCTTTACCATATTGGTTGACACTAATGTTGAAAACACCAATGAATACAGACAGTAATGTATTTGTGTCAGTGTTGTGATTCTAGTGAAGTTCAATCCACACCAATGTTATTAGCACCAACAGTACAGTGTACCATATTAAGATGCAACCCAAAGATCAAACCTGTATAAAATACTGGAGCAAAGAAAAAGCACCCCCCCCACGCGCACGCGCGCGCGCGCGCGCACACACACACACACACACACACAAACGAAAACTTCCAACATTTGCTGAGTCATTGCCTTGTTTCAGTTCTGCTGGCTACCAGTCACATGGTAATTCTGTAATCAACAACATGGTTTGTTCACCAGGAAGGGTTTATGTGTTGGACAATTTGTGTTTTATATATGAAGCATGGTTCCACTTGAATGGCCACATTAGCAGTCAAAACAGTAGAATATCCAGTCCTGAAAACCCACATGCACTGCATGGAAATCCTCTACATTTGTCAGCGATTAGTGTTTGGTGAGCAACGTCTCAAAAATGTATTGTGGGACAACCGTTCTTTGAAGAGACAATTACTGCAAAAAATTATCCAAATATTTTTACTCAATTCAGTGCTATGCTGGAAAAGAATAAACAAGACTGCTGGTTTCAGCACGCTGGAGCAACTGCCCATACTGCTAAAACAGCAGCAGCTTTCTTGCAAAACTTCTTCGGTGATCACATTGTCGGGCATGGCCCTTTGGGCACCACAATCCCCAGACCTTATGCCACCTTACTTCTTTCGGCAGGGATTACTTAAAGATAGTCTACAGCCACTAAGCAAGAAGCATGTAGGTTCCTAAACAAGATGAACAGCCTGTTGCTGATACTAACCAACAAACTCTTCGAAAAGTCGCACAAAGACACTGTGAAAGGGGTGAATACTTATCCTCAAGAAAGTGGGGGCCATTTTCATCATTTGCTGTAATTACTGATTATCACATTCTTGGAATCTTTGACAACATAAAAATAAAACAAATGGTATACAGTATTTCGTTGCATTTTATATGGCACACCCTCTATAAGTTACTTACTGTGTGGTTGCACCCTTCTTATCATGGACTGTGTTTATTATATGGATCTGAATCTGTAGTGGGCAGTGTGTTTGTGTACAGCCATACAATATGTAATATCAACTACTAATGATAATGGTGTGGATCAAACTTTAGTAACAGAATCACAACAGCAACACCAGACAGATCATTGTCTATGTTCACCAGCAGTTCTCAAAATTAGGGTCAACCAGTGCCATAAAGAACAGCCATGATGACAATCTTACACAGTGTGACGGTCAAGATGAAAAACTGGTTTGGCCTTTGGCACTGAAAGTCGAATACAGTCGATGCACAGATGCACCAAGAACACCAGAAGGCATACAAAGATATCATCAAGAACACACAAAGTAATGGTGGCCATTCAAATTCCTGGCTTTTGCAGAGTACATACTGCATTCACTTCAAGTCACCAAGGGTTACTACAGTGACAGAATCTGATGTAAGTTTTTATGTTTTCATGGCCATTGTTGATCCAATGGTTGTCTTTCTTTTGGATTTCTGACCCGTGTAGTGGCAAATGCTACAGCATTTTGAAGAAACATAATGCCTCAATCTTCAAAGTGACTGCACTAGTTCAAGTGGACAGTGAAGTCATAAACAGGAGCAATTATGTTGCTTACATATGACAGTTTCAGCACATTTGACCAGTCACAGCTACAGAAGGTAAGAGGGATTAGGACTGCCCCAAGCCAACGGGAGTTAAGATTTCCAAAGTTGGTCGTTCTTTATCAGGTTTCATAAGTTGGATACGAGGAAATAATGTGGACAGTACCAGTGGTCTCTGCCGGTGATTAAAGTGCACTGCGCATGAACAGCATATGGACAGGGGCACAATGAGCTTAAAAATTCCACTTCACTGTTTACCCAGTCCAGTGCTACTCACAACCCATGCACCTTAACCACAGGCAGATATCAATGGTCACTGTTCACATTACTTCCATGTATTCTACTTGTGAAGCCTAAAAGCAAGGGGCATCCTTCAAAATTTTACCTCCCATTGGCTCAGAACAATCCTACCCTTCTTCCCACATTCCATAGCTGTGCTTGAACAAATGCCCTCCAACTGTCTCACGTAATGACACAATTCTTCCTTTCCATTATTCAGCATCTGCTTGAACCAATTCAGTCACCCTGCAGATGGAGGCCATATGTTCCTCTGAAATCTCAGGACACTTAACTAATACGAAGCACAGAAATCCGAAAGAAGACCAACATTTAACTGTATTTTATTGGAATGTTATGTAACTGTATTTTATTAATGTATGCAGTGCACACCCTCAACTGTAAACATTTTAATATCACCTCATCCCAAATTTTATTAGTGACTACAATATATTGCATTTAGAACAGTCTGTGATAAGAAAATAGATACTACATCTGAGGATGGTTTAATGGTATCAGAACGTCTAGTGAATAAGGGTAGCTGACAGACTTTTCACAGTAACTGCTGTGTGTGACTGAAATACACAGTAATAAATTAACACAACCACAAATGATGCTAAAATATACTATTCATGTCTGAAAGCTGTGGTGCAAAAAATATGCAATACTACTTTCAAGAGCAAAACTTTACATACTAGGAAAAATGACAGCTGCATAGCAGTGGAAGTGGAATTTCTGTCCTTTCTGGTGTAATATCCCCATGTCTTAACACTTTCAAATCACTTGACTTGTCTACTAACTTAATGCAAGACAATACACACTCAATGAATGCACCGAATACAATACAGCACCCAACATGGGAGTCCCACTTACAACGAGACTACTTTTATGCCAGCTTTCCCCCCTGTCTCTACTAGCTTTCCATATACCGTCATCAACATTCACCAAGTATGGAACAGTCAACTTCCATGCAATAAAGTGGAACATTAGTATTGATATTAAAATAAAGACAGTGCATATGGCAGGACGAAGCATCCAGGTGACAGCAAGTTACAAGCAGTATATGCCAGCAACTTAAGTTGTTACTGAAGAACTACAGATGCACGTAAAAATCTTCTGTGTTATATGAGGGCATCATTCCACAGTCACTTTACTTGCAAGGAAAGAATCTCACACATTCACTGAATAAGAAGCTAGGTAGATGCCAGAGCTGGTCTAGAATAGAAAAGTCCCTACCCTCACTGGGACTTGTCCAGCCCATAGCCTGGTCACCATTTAAATACAGGTATTAGAGCTCAAAGACCAAACTTCTGAACCAATTATACACTTCCAAATATCAAGCAATATGACTTCATATTCCACCTAACTTTCAATCCATATGCTTCCAATATCAAACTCAGAGCGAAAGTAAACAAAATCACTGCCCAACTGTACGAACAATTAATCCCACAGTCTTGACCTCACACTACAATCAACAAGTACATTAAGTGTCCACCTCCACGGCTCCAGAACATTCACACACATCAAGCAGCAAAAATCCATCATGACTGTGAACCAAATGTGTTAGCCAAGCTAGGACCAGCTCTCCACTGCATAGTGAAGTCCATATATATTTCCTGGTATCTGTATACTCTTATATCAGTTGCTCCAGGTCTCAAGAGATTTGTCAGGATGAAGAACGAAACGAACGCATTTATAATCCAACATTAACTGTCTATGCATACGGTGACATACCAAGTTGCCAACAAATGTGTGGTCTAAAACTAAGACTGAGTAAGCAGTGTTCATTTTGACAATATCTGGCATCTAAAGAACATGCACCAGCTCCAAAAATCAAATGGATGCCACTAACGCAGGTTTGTCTGCCCTGAATGCCTCTCAGCTTTTCCCTCTTTTGCTTCTACTGTAACTGTCTATGCCCAGGTACGTGTTCACACACAATGGTGGATGACAATATTCTGCACATGGATGAAGCATAAACTCTTTGTATGCATTACTTCAAAAGCTTTGACACATGGCTGAATTGACAATATACATAAACTGGAGGGGTGGCAGTATACGATGTCACTAATAACATGTCTTTATTTACTCATATTCGTATGCACTGAACCAAAATTTTGTGGCTACCAGACTACATGACCTCACCCCAGACGACAGTATTTTTACAGCTAAAAGTAGAAGTAACAATCTTAATATTTTCCGTATTTTCCACGCATTAGACAATTACTACTGAAACGAATAAAATACATCACTTATAATCAGTTAGCATTACGTACTACTATTATCCCCACATTTTGGTCCTTTTGGTGCCACTGTCATGGAGACAGCAGATACTAGAGATGTAAAAGTCATCTGTACATATTGTCATATATCATCATGTATGTACAAGCTTCATTTCCTAATGACGATGCATACGAACATTGTATACATCTCTTGTTTATCTGTTTTCTCCCTGATGATGACCCAGAAAGGGCTCAAATATGTAGGACATAATTATAGTATGTAACCGTAATATACACAAACCAACTATAAATGCACATTGTTGAACTTCTTAATAACAGAGGTAACAAATTAGGTATTAATGTTTTACCCAAAATTTCTATAACACATTTATGTGACACATTTTATATAAACTACAGGAAGAAATGTGGGACATGTTGAAAGGATACTAAAAGCGTAAGAATCTGAGACTGTCACAATGATCACTATGAAGATACTGTCTTCTGGGATGTGATGTATGGTAGACAGGCAGCAGATTCCTCCAAAACTCTGACACATACCTGCCAAACTACACTGCACCACATCGCAAAAGATTAATGACAAAATAGTGAGAAAAAGATGTTCATAAAAATAGTTTTCTTTTATGATTTTCACAATTAAAACCAAACGATATGAGATGAGATGGACTAAGGGTTCATGACATGAGTTCTGAATTACCACATGCGTGTTTTGATGGGATGATGCCATCTGAATGAAAAAAGACACCCAATGTTAGGTATAAGGCTCCGTCTCTCATCTTCTGACAATCAGTAAAGGTTGGTTTTGTGTCTAAATATTTCCTTATTGTATACTTTGTATGATAATGCATAATGTCAATTCCTTGCAGTTTGCCCAAAGGAGCGGAAGAATGCAGGCATGTATAATGCGTAAGTATTTCACTACATAAGCCAAAAAGGTGTAGGGATACAAATCTGAGCCCTTTTTTGACCCAGTTCTGAATGGTTTAGAAACCAGCTTCACACTGCAGTTGAAGCACCCTAAATAGGCGTCAGATCGGATGTATGAGTCCTAAAGCCAATCCAAATATGACAGTAAAGAGAAAAATTCTGAACAGACCTGCCAAGAACTGATGTTCAGCAGTTCAATTATTCAGCTACATTACTGAGCAAATGGGTGCCAGACAATACGTATGGATATGAGTGATGTCCTCGAGAAAGATGCAAGATTTTGAGGTTCTCACAGCAGTGTTGTTGAAGATTCCAGTCTTCTGGGATATGATGCCACATCTGCTGGTAAACAGTTACTGATGCTTCAGAGGAGCTTCCTGCCTCCATCTTCAGATTCCAAAAATCCAAGAAAAGGGGCTTCTCGGCTCCTTTATAACGAAGCAGCAAGCCCCTCCAAAATATTGGTAACTAATCAACAACAGACATGGTGTCATATTCTGGAAGACTCGTATCTCTGGAAGAGATACTTGCAAAAACAAGGCATACTGATGTTCTGAGTTCTGTACTGTACACAACTTACTGCTCAGCTGCACAACTGTCAATGAATTTTACATATGAATTCTCATTTAATACAGATGCTCAATCTTCATCTAGGAATGTATGTTATTAGATATCTTCTCATTCAAGTTTTAATTACACTTTCATCTGAGCTGGAAATAAATTTTAGTTCCACAAACTGACATCAGTGGCGAGTTAAATTCCAGTTTCAGTGCTTGCACTACTGCACTGAGATAACTATGTCACACAATTTCAGACAGTGCAGCCATCTACTGAGAAACATCAGAACTATCCACATCACTGGTTAGATGGCATGGAAAAACATCAGGAGACAACAAACACTAATATGCAATGAGCCTGAAACTATTCTGGGATATACTAACCACAAGTACAGAGTGGTTCCCAGAAAAATTATAGGAATGCCACCAAAGATAGCTGTACTGCTTTTCATAAAAAAGACACGTAAAGACAAATTCTTGGATAGGAGTTGATGGAACAGGCTTTATAAAGCTGCAACTCCTATCAATTCAAGAACAAATCTGCTATACGTAAGTTAATCTCCAGTAAGCAACTCAAGTAACATAAACATGTGATTCAAAATAAAATTAACAAAGCTTTACTGACAGAACTTGTGCCAAACAGATCTACCACAATCCAGAACACAAAAACTGAAGAGTCCCCACTACTACACTACCCTTCCATCATCACAGTCACTACACAGTAAGTCTGCACTTTACCATGATGTACTAAACATGGTAAATACATTCAAAGTTCCCCTGCACATTCCATGCAGACATAACAGCACTGCACTATGCCAGTGTGCTAGTTACTGTGAACTCCACAGAAACTCTGTGGATGCTGCTTTTGCAAATAACATGTTTCAATTATTTTACCAGTACAGAGACTAGAAAGAGACAATGTGGCAAAGGTGATGGTTATGTCCCCCCATTTGCAAACAGCAATAATTCCTACTCAGATTCGCTCTTATACATGCATTGAGTCTAGATGTCATAGACATTAACGCAAGGTAATACTGTTTGTTACTGCGTTTTTACCATTGACAATAAATCCTTTCACTTCCCTGCCCTCTGCTCCTCCCTTAAAATTTCTCTCATGCATGTTACAGCAGATTTATCTGGCTCACATTCTACATGTTGAAAATTCCGATACTTACTCTGATTCAGAATGTGATGCAGTCTGCACATTCTTCAGAACATCTAATGCTTTCTCTATCCGAGCATCTTCAGTCATGTTGTCGGCATTCTTCATTTTCACAACTATGACTTTGAATTTTGGCTTTTCTGTTTCCTAGAAGAATAAAGCAATATACCAATATTATACCTGTTCTGCTCAGTGTAACTTTAAATGCGTAGCCTCAAACTTTATGAACTAATCCCTGGTTCTGCCTTATGGTAAAATAATTCATGAAGAAATGCAGAGGATGTTGCAGTGACCTATTTTAAGGTACCGTTAGAGCACTGACATGGAAAAACTGTGGCGCACTGCAATAAAATGCAGTACAAGAGATGCCCACAAAAACGCACCACATTATATGTGTGTACTATGAAACAGCATAATATCTGGGAGCAAAGAACTCCTTTGCAAATTCCGTGTATTATATCACGCAGCGCATCTTTTGCACTCTTGAGTATTCCTGCTTTTCTTTGCCATGCTTTCTCTAATTTCCAGTGTCATGAAATGTGGTATTGTGTATCGACCAATTTTTATTTCTCACACCTCTGAGTGACTTACATTTTCAGAAGGTTCTGATTTAACAGCAGCAATTTCATCATCATCCTCTGCATGTGCATCAGATGATTCTTCAATCACATATTCTTCATGTGCATACGAATCAACATCATGAAATTCTTCCTGTGCCTCTCTTATCATGTCTGTAGGTTCGACATGATTGCCCTTATCCTGACTGTCTCCTGAATCGTCAAAAATAACTGTGTCTTGCTCACTGTCCAGTTCATCTTTTGCCTCCGAAGGACTCTGCCCTGTACTGCATTCACCTTCATTACTTTCATCCATGTACACCTGCAACAAAAAAATTGTGACCATGCATCACCTGTGGATAACCACCACACCCTACATGCATATAGAAGGAATCAAGGTTAAGGCTCCACACCTTCCCAACTTGGGCAATAGGTGAACATAAGATGCTCACGTACTGAACAGTCACCTCTCTAGAAAAGGTCATGGTACTCTCTCCAGAGGAGACTGGGCAGGAACCACAGACCTTCTGAATATCATCGCAAAGACAAAATTCTCTGTCCTGCATGCATAATTTAATTACACATATATGTGCCTATGCATCCACGCATCTAAATACCCACATATCTACCACTTATCAAGCAGCAATAATATCGATGACATAACATGAACTGCAAATCTCAAAATTACAGTTGTCTGGGTACATAAGTATCAATGCTTCAGAAGAACCTGAACTCTCTGTCATCATAGAGGTGGCAGAAGTACTTCCAAAATGCTGGTACCCACCTATCCAAGTATATGGTGCCACACCTTAGAAGACTGTAAAGTTAGTATTCACTGCTCTGAAAACATCAAACCTCACAACTACCAATACAGTCTGCAGTGACGGTGCTGCATTATCTTCATTTTCTTACCTCATTATCTGTCTCCAAACCAAGAATTTCTCTCAGTTTTGCATCTGCTTCCAAACAACAGTGAACAAATTCGTGGCATATTTCCAGTTTGTAGATACAATCCGTACACACAGTAATTGGCAGCAAATCATCTGCTGTTACCTAAAAGAAATACATGACAAAACAAGAATAGTAAACACCAACACACACATAAATATGGACACTTTTCACAACAAGCTAGCTGTACAGATGTAGATACATTTTAGTAAACAGTGCATAAACTGGTATGTTTCTAACTTAGCTACAAACTACAGTAACATATATACAATAAATTAAATAGTCTACACAACAGTTCTCCTTTATTTTAGTATGTCTACTGCAACATGCTCCTTTATTCTAGTATGTCCTCTATTGCAACACGTCTTGGCCATTGCGCGCGTATGCGTGCGCGCGCGCGCACGTGTGTGTGTGTGTGTACAGCCATCTTCATGGTGTTCATATAAGATTACAAACAGTATACACTAGTGCACAATGCCATGTTTCAAATAAAATAAACAGAGGGATTACAGTTTTTCCACACTATACAATATAATTGTTAAACATAATATTTCATTTGCATATGAAATTCTTTGAGTTTAAACGTGAATTTATACACACTCTCTCTCCTTCATTTCTGCTGTACTATACCCATCTGTCAACTGACCATTATTGAATCATTCCAGTGTCTCACTATGGATTTTGTCAATGTACCCATTCTAGCTCTGCAGTCATGTACAACTTTCACGATGTGAATGTCTTAGGTTATGGTGAAGGGTTCATTAAGTCTGCCTCATGTTACAACAGTCCACTGCACTTGTATCTTTTGGTATGGGGAAGAGTAAATGGGTGGTGTTGGTGCGCATGTTTGCACACACCTGTTTGCACGTGTGCCTATGTGACTGGCCACACAATGAGTATGTTTGTGTACTCTCTTTGTAACTTTATATGGACTGCCTCACGATAGCCATACATGTCACACTAAACATTATCCTTGTGATATAGAGCTTAAAATGCTGAACTTTTAAAACACAAAATTAGAAAGTTTTGTTTCAAATGACTTAAAAAAAGAGCATTATGCAGTCTCACAATCTTTACTATGATACAACTGTCACAATAAATAAACTAGAATGCTTATGGATCAGATAAATGGATAAAAAAATCTAGCTTCTTTTACTAACATTTAGTTCTGACCATAAATGAAGTTTCTGAAGCAGTATGCAAGACGGAAGTAAAGACGGTTCCAGACAGTTTCCGACCTCCAGTCTCTTAAAGTGTACACAAAATAGATGTATACACAAGAATGTTCCAAGTTTTTAACCTATTCTGGAGAAAGTCATAATTGTATCCAGACAATAGAGAACACAAAGGATTCCAGGAGTGTCCTCAAATGATGAAGGGTAAACTTCCTATGCTTTAATGGTGACTGATGTCTGAACATTGTTACAAGTTACTTCTCATTTCGGTACCAGCATAGCAATGTCTTCACAATTCCATAGTTCAGCCCAGTGCCACGATACATTTCACTCCCTCAGTTCTCAATTAAAATTCCAGTGTAACACAACACACCATATTTATCTATATGGCATGGGCCACGATAGCGCAGTTGGTATAGCAACTTGCTATGGGCTGAACAATCTGAGGATTGAATCCTGGTGGGGGCAAGATTTTCTGCACCTGTCCAGATCGGCCATGGAGTGGCATTAACCACCGATGCCCACCAAGCACTAAGGTTAAAGAAAGAGCCGAGCTACACCTCTACTTTCCCTCTGTGCTTTCATGAGAGGTTATGGAGTGAACTTTATCTTTTTCTTTATATGACATAAGGTCATTTTACTTTTCTTTAAAATAAAAATTAATGGTTGTCCTGCACTTGCACATGAAGAACAATCTGTAGCGAATCACACCCATTTCAACTACATCTGCCATAAGGTGGAGAGAAAACAGCACATGTGAAAGAGAAGTTCACATAAATTTTTTTCTAATTAATTAATAAAATTAAGTTTTCTCAAAAATTTCCATAGGGAAGGTGATAAATACGGTACAAGCTTTAACCTGTGGATGTGTAAAAATTTGTAAGCAGAGAGCATACTGTAGGTAAACTGAGGAGGGAGGACAGACAGCAAAATCCCAAGAATGAACCAGAACTTGATAAAATGGTAAAGCTGTCCCTATACTGAATCAAGCACCCCAAAAAAAACCCAGGACGGTGGAGGTATGGTTCCACGCATTCTTAACCTTGGCATCAGATACAGGTAACTGGTCACCTTCATACCCTGACCACATTAACCAATAAATATAAAGATGGGTAGGCCCCTGGGCTGAATAAAATTTGGTAACTTATTCAATATGGCTGCTCTGACGCTGCTCTTCCAACATTCATGGCAATAAAATCATAGGTGTACTTGTGATTTCATAAACTGATTTGTCTAAGGCGTAACAACGTTTTGATACATCATTTGTGATTAACTTATACTTTACCATGATTGGTAGGTGTGTGTGTATCTTGTCTAGCAGTTGCATTCCCACACCCTTCTCCCCAAACACAGGCACCAAGTCATCGCTTTTACTTGCACACACACGACACAGATGATCAGCGCTTATCTCTTTTGCTTCCTCTGACACATCAGATCCAGGCCTGCCTTCCAGGTTTTCTGTTTCTGAACTCCCTAAAAGTATTAAGTATTAATTTCCACATAAAAGAATGAAAGTTGTTTTGTTACATGAGACAGCAGTGAGCCCAACCCCAGTCCACAGTTATTCAGCCAATCCAGAAATTCTATACTCATTGCAGTGCTCACAGATGTTACCTCCTGTTAAAAACAGTTTTATTAAACAGTGCACCCTTCTGGGATGGGGTGCCACATAAGAGGGCCATATCCGAAAGTTCCCGTACTGAGTCAACAACAAAATATAAACTTATCTTTGTTAGTGCTTGTTGCTGTGCCTTTCAAAGTACAGTAAGCCCTTGGTCAATGCATTTGAAAATAATTAAATATGTGGGGGAAAAAAAAACTTTGTCCAGAATTGAAAAATTTAAATTCATGTGGATAAAATCACTTAACCACCTTCCTAAGACACAGGCAGTATCAGCTACTCAACCACTGTGTACATATGTAATGTCCAAAAATACATGTATTTTAATTGACTGGTGGGAAATCCATTAAATGCCTGTCTTCATGTAACCTCGCTTTTCCCATAAGACGTTTGCATAATGCAGTTTTGCCCCATTTTTGGATATGCCTTTGAAGAGTCTGGGGGTTACCTAGGTTTCAGAGACACATTCTGTTCCACTTTCTCCTACCCTGAAGATGGAAACAGCAGCATCCTCTGAAACACTGTTAACAATCTACCAACTGTATGGTGTCACATTCCAGAAAGGTGTCTTAACATTCCTGCTACAAGAACGTCAAATCTGATACATTTTCATAATTTCACATGCATCTTCATAATGTACTTTTCAACAATTCAGTCTAATATTATCTTCCCAAGTAGAATCTTGCTTGCCTTAACACTTTCCAAACAAAATTTTATGTTACTTTCTTCTGTCCCTATGTATCTTCCTATCCCACCCCACTACATCACAATGCAACATATTTTAATTCAAAATTGCACTCATGTGACAACTGTAGAGGTATGGTTAATCTTACCAGAGTTATGGCTGAATATTTCTGGAAGGGCAAAGTTTGAAAGCCGTTTCCTCTCTGTAGATGTGTAAGATTTATCACGAAAATGATCTGAACAAAGTCTGTATGATGTGTTGAGGACATCTACACCTTTCTCTAACAAGTGTAGACAACCAGCACGTTCAGCCCATATTCGGCATCTGGGAACAGACATAACAAAATTATGTTACACAAATAAGAAAGTGTAAACTTCTCAAGACATTTGCTATTACCACCCTTCAAAATGTTCTTTAAAACAGTTTGTGAAGACTTATCCACATCCCACACATAGCCTTCATTTTCCACTTGTAGGTTTTGAAACGTCTTAAAATAACAGTGTAACATCCTCCACTCTGCAACAGTTGGGCCACTGGTCTTCCCTAGTTCCTCTCCTATACCATTCCAATTAGAGACCCTACATAGGCCTAGGGCCCAAGGGGGAGTAGAGGTAAGCACTACCCTTTTGTTAGCCTTGGCACCAGAAGAGGGTGGGGTGGCTAGCTGCACGCCCCAGCCACTTTACCCCCAGGTAAGACCCAGTACCCATTGTACAGGAGGCTGGGTGGGCCCCAGGGCTGGTCTGGGTGGGTGCGGAAAATCTTGCCCCTACTGCAATTATATCCCTGGACCGTCCAGCTCGTAGGAAGTCACTATACCGACTGAGCTATCCCAGCCCATACCATTCCAAATACCACACCCCTGATCTCCACCATGCCATCTCCTTTCTTTCTTTTCTCCGGCAGTGTCCAATATACCTTTCTTGTCCTCCCAGTCTACTTCCACAGTAAAATGGAAGTTATTGCATTGCCACCACTCTCACAAACACTCCTTGCCTTTCAATACTACTCAATAACTCTTTAGATTTATTAAATCTTTTCTCCACATACTGCAAATACTCACCTAACCTTAACAACTTATCACTTAATCTAATTTGCCCATTTATCATTAGTCACTCACATGGCACCAACAGATCAAAATTCTGACCATAATCTTGCACTTGACCAAGCTTAGGGAAAATATTCCTACTAGTTACAAGTGCAACCATAATACTACAGAAGCTTAGATTTAATCTAAGATCAGTCCAGGTGAGATTTGTGATGGACAAGGAGGTCTCTGGGATACAACTTTCTCCGAATAATTTGGTTTTCCTGTCAGTATCATTCCATCACTGTTCAATACTCATACTTGCTTCATCTAGCAATGAACAGCACTGTTAGACCAAGACCTCTCTCTCTCTGTCTCACTCACACACACACACACACACACACACACACACACACACACACACACACAGAGAAATACTTGCCTTTTGTTGCTTCTCACAAAACACATATTACCAAATGTTAACATCTCAAAGGCTGTACCTGTGTTGATAATGTAAATGTTGTCATTACTGTGTATCACATCAATATTGTGCAATACACATGCAAAAAATTACACATTTTGGTTTATTTTGCTTTTCAGTAACAGTTTATGCACAGAATTTACAAACTGCTGGATTTCTGGTCTTCAAAATACCAGGGCTGAGGAGTCGGAGTTGGAAGGAATTTTTGGTATAGTCTGAGTCGGTAAACATGTACCAACTCCGACTCCGACCTCAATTTAAAATCTTAACTAGATACTCCAAATTCAGAGCCCTGATAGCTAAAATAACCATTAGACTTATACTCAAAAATAGGCTGTAAGTCTAAAAAGTAGCCTGATGATTCATGTAGTGATGATGAAATGTCTTATAGGTTTAACAATTTTCAAATGTCCCATCCCGTTGTGTTGCATAATATTAATTTAGTTTTCCCAGTCAAACACAACTTTTCTTATTAATATTATTATTATTAATATATGGCTACTACATGTTTCGGCCCAGTGTACCTGATGATGGCCACTAGTGGGCCAAAACATCTAGTAGCCATACATTATTATTATTATTATTATTATTATTATTATTATTATTATTATTATTATTATTATTATTAAAAAGAAAAGTTGTGTTTGACTGGAAAAAGTGATTAATCTTATAGGTTTACCATTATTAATACATATTGAGATTCTACGGAGTCAAAGTCGGAGTTTTAAAAGTCGATGAGTTGGAGTCAGAGTCGGTCGATGAGTTGGAGTCAGAGTCGGAAGTTTTGTGTACCCACTCCACAGCCCTGCAAAATACTGTATTGGTACAAGATGGTTACAATAGCTGCACAATCCACACTTTTCATACCTATATTGTATTATATTTCATTATATTGATACTATGACATGTTTTACATTCTTGTATTATAAAGGATCTATGGAATGTAAATAAATTCTCTTCTATTCTAATAATGCACACGTTTTTGAGAAGTCTAAGATGAAAATTTGAATATCATGGGATGTACAATGTATATCCACAGCACAATTTCTCCTACAAGTATGTCTGCTTGTACTCAGCGGTTTTAACCAAGCTCAAAACATACAATGAACTGGAAAATGATTGATCACAAAGTTTGTTGGTACAAAACAAGCGTTTCCTGCTACGCATACTGCTGCAATAGCTGTATATACACTGTCTGAATACCTATATAGGGTGCCAAAAACATATATTCACATATGTTGCATTTAACAATACTACGATTTACATACTTTAACATTACTATAACCGCACAACAATGCACCTTTAAGAAATCTGGCTTGTTGAGGTTAAGTAAGACTAGTGTTTTATGAATACTGTCTTTGCTGTGTAATTTGTAACAAACGACTATTCCTGCTGCTTTCAAAATAATTCTCAAAATCTAACCCAAACTTCACAAATATCCAAATTAATGCCATGGCAACCCTGAAACTGTTTCACAGCGTACTGCAGATGCTCACTTACAGTGTCCCTCTTTGGCATTTTACAAAATAGCGTTACAAACTACTGATACTGTACCCGTCGTAATCTACCGTACGTGATATGCAAGGCCCGAAAAACAAAAAAGTCTTGGACATTGCTGTAATTCAACCAAACTAAACAAAGCCAACACTTGATTTCGACTTACGATGAGAACATTACGTCAAGAAGATTACTTCATATTCACCTACCCCATAATAAAATGAGGGCGAAAATGACTTGGATTGCATCAACATCATCACATATATGGCAGTTTGAATTAGTTCTATTCAATCAATCACATCAACAAATGGGACTAACTATCACAGATAACTTATGATATGGGGTATCTATTTCCACTTTATTAGCAACAACTCGATTTGAAAGGACAGCGGGGCAGGGTATTACTTCTAATCCTGTGGCGGGAGCTACATAGACGGCACACTTATTGAAAATCTGCACTAGATTACCTTTCGTAATCTCTTGGAAAACGATGGGTTAATGTACTGGTACCCTCGCAGTTTAATGCTACACAGCGTCTTTTTATTCCCGACATATTACACTTTCCAAACGTCCATTAACGACAATAATACGAAATCACACGCTACAAAGCAGTTCTTGATGATAATCCGTGATAATAGTATGTTACTGCGTCATGACGCCATTTTGTGTCTACCAGCACAGCAAATAACGAATTACATCGCGTCCCCACCAGATATTTGGATTTTGTGACCTCCATGTGCAGAAATGGCGCCACGTTTGAAATATAACATTGAAAAAGCGATCCATCGCAAGCCAACTACTTTGCACAACACGAGATAATTTGATCACATTTGTTAGAAAACAGAACAATGTAACCGTTCACGTTGTTGCCATTTAAGCAGGTCATGGCATTAGTTAAACATATTTTTTTCCTTTGCTTCTGGGATTTATTCAGCATATCATGCCCGCTGAACATGTTAACCTACGGCCTGCCTAATCCACACACTCAACAAGATATTTCAGTGCCTATAAATCTGAGAAAACACAATAAAATTCTCCAACAAGTAGGTGGCAAAGCCATAATCCAGCGTGAGTAACAGAAAGTAGAGATCTGGGAAGATATCATACCAGAGACCACCAAAAAGATTTACTGTGCATCATCGAGTTCCAGCATGTGATTGTAGCAAGTGTAAATCCAGGATTAATGGTAAAGACGCCAACATTTTTTCAGTTTTTCGGGATTTAGGTGCCTTTTTCAACAAAATGTATAATTTGTCGGGTGCACTGAGACAAAAGACAAAATGAATACTCAAAGAAAACTAAAACCAAACTTTGAGCAGGAATTTCACAACTGCGTATCCAAGTTAAAATCAAGTGAAAATCATACCACGTAAGACATGTTTTGGCATTTTATGGCCTACAAAACTCTAGAAGGAGAACAGTTAACAATGCTTCAAGACACTGAATGTTTCAGAGACCACATATTGGAAAAATATTTGTACAGAATTTAACAATGTTCCCAAATTTGAAGATTAGACACTTGCGAAGCCTGACATCAGCTCAAAATTCATACTGAATCACCTGAAATTTAAAGAGATGACAGAAAATGAGACACTTGACTAGAGAAAGACCAATACAATGACAGATGACCTACACAAGCATGAAATGGGAGCCATACATAACTCCTTAATTACTTCATCTGATCTCCAGCAGGCATTGCCAGTGCCAAAACTGACTGTATGTACCCCTTTCTATAAAGCAAAACCCTCAGTTTAGCAATTTGGTGTCCATGACTGTGGTAGGTATATCTTATGCAGTATGACATGTGAGAGATGGGACCTGTAATACATTTGCATGAACTTCTTGAAAAACATTCAACATCTTGCTGCTTTCACAGGTAACAGTCCAGGCCGAAATAAACAGGATTGCCAATGGTGTACTTCATACTATAGTACACAGACTTCAGAAATGGGTTCTTTACTTTCTGACATTATATGGTTCCACAGGCACACACATAAAAGTAATTTCATTTATGACCCTGCTAGAAGTTGCTATGAATGGATTGCCAATTCAAAAAACTTTGGAAAATTAACCACAGTACGTGAATCAGCATCCAGTAAGCATAAAAATACTTAACGGACCTGAGAGATCTCTTGCCTTGCACATCTCTGATATGTCTCCATTTTATTAAGTGATGGATCAATGATGGTCAAGCACCTGTAATGATATAAACAGTACTTGTTTGTGCATGAACAAAAGGCTTGTCATACTTAAATGCTGCATCAGGAACCTGCCTTCAGAGATATGTTGCCTTGTGTGCCACCAGTAGAGGACAGTTTTACAGCAAAATAAAAGACATTTCAGTTCCATATGCAACACTATGATAGGTCACACTAATTTGCAAATTTCAACATTACACCAAAATTCTTTGATGTCTATAACCATGTATTTCTTCAGTCAATCACAAAAATTAAAACCAACAACATAAGATTTTTAGGAAAAACCCTAGCTGTCTATAATTAACCTGCTACAGGTTTCAGCCCCTGTGGTCCATTATCAAGAACCTTCTAGTATTACAGTGAGAAGCATTAAAGGATTAATACCGCATACACAAATAAACCATTTATGCACAGGATAATTTTAAAATGTTACAAGAGAGGCAATGCACATATAAATGTAACATTGAGGCACATTTGCATAATCACTGTTGCTGCCGAAAAGCATTAAGTATTATATATTTTGAGTGTGTCTGTAGCCTTTGTTATCCAGCACGCAAAGCACATGTGCTGTCTTAGATTGTCATCTGTGGCCTGTCTGTCCCTACCATATTTTTCCAGTCTCATAAATGGCATGATTCGCAGAAAAAAAGTTATTGGACATAAAATGCGTTTTGATTTTCTCTACAAATTTTGTCTAAAAAGTTATCAATCTAAGAAGAATCGAGTAAGATATAAATATACATAAGTTGTCATGTAAAGCACCTATTATTCTTGTCAGCTTTTAATATAACTTACATTTTCTCAACACATTTTCAAAAAATCCTCAAACATCAAATTTCATGACAGTGGGAGCAGAGATATTCCACGCAGACAAAGAAGATGAAGCTAATAGTTGCTTTAACCAATTTTGTGAATGTACCTGAAAACAGCCAATAATTGATTAAAATACCTATTATTAGAATGTTTCAAAATTAAATTTAATCAACCTAACTAACGGTTCTATTAAATTGAAAAGGAGAGTGATTAATTAATTCAAAATTATACAGATAATAGGTACAGTGAAACTCGCTTAAGAAAATTTCCCACCCAAGAAGTCAGGATAAAAAAGTACCAAAATTCTCCCATTTCATTAAAATTACCCTTTTAAGAAATCTCCTGCTTAAGAAGTAGGATTTTCTTGGAATTTTCAAAATTTTCTTAACAGGGTTTCACTGTACTTCGTCATTTTAACATTTTAAGATTGTATATGCATATATGGTTTACTGGTATAAAGGTGCAGCAATCCTATGACAGGCCTGGACAGGCCCTTAGGGCTCCAGAAGGTTGAGGATCCCAGATTTTTAGACAATCGGCACATGAAGGTGGTAAGGTTGTCAACCCTATGCACCAGCCGCCTTTACCCCCAGGAAACATTCCTGGTACTGGTTTCTGTTAGAGGCTGAGTCGACCCCAAGTGTGACCGAAAGGATCATGTCAATGAAAAATTCCAATGACACCATCTGGAATCAAACCTAAACCTTCTGGTTTGTAGCGCAGTGCCTCAACCACTGTGCTACTGCATGCCCCGGCTTACTGGTATATTACATATTAACCTCTTAAAGCCTAGCGGTAACTTCACGTACCACCAGGTTCAATAAACACTTCGCCATAGTGCCTAAATCGCATTTATGTATTCTGTACATATCTCAGAACAAACTGCAACTTTCACTGTACACATCAACAACTAATTCCTTTTTTATAACCGAGGTTGAAATGCTTACAGTGCGGTACGCACGGAATCTTTATATAAAGCAGATTACATTTTGTCTTTAAAGGGTTAATCCTTTTACATTTCTCATGCTAATACTTGAAGCTCCTTGATAATGGACCGGAGAGGCTAAAACATGTAGGGTGTTATTTACAGGCAGTTTAGGGTTTTCACTAAAAGGTGTATTTTGTTGGTTTTAATTTTTGTGATTTCTTCACCATGCTTAAGACATGGTTATTTTTATACCTCAGGTGATAGACATGACTTGACGAACATTGTAAATAGTATGTCATTTAACAGAACACCGATTCACAGAATTTACTGAGAACTAAATAAGCCCCACTGTAAAACTGTAAAGCTTGTAATGTCAATCCAGTCAGCCTTTAAATTGCACTATGAATGGGACTTGGAACTGTTTTAAGACAAAATGGTTGAGAAATTACTGGGCAACTGGGTATTCAGTGTCAGGTAAGTCACATGGCAGAGCAGCAGGTGGTTCACTATAAAATACGATAGACTACAGAAGGGCAGGCACAGTGACCCATGCACTTCAACCATTATTGATCTTTTGTGCAGCCCTTCATTTCATTCATTCAGCACTCCGACACCTTGAACAAAGTGCAGTATCCTGCTGACGGCGATGTCTTCGAAGTCACCTGGTATCATAGTGTGATGATCCACGTGCCTGCATCTTAATGTGGCCAAAGCCTCACAGTCACCAAGAACACGTGAGGCTGTTTCAGATGCCTGCTTGCATCTGTGGCACTTGGGACTGTTTACTAGCCCCTTTTTAAATACGTGTCCTTTTAAATGAGAGTATCCAGTTCGCAAGCCTGTCATTATTCTTAGCTGGTTTCTCCTCAGATTGAGCAGTTCCCCAGATTTTTTTGCAGCCTGCCTAAGGTGAAAGACTAAAATTAAGTGGACAAGTGGAAATGTGGATAACAAAAGTGCACATAATGACGCTTGTATGTATAAGTATTTTCCTTCAAGGATAGTCTGTTGATGTGTCATGCTTTTTGGGCTTCAGCACTGTGTGACCACCCCCCCAGTGCCACATGGTGCAAAAACTCCAAAGCAATATCAATGTTAAAAATAGAACACCATAAAAACTTAAATATCAGTCATAAATGGCTTGCAAGACACAGAACAGGCAGCAGCCACATTACTGAGAAAACCCTATAGTGCACAAAAGTAACTAAAATAAAGGAAAAAATCAGTATTCACTTGCGAAGTTGCAGGTGTAGTAATTACACTGGTGGGTACACCTAGCAGTCGAATGCCAAGGGCTCTACGAAGAGGGTTTAGACAAATTCAACATGTACTACATATGGGAAAGATTACAACATACACAGTTTAGCATTCTGGCTAACAAGCCCACTCTATTCTGTCCTTCTGTGGGTACCAAG
This sequence comes from Coptotermes formosanus, assembly GCA_013340265.1. Taxonomy (NCBI): domain Eukaryota; kingdom Metazoa; phylum Arthropoda; class Insecta; order Blattodea; family Rhinotermitidae; genus Coptotermes; species Coptotermes formosanus. Next base: position 159,152 of record BLKM01000727.1, on the reverse strand, counting down.
CTAATATCTCTTGTATTTGCTTATGATTTACCTCAATTATGAATTGGTGGCAGATCCCACAATATCTGAAATCAGTTTTCCTTCTCTACATACAGAAAACAAAGTTACAGAGCATCACTTTCATACCACGTTGTTTGCTGCGTCATTAACTTTTGCTTGGCATGAGACCACTGGCGGCTCTCATGGTACTGCCTGAATGACCATGTGTGAGGTACCTGTGTACCTCATGGTAGCCAATGTGTTACGGTGGGAAATCTTATAAGGACTAAGATGTGTGGTAGGATAATGTTACATAAACAGTACCTAAATAAGCTGTGAAAGGCTGTAATGTGGCTCTGGCGGTCAGCTGCCAACCTCTCATTTTGGTGGCTCAAGTTCAATCTAAAACAAGTCCTTCTGGGATTTATGGTGGATTAAGTGATACTGGGACAGGCTTTTCTCTGAGTACTTCGGCTTTTTTGTCAGTATCATCCTACTAATGCTCCACACTCATTCAGCCATCTGCATTACATGATCTTCGCAGTTGACAGCACTATTAAATAGCACATATAAAGAAAAGCCATGAAGATACAAACTGATTAAACTGGTGTACAATAGAGCATAACAGCAGACCTTTGTGGTGACAGTAAAGAATGCCTGCCTTCGGTAACAAAAGGCACTTCCGGAATTGCTGAGCAACAATGTGAGGTTTAATACTCGCACACAGGTGCCGCTGAAGATTCAAGTCAAGCATCCATGAGATGTGGGTAAGTATTTATGAACTGAAGTGGCACAACACACGGACACGACACTTCAGGTCAGTAATAAACTTCTGCTCAGACAAAACCATGAGCTACACAGATGAGTTCCAAAAGTTGAACTTGATGTTGTTGTAGCCAATTTTAGTGCCAGTATGTCTAGAATATAATTCTATCTTTATTGCTCTAGTGTTCACATGCTGTCAGGTGCATAAAGGGGCCTTTCTGATGGCATGCTTACACTTGTAACCAATCATACAATTTGTGACAGTAGTTCATATAAAGATGATCATTTTGGTAATCATTAAGTCTAAAGTAATAAAACGAAACACACACATACTACCCTGGTGAATTGGAAAATAATGCAGACATTACTGTGGCCTATTTTCATGTACTCTGGGTAGTAAATAACCAAAACGATAAACTTGTTAGAACAGCTGACCTCAAGGCCAAAAATAGAAACCAGAACCTTCTAAACACGAAGTGAGGTTGGTGGATCAGTTGACTGCTTATGTTCAGTAGAACAGTTCTTCAAAAAACAACGAACACCTCAGGTTAGGTTTAAGCAACACAGTTGTTTCATATACGGAAGATCCTAGGTTCAAGTATTGGCCCAAATATTGGCTACCTTGAGGAAATTTGTAGCTTTCCTTAGTCCTTCCCAGTAGCTAGTACCTGAAATTAGACAACAATTGCTTCGTTCTGCACCCTTTCCCATTCATCATTTGCTAATGAATATATCATCTTATGCTAGACAGTCTACCATACTAACAGTGACGTTAAATAAATCATATAATGAATGTAATAAAAGAACAGAAAGCACAACCAGCTGGTTACTAACTGCCATCTACATGCAGTTTCAGGCCAGTGTGTCTTCAATTGCAAACTCCACCCCATGCGTAGTGTACCAATGTACCATCTCAGCACTGGAACGCAACCAGGGCTCATTTCTCTGCACTGAGATACTGATGCCGACTGTGGGGTTTGTAGTTGACGTTGGCAGTGGTTTGTGCTTTGGAAAGCTGACCACCCTAGTAACCAATGTGTTCCTGTCAAAAATACATTTGGCTTAAGTGCCGTCATGTTTTGTGCGTGTGAAATAATATAGGGTTTTCTGTAGTGTCCTGTGTGGTTAAAGCTGTTCATCAATTTGTCTATAGGCTTGTTACAAATGAAACACCCAACAAATGGCAATTGATGGAAAGAAAGGTAAAACCACTCACAGTAAAGCTAGGGAAGTAATAAACCATATGAATGGCCTATGTAAACAAGAGCAGTGGAGAGAAGTGTGACTGTACCCACTTCTCATGCTGATAAAAAGCAGCAATGTACTGTGCTGTATCAGTGAGAACAGGGACAAATAACTGAATGGACAGCAATGACAGAAATCAAGGAAGCCCTCTGCACACTCCAGGAAAGAAAGACACCTTTAAAACATGAAACAAATGCCATCTTCGACCATTTTGATTTATGCATGGCCATGCATATGCATATGCAAGTCATCAACTTCTATGTCAATAAGCAAATTATTCCAACTTGTAACATTCTGTTTCAGTGAAACAATGGATACGATAGAAAACCAGGGGCAAGTAGAGAACCTGCGGCAACAACAACAAATACAACAGCAGCAGCCACATGTTTGGCATTATTTTCAAGATCTGCCATCCACTGCGTTTTGTTTTACAGTGACAGGTCTTTGGAAGCCATCAGGACATGTCACAATGGGGTGGAGCAAGGGGCTGCCTATCCAAACAGGGGGTGACATTACAAACAGGAACTGCCTGTTGCTGTGTATGTCCTCTATGACAACGCCATGCATGAGCCTGTCATAGTTGAGGGCATGTTCAAGAGTGAATGGGAATTCGCCTGTTTGTAGCTGATCATGGCAGCCAGAACAATGTACGTGGTCAGAGCCTAGGTGGCAGCCTGAACAATACAGGTGGCCTGACACCTATAGGTGCCACTGAAGGAGACCAAGCAGGCCCCTCAGACAACCACCACCAGCACCCTACAGCCAGCCACCATATAATCAACACTATGGCCAGTCCAGTGATCCCAGTTACGCCAATTATCAGAACTGGGGCTACTCACAGATGGCGGTATCGCAGTTATAACCAGGGTTCGGGTAACTACAATTACTACTAAAACAGAACATATATGTGCAGAATGTTTTGTGACTATATGATTAATAGGATCTTGAGCATTTCTTGTATTATACAAATGATGGCATTATTTCTGATGATGCAGGTAGGATTATAATATCCAACCCACATGCAGAGTTTTAAATGATCCATAACCATGTACTGAGAAATTAGACATGATACCAAAACAAACAAATGCACATTAAGTGTGTGGAAGTATATATTATACACACCCTATACCTCCTACATGTTTTCATGGAGGTGCATTACAAATAATACATACATTGAAATATTACAGAAGTTTTTGGAACCAATGCACAGATATAAAATATTAAATTTTAAAAATTATACATGGTTTAATATATACACTAAAGATCAAGATGCAGATAAAAATAGCTGTGTTTGATTCTGATGGACGAGTAATAGTATGTGCATTGTAAGTCACCATCCAAGCAAGATGTATTGATGCTATCTGTACAGCAGACCACTCTGGATTCTGACGTATTCTGCAAGATGCTGCTGCCTTCTTGGTGTTTTGACACTGTCGGTCGTAACCATTGATGGTGATCTTAATATATTTGGGTGTCAAATGGTTTAGCTGGCACATTTTATGAACCGCATAGTGGCACTGGTACTATGTCATTTCTCAATACAGAGTGGTCTGCCGTACAGATCACGTGAACACGCCCTTGCTTTGGTGGTGATTTACTACATGCATACTATTCGTTAACCATCAGAACAAAGCACAAATATTTCTATCTGTACTTAGTCTTCAAAATATATTTTAAACCACGTATTATTTTTAAAATTGAATACTTTATCTCTGTGCATTGGTTCCAAAAACTTCTGTAACATTTTAATGCATATATTCTTCACAGTGCACCTCCCTAAAGATGGCAACATGAGTGGCTGAAACATGTAGAGGGTATACGGAATGTATAATTTACTTTCACACACTTATGCGCATTTGTTGGTTTTGGTATTGTATCTGACCACACGCAGAGGTTTTCTCTGGAGACGACAATAATGTAGGTCATCCGGAAATAACCAACTCTTCCTCACACTCTGAGCTATCACATCCCCTGGATTAACCACTCCGTAAGCACAGAAAATTTAATAAATTTCACACTGAAGAAATCAGGCAGAACCTACATGTCTAAATTGCAAAATCCATTACTGCCCATAGGGAGTGCTTTGGTCATTCTAACGTGTAATTCGTCAACTGAACTGCATTTGTTTTTAAAAACAACTGTCATGCAGTGATACAGACTCGTGTTTTACAGGATCTATGTCCACCTCCCACACTACTGTTGTGCTAAGGGATTCTACCCACGCTGTGCAGGTCATCTGCATCGCCCTGAATAAGGGACAGTACTTTTCTGCATGCCCTGAGCCCCACCAATATCCAGCACAAAAAGTAACAAATTCTTTCTCCGAGCAAAGAGATGGCCAAGCATCAAGCCAACCACACTCCCACATCTAATGCTGAAGTTAACACTGTGTAGAGTTTTAAATGTGTCTTCACGGCATGGCACCCAAACATCTGCACAGTTTTTACCTTTATCTTAAACAGAACCTGGTAAACAGACAGCACTCACCATACACTATTATGTGTGCCTTTGCTAATTACAATGCATGTCTTTGCTGGTGTTTGTTACAGTCCCCTCTTTGTTTGAATGCACGACCACAAACATTGCAAGCAAAGGGGCGTTCACCCGTGTGTGTGCGTATATGCGTGACAAGTATATCCTGACGTCTAAATTTCTTCCCACATTCTTGACACTCGTGTGGCCGATAGTCTGCATGAAATAACAGATGCTGTCTCAGGCTGTGCCTAGAACGATATGCCTTATCACACTGAGCACATTTGAAAGGTGTTTCCCCTGTATGTATGCGTTCATGGACAATAAGATTCTGTCTAGACAGGAATGCCTCACCACAATGTTGACATGAATGGGGTCTCTCTCCAGTATGCACACGATGATGTGTGTGTAGAGTTGACTTCATTGTGAAACTCTTTCCACAGATCTCGCAAATAAATGGTTTATCATCTGCGTGCATCATCACATGGTTCTTGAGGGTGAACTTGCTTGCCAGCTGCTTTCCACATATCTGACACACAAATGCTAATGGATCTCTACCTTGCAGGACTTGCTGTTTTGATGCTTCCTCAATTTCTTCCTGAGTATGAGTTTTACGATGCACAATTAGCTCTCCCACACTCAGAAACGGACTCTTACATACTTTGCAAGTGTATTTTAATGACTTCTGATGCGTCCGAACATGAGCCCTCAGGTGCTGTTGACGATTAAATCCTTTCCCACAAACAGGGCATTTATGCAGACGAGCATTAGCATGAATTAACTTGTGATTTGCAAGCTGCCTTCTCAGATGATATCTTTTTCCACAGTATGTACATTCATATGGAAGTTCATCCGTGTGCTGTTGCATTTGATCAGCAAACACATTCCTGAAACAGCGTGCAGAGCATAGTTTAACAATTTTTAAAACTACGCTGTGAAACACAAACAATACTGAATAACTAAATGGATTAAATATTATTCCTGGTAAATAAACAAATCATTCTAGCCAGAATATACCTGTCAGCAAAATGAGTGACTACACACTGAACAACCAACATTCAAATTTCAGGCAAGGGCAGGGAATATTTTCTTTGTCAACATGTCCACACTGAATCTGGTTGGCAGCCTAGCCTTCTCTCCAAGCAATACGGTGGCATCTTTATCCAGGGGTAAAGCAGCCGGCACATGAAACTGACCAGTCACCCCTGTCAAGTGCTGAGTTTAAGAATATGTTACGCTTTATCTCTATTCCACCAACATGCCTTCGTGACAAGACGGTACTCAAGCACAGTTATCTTTCAGATGAGGCGTATTTTGTTTTTCTTAGCAGCATGAACAACAATCTAACATGTTTCATTTCAGTAGATTAAGTTCCGTACTTTTATGTATATGACACTAGACAGTCTCATGCTGAGACCAAACACCAACCAGTGTCAGTAACAGGATGAAATTGGTTCACAATTTCCTGAAAAAGTAAATGTATATAGGAAGAAAAGGAACTACGGATGAAAGGGAAATGTGAATACATTAACAGAGTCACAATGGTTATTAGATTATTTGCTCCGCGTACACTGTCCACTGTGTTGATAAAAATAGGTAAAGACATGCCTAGAGGAGAGCTCTGTCTCCATATTCAGGTACACTTGTCTATATCCCATTAGATGCCACCCTTATCACTAGGCAATAACGAGTTCAGTGATGAATGTGATCTCTTACATTCCGTATTATTAAACTATTTGTTCTGACAGAGATCAACACCCATATAATTTCAGAAGCTTCCTACTGATCGCAGATGCAGCAGGGAAGACCATGCGAGTTTTGAGGTTTCCACAGCAGTGTAAAGGAAGAATCCAGTCTTCTGGATGTGATGGTGCATTGCAGGAGAGGTTGTTTCTGCTGTTTCCTGTTACAACTGAATTTTTTCAGTATGTTTGTTTTTTCTAGTACAAATGTGACCAAGGGCATGCCTGGGGGAGGGGGGTGGGTGGGCTTACTAGCTGCAGCCTCCCCCCAAAGTCCCCAAAACCTAAATTAATAAACATATATTTTGTAGATATTGTGATATCAAAAAGTTTTACATGATTTCCCATTCATCTGAAATCAGATGATGACTAGTACATGAGAATTTTCAAAAATAAATTAATAAAATTAAAAAAACAAGAAGACAGGACACTGCCATTGAGTCATGGAACATGTAGTTATATTCGTATGTATATAAATGCAGTTGAAACAGTATTATGTTGCACTTACATGATTGTTATAATATAATTTTTAAAATTAAACGTAAATTATACATAGCCCCAAGGTCAGACCTCCCCCCGGCCAGAAAATATTCTGGATGCGCCCTTGATTGTGACCACAGACATGTTCAAACATGTGCAGTTCAGATACATATGAGAAACAAACAAAACTGACCACAGGAAGGCCTTAACAGAAACACACCAATCCCTCAGCCTCACTGTGAGGTACACAGAGCATCAGTTATTTAGTCTCTTTCCTGGATCAAAGTCTAGAACTTCATTGTTCATACATGCTTTAAAAAAAGCACAACACAGATGCACAAAAAATTAAAAAAATTTTTTGGTGATTTACAGAACGACTTATAAAAATGGCTTGTTATAATTGTAGATATTAATACCACATATGAGGGGGAAGAGAAGAAAATTAATCAATTCTATATGAACAGAATTGCCACTTCCCCAGCTCAACCATCTACAGAACAAACGCTTTCTCCAAGGAAATTATTATTCCCTGTATAAAGTTACGCTGTAACAAAAGAAAGTTTATTTGTTCCTTAAACTCTTTGCATGCCCAGTAACTCACCTTTCATCCCTCTCACACTGCTGCTCTAGTACAGTGTCTTACAAACTGAAAATTACAACATACAGCAATGACATCCTGCTTTCTTTTGATTTTGTACCCGCTGCTGTACATTCCAAACTTCTGTGATAATATTTTCCTTTCCACACATAAGAACAGAGCACATGAAAAATACATGCACATATTTTTGTTAACCTTTTAAAGCCCAGCGGTAACTTTACATACGACCAGGTTTAACATTAGAAAATTCTACGTGGTGCCCACATTGCGTTTATGTGTTTTGTATGGATCTCAGAACAAACAGTAACTTTTGCCTTATAAAACATTAAGAGACTGGTTTTTATAACTGAGGTGGAGAGTGTTTACAGTGCGGTATGGGTTAATTTGGTAATAAAAGTGAGTGTTTAAATTATGTTGGTGGACTATACAGTGAACTCTTGAGGAATGCTGTTGGCAGAACTACAGTGGGTGAACACACATGTTCTGTATGTTTTTCCACATATTGCATAAGAATGTTGGGTCAGATTTCCAGCGTCAGTATGAGGTAATTTGTGTAATCAAAGGTTCGAGAAGTACTTCATGCATTTCCCACACACACTGCAGAGGTACAAAGCTTTGGTGTGGTTACAGCAATGACTATCACAGCTTGCTTTTGATTCAAATTCTTTCCCACATCTGTCACACTGAAATAAACTTCCAGCTTTCCTGTGAACCAACAGATTGTCTTGAAGTGAATACTTGAAACAGAAGCTTTTTCCACAACACTTGCATATGAAACATTCATCATCAGTGTGACAATCAAGACTCTTATGAGACCAACACTGCTTATCACAAAGAAGCAGGAGGATTTTACTTCTGGGTATAGTTGGTGATGTTCGTGGTACTTCTTGTATAAATTGGAAACATGATTACAATAATCGCATTTCCAAACTGCATGTTTCTTTACTTCCTTCTCTATTTTAGTTACTGATTCAGCCATGGTAAGTCTCTTCAGTTTCCCTTCTATCTGGAGTCCCACACTTCCAGATGTGTTTGTGTTTTGTGAGGATAGCCACTCTTTTCAGTAGTCCTGTTAATGGTTTCTAAAATTTTCGATTTATAATTCTCATCAATGTTTTCAAATTCATTTGACAATTTTCAACAAAATTTAGTATCACCTGTACCTGGAGCTCTCTTCTGAGCTACTCTTTCTTTCTCTAAACACACACTCACTACTCTGATTTCCTCTCTACCTTCCTGCTCTTCAGTTTGTTTTAGAATATTTCTGTCCTCAGAACTGCTGTCTCCTAGCACTGATAAAACTTCAAAGCGATTCTTGTCTAATGTATCCTGGTTGTATGTCCCAAACTCCTCTTCACAGCCCATCAATCCATGTTTTTGACAATACCAACAGTAATTTTGTCACTATTTGAAAATAATGACTGAATTTCTTCCACACAGACAGAAGGCCGCAACAACAGACTGTCCTTAGCATGAATGCCTTGTGTGAGAATTCTATAATGTTCTCAGTCTGCCAAATGATGTGCCTGATGTTTGTCATAAAATGCCTTGGAGTAACAACGAACAGTGCTGAACTGTTCACATTGAAATATTTTATCAGGATGAGCAGTTACTTGGTGTGAGATAAGGTTGTCTTTACTGGTAACAGTTTTTCTACACAGTATATAAGAATACGAGGACTGCCGTCTATGGGCATTCATACGATCTGCATGCAAACATGTAAGGCTCTGCTGTTCAACTTCATCAGACTTTGTGCCTCCTGTGGAAAGTACAGATGGCTGCAATAAAGATGACTTCAACACAGCAGGAGTAAGTTCTGCACTGTGTTCAGGTCTAGGCAATTAAGAATTAGTTGGTGATATTCACGTTTCTTGTTTCGTGTGAAGCAAATAACGTGTAATCACGAAATTTTCGGCACAGAAGAGTACCTCTTCTACACTGAAGATGGAGGCAGCAAGTGCATCAAGAATGCTGACGCATGACTGATTTACAACATGGCATCACACTCGAATGAGATTCTTCATGGTCACTGCTGTGATAGCCTCAAATTTACCATTGTCAGTCATGTTCCTCTATGTCAGATGGCACGTACTGGCTGTCATATCACACTGCTAGTTTTGAAGGCGTAACTGTATTAGCATTTCTGAAATATGGTACAGTGACAGTGAAAGAGTCCCTACATCACTGCCTAGGTATAACATAAAAGTTCAACTTACCTGTTGGAAGCCAGGTCCTCCTCCTTTGCATTCATCATAAGATCTAAAGCCTTTTTGAACTTTGCACTATGTGTCACGTTCCCTGCATCTTTCATTTTCACAATGACAACTTTGTATTTCGGTTTCTTTGTTTTCTGGAACATAAAGGGAAAACACGTAAGTAACGCCAGTCCTCCTCATGAAGCTGACACTTGTCAGCTTGTCAAAGAAATACACAATCTATTAACCCTGAAGTTTCATAACCATTTCATGAATATATAACAGGCATCCAACTGCACCACAATAATCTACTACACACCCTCACATATATTTCTTACAGATAAATTTTATAATCCATCTACACCTATGTCTTGTGAATGATGCTATTCCTGCACATTTTCAAACCAAAATCCTGCATGCTTTTCCCATTTCTCCCACATACGCTATACTTCTTACACATTCCATTCTCCCTGATTTGACCCACATATTATTATTGCTTGGTGAGAAGCATACATTCTGAACATCATTGTGCAAATTCTCCAGCTACCTATTCCTTAATGCATCATAAGTCAATGTGTCTTCCTAAGCAGTGGCCTGCTATCGTCTTAAACTATAAAACTACCATCTTCTGGAACGTGATGCTGTCGTGCAGTGTGGGAGGTAGGTACCCGAGATTCTGAGGGATGTGCTGCCAACTTGAAGAGTGAGGCAATATGTCCTTTCAAAATACTGATACCTGCCTACCAAACTACACAGCTTTACATCCCAGGGGGCAGTCAACCGCCAAGACAAACTAAAATCCTGCATCGTCAATTCATATCCTCCTCTCAGTCTTCAAGACAAAGTTCAAAAACCCAAATAAAAGAGAAAAAATTACAGTGTTGTGTATTTTAAATTTTCAATTTTACACAGAAGAGGGGAAGACATGGGGTTAATGATGTTAGGCAGACTGAAATACATATGACTGAGCCATTAGTGCCCGAGCCCAAAGCGTTTGTGGCTGAGATAGCCACTGAAAAGCTGGAAACATATACATCACCAGGTATTGATCAAATTCCAGCAGAGCTGATTCAAGCAGGAGACAGGGCAGTACATTCTGAGATACATTAATTTATTAATTCTATTTGGAATGAGGAAGAATTGGTTCAATAGTGGAAGGTGTCAATGAACATACCCAGGCATAACAGGGTGACTAACAGGCTGTAATAATTATAGAAGTATATCACTATTATCAACTATAAACAAACTTTTAACCAACATTCTTCCTCCAAGGTTAACTCCATATGTAGACAAATTTACCAGAGATGTCCAGCACAGATTCTGATGTACGAGATCAAGTACTGATGATATATTCTACATTTGTCAAATACTTGAAGACTTCACAAAACCTACATTGAAGTCCTTTACTCAAGAGAATGCAGATGACTTGCACAGTGTGGGTTGACTCCCTTACACTCGCAATGATGGTTGGAGAAAAACGAAAACTGTGTCAAAAACACGAGCCTCTATTACCACGTGACTTTTTTTTAACAAATACTGGTTGCCACTTGTTAGGTGTTTTGTTTATATCACACCTAAAATCAAATTTACACACAGCTTTAACAGCAGAGAACACAACACAGAAAAGACTTGTATTATCCCACACGCACAGAACACGACTGCATGTCAGACCAGTGTATTTTTAGGTGGAATACATCAGCCACTGGTCACAAGCAAAGGGTGGTCTGCTTTCTCCAGCACAAACCACTACTAAGGTCAACTGCAAACTCCACAGCCACTCTCTATTTTCTGCAATCTATATTTCTCACAACTTACACTGCTTTTGTTAGCCACAAAGTTTCATTACAGATTTTTATGTATAATAAGTCCCTGAGTTACATGCTTAATTCATTCTGAAGGTTTCTGTGTAAGTTCAAAACCATATAAGCCAAACAATGCTTAAATATGACATATTTCTGACACATGTCATTTCAATGGCTAGTTAAAAGCAGCAGCGTGAAAGGATGAAAATTTTAAGGGAAGTAATTTCAACATAAACACAAAGTACGGCATAAATATATACACTGTATAAACACTGCGCATCCTGTACTAATGCTGTGTAAGTTAGAGGGCCTAAATTGTTACATACAGATGTGTGAAAAAGAAGATACTCATATATCCGTGTCTACAGATCCGGACAACTCGAACCCACATAAAATCAGGCACTCACTGTACTGCCACAGTATTTGATAAAGACTGTTTGTTAATATTAAGGTGAGCAGCTGTTAACTGTTTCTGTAATATTAGTACTATGAACAGCAGTGTAAATTCCTGCATGCCAGAAAAGAGCAACCTTCCCCCAGTGCATGCAATTAAAAAATTTCAACCGACGAAAACCTGACAGCTGCCCATTCAGATGTCTCACCAGTTTGAAAATTATCAGTTACTGCTCCATGACTAAGCAGCTGCCTTCTCACAATATAAAATGTGTCATTTCCAATGAAGAAAATTAGACACGTCGCACATTGGAAGGAAGAATTCAGAGACATTTACAGCCTCTTTATCTGTAATAAGACATGGTTAATTTGCAGTGTGTGTGTACATACCAATGTCACCTTCTTTACAGCTCTACCATTTCTCAGATCCATGGAAGCTGCCGAAGGTTCTGAATGTTTCATGCCATCATGAATTTGCATATCATATGAGCCTTCTTGTACTTCAGTATTCTGCAGTTCATACTGTTGACTGAAGTTATCGGCCTCACATTCTCTCTCGTTCACATTTTCTGTATCAGCCTCACATTCCGTTTCATTCGCGTTTTCTGCATCCGTCTCAGTATTCTGTTCTGTTTGGATGTCTGTATATTCTGTACAATCAAGTTTATCATCAAAGTCACCAGCCTCATACTTTATGTCATCCAAACGTTTCTCATGTACCTCAGTATTCTGTCTGGCTAATACTGATTGAATTTTTGGATATTCTCTGCAATCCAGTTTACAATCAGTCTCTTCTGAGTTTACTATAACTTGTGTATGGTTTTCAAATGCCTGATCTGGAGAATCTTCATACATCTTCGAATACTCTTCTTGTTCTTGTTCCTTCTCTGCAGAAGGTTCAGTATCTGTTGTGTCCTCATCACTGTATATCTGTAAGAAAAGCAAAATGCACAAAATGAACCCTGAGAGCTGAAGTAAAACAAATGGGGGCAAAAGAAAATTCCCATATCACTCATGAAGCAGCAATTTGTTGTAACCCACCCATACACAACTTTACAGGAGACAGAAAAAACTTATCATTAATAGACAAACACTTAAGCATATCATGTTTTCAGAAAATGTAACGAAAAGCACTCTTTTGTGAACACGACATTTTGACAGAAAGTGTGTTTGCAACCCAATGCAGGAATCTCAGTTTGATGAAATGTGCCCGTTATGACAAATTTCGATTTCTTGAGCATATAAACGTGGCCATGACTGAAGAACCGAGGAGGAAGTAAATTATAGGAATAAAAATGGCTGTATACAAAATAGGTATTATGATAAACAACTGACTGTATTATTAAATTACTGTACCTTGCTGTGTAATCCACTGAATTTGATGTGACCTTAGGTTAGGATAATGTGCGTTGTTACATAACATTAAATCAAAACATAACTGTAACTTGCTGTGTGCACTTACTTTGTGATCCACTTGTAAGCCAAGAATTGTTCTCAACTTTATATCTGCATCCAAACACCCATGAACAAATTCATGACACATCTCAAGTTTATAAACACAAGACGTACACAGGGCCACAGGCAGCAGATCTTCTGGGGTGACCTGAATTGAACAAAGGGTACAAAGTGCATCACTTCACGGAAATGGAAAAAAGAAATTTTAAACAATTCATTTGTTTCTATTCTGAAACTGTCAGTGCAAAAGGTCAACTGTTAATCAAGGTAATGTGTTCCAGCAAGAGAATGGCACCAGTCTCATATTGTAAAAAGTCCACTGTTTTGAGACCCCAGCAAATGGGAAGGGCATGACCCAAACATGGGCCAAACCACCATAGTGGCGGCGGCGGCGGCGGCGGCGGCGGTGGCGGTGGCGGTGGCGGTGGCGGTGGTGGTGGTGGTGGTGGTGGTGGTGGTGGTGGTGGTGGTGGTGGAGGAAAAGTGACACACAGGTGAGAAGGAAAAAAATCCCTGCAGCGTCTTCGAAGTAAAACAATGTTTGTAACATCTGGCTGAAGTGCAATGAACATGTGCAAGATAACAGTGTTAGTGGTGGTGGCCCGAACAGAATGGAGTACAACAGAATTCATATCATTCCACAGATCCTCCATATGACTAAAATGGCTAAAAATGTAAAAAATGTCCCAATACAAGTCCAATACCTGCTTCAAATACAAAGGTACATGCATAACAAAGATCAATTTACTATGTTAAAACATTTATAAAATATACAAGAATAAAAGCATAGTAATTATCTATTTACAGTGTCCAAGCAAAAGGACAATTTTTCACTGAACCACTGCAATTTTATCTTGCACCTTTTAAGACAAGTTAGAAATGTTCATTTGATGTAAATTCTGGTACACAGCAAGGTTACGATAAAATAGATACTATTTTAAGTGTTGGCTTAAACACCTGGGATATGAACTCCTGATGGTTGCTGGAAGGTCACTGAATAACTTGACTCGTCTATGACATACTCCTTTTTGATACCCACTGAGGTGAGCGTTTGGCACAAACACATCATATCAATGCCTTGCACTCACATCTTGTAACCCGAATTTGTCAGGATTTCTCTATGTCGTGCGCAACAAATGTCAATGTCGAAATAATCTGCTGGCAAGCACAACAATATTGAACTTTCCAAGTCATTTCCTACAACAGACTTTTACTTCTGGCACCTATGATTAATTTACTAATTTTAATTTGGATGTAAAATATCTTCTTCTTGTCTGCCAAATTTCACTACAGGATTATTCTGCATGACATAATCGAACAGAACCAATTTTTGACTTTCTATTTGTATAAGTGGCGTGACCGTCCCCACTGCTCAGCATACAGAATTTAGTTCAGGGATAATATTTTCCAGGTGTTTTCCATTTTAAGTTACAATCAATTAGTAGACCAAGAAATTTAGTTGTTCCTACTTTGTCAATTGTTTTATAACCACATGTGACACTGAGACCAAAACAAGTGTACCATAAAAACAGCAAAGTAAAATGTGTACAAGCCATCACCATTATAGGAAGGTGTATGTGGATCTTCTCCAGCAGCTGCAATTCCAAACCTTGCTCGCCAAACACTGGGACCAGTTCCTCACTCGTACACGCACACACACGACAAAAGAACTCAGTGCGCATTTTTATTGTTTTCTCCACTTTGCTTCCAGAATCAAACTGATCATCTGAAAAACCTGCAGCTTCTGTAAGCACAAACACTGGATACAGAAAGCACACTTTCACTTCCAGCAATCTGACCACTGTGAATACAGCTTATCATTATTTTGACTCCTGGATTTGCACAGCTGAAGCACTTCAGTGCCTTACTTAATTTAGATTTGATAATTACTTAATTTTACTGACAACTGCATATGAGAGGCTTTTAGAACATTTACAAAATATTTTTCTTTTTTACTGACAACTGCATATGAGAGGCTTTTAGAACATTTACAAAATACTTTTCTTTTGTCTATCACCAACATTCAAGAAAGAGAAGAGCCTATACCTCTCTTTTCGGGGCGGTAAAGCGGCCAGGGTGTGCCACTGACTACCCACCCCCATCTAGCACCTGTCTTGAAAGAGTAGAGCTATATCTCTACTCCCCCCCTGGCCCTTCATGGCATGTCACAGGGTGAACTTTACTTTTAGAGCTATACCTCTACTGCCCCTCTGTGCCTTCATGGCAAGCTATAGGATGTTTACATTTAACTTTGTCTTATCTTCTCCTCCTCGATCTCCTTCCTCGACATTTTAGACAAGTTAAAAATTCAGTCATTTATGAAACCTACAAAAAATTACTGAACTGCAAACACGTCAGACGAACGGAAATGACAGAATACCAAACAAAGACTATTGAAAAGATGATATAAAACTGTAAAACACCACACAACTTGATGCCTGACAGGACAATAACGAACGAGATACAATGCAAACAGAAATACTACAAAGTTACCTTTTGTTGACCTACCTTCATGCCACTCTGATGGCACAACATTATCTTCTCTATGGTTAAATATAACCTCTGGTTGCTGTTCTGCTGGGCTTGCTGACTGCTGTTCTGATTTCTACAAACAAAATAACAGCATGAATTTCAAAAACTGTGATCAACACTGTAACTGTATGTAGAGAAATATTGTAATAGTCTGCCACATAGAGTGCAAGAAGTCTTGTTTAATGTACGATTTTCATAGCAATATTAAACATCAGAGTATGTCTAAATGTAAGTTTATTACTGATATCACAAATACCCAAAAAGGATACAGGAAGACTTGACAGCTGTGCCTCAGTACAGCATACACATTTTTCAAATGTATTCCTTACGAACTTGCATTACTCTACTCTTGAGGTCCAGCTGTCTCTCTCTCTCTCTCTCTCTCTCTCTCACACACACACACACACACACACACAAAATTTACTCCTTATGAATTTGTATTACTTTATTCTTTAAGCCCCTCTGTTATAGGTAAAGGTAAAAGGTAAAGCAATCCCATTACAGGCCTGGACAGGCCCTGAGGGTTCCAGGAGGTTGAGGCTCCCAGACTTCTAGACAATTGGCACCTGACGGTGGTAAGGTTGTCAGCCCTACGCACCGGCCGCCTTTACCCCCAGGAAATATTCCTGGTACTCATTTCTGTTGGAGGCTGAGTCGACTCCAGGGCCATAGTGCGACCGAAAGAATTATGTCAATGAAAAATGCCAGTGACACCATCGGAAATCGAACCTGCGCCGTGCCACCGTGGGCCCCCCCCCCCGTTATAGACACACATCAATTTCTCCCGTCTTTGATCTTAATTATCTTGCGTTAAATTAATGTGGCATAAATGAATGGCACTGAAAACTTAGACACTTCAAAAAGCAGATCAGAAATACCTCGAAAGTTTTGAAATGTGGTGATGGAGAAGGATGGAGAAAATCAGTTGGACCAACTGTGTGAGAATTAAGTATTTTAAGGAGGCAAGGAGGACAGGAATATCCTACACACAATGAAAGGAAGGAAGGCTAACTGGATTGGTCACAGCTTGTGCAGGAACAGCTCTTCTAAAACATGTTACTGAAGGACAGATAGAAAGAAGGGTAGAAGTTACGGGAAGACGAGGAAGAAGATGTAAGCAGCTAATGGATGACCTTAAGAAAAAGACACGATACTGGAAATTGAAAGAAGCAGCACTATATCACACTCTTTGAAGAACTGGTTTTGGAAGAGGCTATGGACCTGTCGTAAGACACACCACAAAATGAATGAATTAGGACAACATATTACTGACAAAGCTAATTAAGACTGCACCAATTTTCTTGTAGTTCGTTAAAAAAAGTATCATCACAAAATGTTTGCATAGCACCGTATGTTGCTACGTACCATTTTCTTTGTATGATAAGCAATTATGGAAAATGGCTAGCCAACTGCTTGATTTAATATCCGGTTTAAAAAACAAAAAGATTTCAATCTGACTTTAACATAGTCTAATTAGGAGCTAGTGTTCTAAAAAGGTTACATGAATAAGAATATCCCACTGTTTGAATCTACGCGACACACCATCCAGAATTACAAGTTGATTGTAATACATGTTTACAGCATTACAGATCTCACAAAGTTATTTATATTTTTTACCTTCTTCTTAAGACTTCTGTATTGAAACACCTGACGATGATCAGCTTCTGATCGAAACATGTAGTGTTTAAGAATAATACAGGGTCATGTCTGATGGAAACACGCGTTTTTACATCAGCTTTTATTTTTTAAAATGGCAGCAAGTAAAACCCCTAATACAAAAGTGTCACACTATTTCTGCAAAAACATTTTCATTTAAATATAAATGCATAATATTCACTTCACATGTCCAAGAACAAATACAACTCAACATTTGGAGAAGTAAAGTCTTTCTCTTTTATTACTGCCCTGAGCACTCCATCTGTCATGGAAATGTCATGGCAGCAGTTTTCTATGTAATAAAGGTGCCACGCTCAACATGACGATCAAAGAAACACTCTGTGTAACATACTACATGACAGACTTCGAAGTTTTAAACTCACCTTTTCAGTACGATGACACAAAGTAGGTACGGCGTTTTTCTTTAACTGCCTTCTATTAACATATCCTGGTAGAAAACAATTCTTTTCAAAATGATCTGAGCAAATTAAATGATGCGCTGAAGGCTTAAAACCTGGCTGACAAATGGCACGAACCCACTGCTTACAAAGTTTTGGATTACTTAAAGGAAACCTGTGAATGGAATGAATTGTTATAATACATCGAGGACCATACAGAAACTTTCAGTGTTCACCAATGTTCCCTCTAAGCTACGCGGGTGTGCGGGCGCGCAGTAACTGAAACTCTCGTGCGCACAGTGGATTGTTGCCGTGCAGCTGGAATTTTTCAGTTTTCATTATAAACATGCTTATCATGCATATTACAAAAACTTCTAAGTGCTGCACAGTTGTCAGGTCATGTAAAAATTTTCTGCTCAGAGCAGTAGCAGGTATGTACAGCTGTTAAGAAAAATTACAGGGAACACTGATGTTCACTATTTCACCACTTGCATGATCTGTTCTCTCAACATGATCACTCACTTTTTATATAAATTAGTCTTCAGGCTGGTAGCTACAGTGTTAAAATGTTAAAACAATTTATACTATAGGTCTGGGGTTTTCATGCTGGTAAAGGCTTATACAGTAAAATCTGCAATATCCAGTATTGGATTATCCGGAAATCTCTATTAACAGGCAACTTGACAGACAACTCCCTTATATTTCACTCTTGCCTTAACCTAAAGCACCAGCCCCCCCACTCTGAGAATTCCACCAGCCCACCCCCCTATACCTGTTTTGACCCATTCAGTCTGCTACCTGACATTGAACACTACACACATGTGGCCAGTGGACCTGATTCCGTAAGTACAACTATCTTCTACTTTGCTCCGATGGAAATTTGTCATACTACTGTTACATCCACTGAGATATATATTTTCATTCTTATTTTTGTAACAGATCCAAAAAAACAGCCGCAATTGCCAGCCAAGGGCACAGCATCAACACAAAAATCACACAAAACACTACAAGATTTTAGAGGATTTTAACATTATACGAAGGTTTTAAGAGTAGCATGAATAACACACTTTAGTTTTTTATATAATAAAATTGATTTAGTCCTCCTTGAAAATGGCAGCTCACCGAAACATGTCGGAGGAGAAATAAAATAAAATAAATACACTAACAAAAAACTGTGCATTTTGTTGGTCTAAAATTACCAACCATGACGATTAAGAGTTAAAATTGGTGTTCTGTCTTTTTTTACATTATGTACGCACCCTGTTATGTAAGTAGTGGTGAAAAGTACCAGAAAGTGCAGCATGGAAAACAGGAGAGGATATCAAGTGACAAGTTAACTGGTTAGGTATGTCTATGAGGTTGCTAGGCACATTAAGGTACATATTCAGTACAATATTCTGATATCCAGAAAACTGTACTCTCCAGCAAACCTTTGGTCCTGGAGGTGCTGGATGTTGCAGATTTTACTGTACTGTGGTCTTCTGACCATCAAAATCATGTCATCATGTTGGTGATTACCAATGTCTTGCAGAAATCTATGGCCTACATCATCAGGGTTAAAATATTACATCATCTAAATAAAACACCAGCAACCCCTGCACAACCAAGCATGCTAGAGTGATAGCAGTACTACAGACTTGTATTCACAAAGTAACATATCCAAATTTCAGTCCTGGTACTGACTACTCTGAATAAGGTTTTCTATGAGTGTCTGCAGCCTCCCTATGCAAATGCCAGGATAATACAAAGACTACTCTCTAAAAAGCACCAGTCTCATATCAAGCATGATTACTGTCACATCTCATTTGATGCTATAGACTGAGTGATGCTACAGACTAACAGTAAACTCAGTACATAAGTAAATACAGGATAACTCCAATTATCCTGCAGCTGGTTATCTGGATCACGAATTATCTGGGACGGCTTGGCCCTTCCGGTAACTTTGTCAAGCATTCTACAAAGCTAATTCACCTCGAAATCACCGGTTGTCACATCAATATATCCTTGACTTCATCATGTAAATCTGTAAGTCAAACATTTTCTTACTGTAATTGTACGACATCTGTTTTATGGCTTAAAC
>BLKM01000727.1:121762-133082 GCA_013340265.1 Coptotermes formosanus | reverse complement strand
CACACACACACACATGGAATTATGTATTAATGTTTTATTTATACATAAATAAATATGTAGTCTAAAAATAGCCGTTTGTGGAAATTTCTTCCCACTTTAAACTGCCAATGTAGCCTATTTACAAAGAAAAGTCAATTACCCGGATTTTCTACATATCCGGATGGCTCGCAGTCCCAAGTAATCCAGATAATTGGAATTATAGTGTACATAAGGTTAAACAATTGTTTCTCCAAAACAGAATGCTCTATTACAATTCTTGAACCATTTTAAAGCCTATACACCAAGAGTGCATAAATCCCAGATGCCAGGGTGCCATGGCAACTAAATTTTGTATGGTGGCACATAATATTTGTGGGTCTTTAATATGGGACTTGCTTCATGTCATCCTTCTGGCACCTTGAATTTTGAGGTGGCTCCTGGATTATTTAAAAACATGTGCACACCCACCATACACTACCATTCAATGTCAGATTTCAACATAAAATCCACTTCACTCACGAGTTCTCTTCCTTGAGGATTGCAATCATCACATGGAATTTTCAGAGATTATTCTGGCATGGTAGGATGACAACCCCACCTGTTGACAAACGTTCTGTAAATACCTACTGATCAAAACCAAGAACACTTGATAATCTCAACCACAACTGTGAGGTATTTTTGCCAATGTTCCTCTTGCCTTCTTAAGGTAAAGCTGTGAGTCTGTCTTCCAGGTTCCAGAAACGTATGCAAAAAGCTGGGGCTTAGGTTGAAATGTGACACTAAATGGGAGTGCATCAACCTTAAAATGATGGAAAATTTGTAGCAATACTGTACTCCCTTTACAAGAGAGACCCATTTAATATTAAGTCCTTACCTTACAATAACCCATATAATTGCAGTAGTTCAATTAACCTATACATCAGTGAAATATTATAGCAAATATAAGGGTATTATAAACTTTCTGTTAATTTCCTCACTCTCCACGGTATATTCTGACAAATCACCTCATGAAGCTACACAAATTTCCTTTCTCTTTCTTAACAACTGTGTAATCTGAGACTACATGATGCATGTTGTTAACTAGTACACGAAATAATGCAAAAAAAGAAAAAAAGCAGGTTCTTATGTCCCAGCAGTTCACAACCCCATGTGCTCTGGCAAGCATAAAGGCTAGGAATAATGATGTGTTGGACCATATTTAGGGAAGATAATGTTTTGGATGATACTACCTTCTCCCAGAAGTGTCTGAAGTTACGTATAAAAATGTTTTCTTCACCACACACATTTAAAACATATCTTTGTCTAGACAATACAAATACACGACATCTCCGTGCAACGTCGTATGTACCAATCAAGGTTAGCCTATAAAACCGTAGGGGCATTTCAGCATATGTACATTATTTAACCCACGGAAGTTTTATGTTGCTGCTGAACCCCACTCTTCTTGCAATAAACAAAATTGTGCAACAAGCAGTACTACGGCAACAGCGTTAGTGCGTCAGGTGTTGTGCAACTATGTCGCAGGCTGCAAGCCTTTTTACATGTCCATCTCTACAGTCTATTAGTTTACTGTAAGGCTTCCACATAATGCAGAATATTAAGGCGACTTAACGTAGGATTAGATTATCTTGTACTGTAACACATTTAGTCATTCTTCGAAATAACAGTACGTGGGAAATGCTCACTTCAAAGTTCGGAAATTCTTAAACAGGCATTAAGTTGGTGACATGAAAACCCAACAGGTTGACAAATCTCGCTATCGTTTGAAATGGAAGTGGCGCTGTAAGAGTAGAACAAAACCTTCCACTGAAAACAAATGATACAGAACAGCAAGTTGAAGTATGCTGCAATTTACTTCTTGTAATACGTCTCGGTGGGTAGGTACAAAACGTGGCTCCACAACATAATTTGAATGTACACTACACTCACGGATAATAAAGCATGTTTTGCCATCCAGCTGTCCTTCAACCTAAACCTTGACGCTAATTGCATGATCGACTACTGCATTTTCGTTAGTAGTTATTCCAGCATACCTGTGAAACGTTACATTTCTCCTTCCATTCTTCCTTGAATTTGTGCAATTAATTGCTGAACATGACGCCACCATCCTCCGACGCATATATATTCCCTGCAAATGGCGGCACTTCTCGCTAACAAAAAACTGACGACCCTCGAGATGCCACTACAGCAGCGCCGATATTCTGTGGTGAAACCAAGAGACATAAATACATACCTTCCATGGATCCATAATTTTGGCGCAAGACAGTAGGATTTGGAATAAGTCATAGACGTACAAAGCGTACAGAACGTTACATTGCAAAATACTTTAAACATTTTGTACACAGTCTTAGAGGTTATTATTACAGGTTATCAGTACACACAAGAAATTCATCTACAGAATGAAAGGAGTGTGCCTTTAAGTATCTTCTTAGTGCTACTTTAAATTGTGCGCGTTTGGCAGACAGGGGGAAATGGTTCAGAAATTGAACTGCGAATAGTTCGTCACCTGGCCAGGAAATTCCCCAGATTTTATGGAATCCAAAGGTTTACTGCCGTGTATAGGGAATCCGTCACTTATGCCGATCCTTGGCTAGATGAAACTAGTCCGCACCATCGTATCTTAATGCACATCCATCTGCAGTAGTATGGTTTGTCCAGTGAAGCGTAGGCCTTACGATACGTCGTTTTCCTTTGTTCACCCCCATACTTGCCACATGCTCTGCAATCTGATCCACCTCGATTTGAGCCCTGAATATTTTGTTTGGATTACAAATCATAAGATCCTCATTATGCAATACTGAGCTTCTCATTACTTCCACCATTCCAGATCCACGTCTTCTCCAGTGCCCGGTTCTTGGACACCCTCAGCCTGTGTTCTTCCGTAACTGTGAGAAACTTTAACAATACAAAACGGGCAAAACTACAGTTCTGTATGTTTTAATCTTCACACTTTCGGACAGCAATGGGAAGACAAAATATTCTGGACCAAACAGGAGCAAGTACCCCCCAAATTTAATATGCTTTTGGTTTCTCTGTGCAGGTAATTTAGATTTGTTGCAGGTATTTGAAGCTTCTCACATTTTCAAACATTTATTAACCATTTTTATATTATGATTTTGACCTTGATTTTGTTGATGTCTCCTCAGCAGTTACTTTGAGAAGACCTCCTTACTAATGTCTACTATCATGATTTCTTGATAGAAATTATGTTCTCACCCAGTCAGCATCATAGCTTATACCCAAAAGTGATGTCAGTTTTAATCCCACCTTGTTTTGTTAGTTTGTGAAAATGAATTACACATGAATTCAGAAAGTTGAAAGCCACTTGTATAAGAAGTTGTGGGAAAAACTTACATCTGCTTTCCTTAAAATATGCAAACTTATGTTGTGACTCTGTATTACTGCATATGAACATACATCACGATAATTAATGACAAATTCATGTGTATTAATGAGTCCGAAAATTGTGATTGTAGGTAATTTTGTTACATTACCGTTATACAGTATCATAATGTAAGGGCCTTCATCAGATGGATAACAGATACAATAGATGCATAAAACGTTTATATATATCATCATTACGCACTGTAACTCATGTGTATACCAAAGTAGCACACTAATCATGTACAGTGTAATTGTATACAGTACAATGTTATACTCCCTGATTATGGCAATGTAGTCACTGGAACATGTATGAGAGAAATTGTACTGTTGTGTATACCGTGTGTGCACATGTCAGTTGTGTAAATAAAATACATATAAGTTACAGTATAATTATGAGTAAAAAGTTGGAAAAGTGAAGTTAACAAAATTTTCTTCCATCAACTACAATATTCTTATTCAATCTTTACTTACACAATTGCAATAGCATAGAACACTTTTCACATGCAAACATCTTCAATTTCTTCAGTCTGATTGTGTGAACACAACCTGTTTAGTTTTAATCACGACGTATGTTGCCTAAGTGAACACACGGTACCGGATGTATTAAAATTGGGCTAAATATTTGATTGCATCATGCATGTACAGATTTGAAGCAATCTAAACAATCATTACTTTTATGGTTTCAAATTTCTAGTCTTCCCAGATGCGATATGGTGTAGTTTGGTAAACGGGTAACCGTGTTTTGGATGACCCTGCTGCTACACTATGAGGGTAGAAGAGTTCCATAACATTGGTACCCATCTACCTACTTACATAGTGTCACATTCCACAAGATTATGATCTCAACACTCCCTGCTGTGAGAATCTCAGACCAAATTACTCCCTCTAAACAGTGCATGAATCACTTTAATATGAGAATAACACTTCACTTTTCAATAAATATATACTTTATTTACATTCAAACTTTATCACAGACTATTCACACACAGAGTAAAGTTGTTAAATTCTAGTCTACTTTCCAAGACAGGAACAACACACAAAACAGTTATAAATCACAAGACAGACTTGAAATGAATAACACATGGAACTGAAGCTGCACAAATGTCAGTCCTGTTATTTCCATAGTTTCATGCCTGATATGGCTCAGTATGATTCTGCCAAAAATACAGTTTTTTTAACAGTCTCATTACTACATACACTAAGAATTGATTATTGAAGCCATATGTTTTACATGTGATGTATAAAGGGGCAATGAAGTCCACCTAACTTACACCGTCCACCAGACATGGAACGTAACATATAATAGTATCGGTGGCACAACTATTTCACTGAGGTGTGTTCTAAATGTCTGAATATGTAGTTTAATGCAAGCTTGGGACACAGTGCACAATGTTACATAATACTGGATCAGAGATTTCAAATGTTAAAAGAATGATGGAAATTTCGTGAATATTAACACATACACATATTTGTATACAAAAAATTATAAAATAACATGTTGATACACCTGCCAAGAAGTTCTAAATTTATATGTGAGATCTCAGGTTATTGAGATTTGAAGAAGTTATGTTTTCTTCCTAAATTAGTTGCATGATTTACTGAATACTACTACAGCCAAATTTTAAAATCGGTATTAAAATTTGAAGTCCATGGCAATCATGTATTTTGTTATGGAATGAATGTACTTGTGCCTGTGGATCTGTGCTCCAGAATGAAGTTTCCCTATGTATCATACTGTATACCAAACTACTTCACATCACATCCAAGAAGACCATAATCTTCTTATCTACTATCTTGAGAACCAAAAATCCCAAAAGGTCTCTTTATCTATAAACACTTAAACAATTATTATTATTGTTGTTGCGGTTGTATAATATAGGCCTAACCTCATGAAACCTGACCAAGGATTTATTAGTTGGATGTAACACACATCACATGCATATTATAACACTTACTGATCAGGTCAGCAATGTTAATGTAGCCATCATGTAATTCTGTGATGCCCAGCTGAAATCCCTGCTGTAAACAAGCTGTCCTAGCATGGTTTGGATTTGCTCAGGCCCTACACGCGAATATTTCGATATCACTTTCCTACCACACTGTTCCCACTTATCGAAGATTCATGTTTTCTGAGATGCGATGATATGTCAATGGACAAGTAGTTCCTGCCATTTCAAAAGCGTTACAATCCTTTGAAATGTCCGGCACCACTCGCCTAACAACACAGCTTCACATCCTAGGAGGCCTGAATTCTTACCAGCACCACTGTGAGAACGTCAATCTCACGTTCTTACTTACTGTGTGATCATTTATATCACATTGTATCACTAGATAAGACAGAATGCACACAGTTTTAAAACCACGTTTACTTTTTCATCCACCATCACAATACCAGTATACTAGATATATGCGAAAACATACAATACCAACAGATTCCACATGTTCGTTAAATATAATTAAAATTAACTTTTGACAATGAAAAGTTTTATTGGTCGCACAGTAAATTTCAGTTCAAGACTGCTCACAAACACAAAAATCAACTAAAGGAAGTGCGATATGAAGGTCTTCAATACTGAACACCAAGATTATTGTCTTCTGGGATGTGCATCTGAAACTTGTTGTCTTCTGAGTGTGACATCACATCCAAGTAGACTGTAACCCCAGCCACCTTATATTTCAGTTGTTATGTACCGGAACATTAACTTGAACTTTTATGGCCTTCAACAACTTCAGTTTTGGAAGAAAGAGCACTGCACATTACAATCCTTGGCCTTAAGAAACTTTTTGTTACAGTACATTACTGGACTTTGCAGAAGTGTATTAAATGGACATATGAATGCGCCCAATCAGACACACAGAATTTGAAAATGTAATATCCTGTACTGCAAAAAAATCTTGTGACATGTTATGGTACTGCACTATGATTTTGTATATGTGAACAAGCACCGATGATACCTGACACAGGGAGGTACTGCAGTATGCAGGTTAGATTGGGGGAGGGCTAACAATTACTCACCATTAAAAACTAGCATGTTAGATAAATATTACACTTGGCCTTGGATCTTCTGATCTGGATATGTCTTGTGAAATGACCTCACGGTGAAGGTTTGTAGAATGTTAAGACGCTTTTTATGTACAGCAGGAAATTGGTGACTTACTCTCCTTAATGCATTTGATGACATGCGCTTCGATACAAATTTATATTAATAACTTCAGTTACCACTGTAAGAAAATGACACTCATCAACTACTTAGACTACTGAAGCCTTCAGCTTAACCTCGTTTACTGAATACTCAAAAACAAATTAATATCGTAAGAAAAGATTCAGTACCTAGGTCTGTCAAAGGTGCAAGTTTAAACATGCTGGGAAATGAACAAAGGGCATAACACATCTTGTGCACTTCCTCTGCTACTGTCCATTATTTACACTGTTTGCATTATACTGTAAATGTCAAGATATTGTTTCTTCTACTTGTCTCATAAACAGGGAAATATCATGTTTCCTGTACTTGCATAACAGACAAAATGTTTAGATCGTAAATTTTTTCTTTGGCCTCGGTTTGTACCTCACAGAGAACACAGTATCTCTCCATAATAAAACCAATCACATTAATGGACCTATGTATTCACATGAAGTGCATGTTACTTTCCTCTGATTTAAGCCAAAATTGGCATGTGTTGACAAATTGTAGTAAAAATCTCGAACATGAAATTGCATGAAAATCTGTCTTTTGGGAGTCGTGCTGTTCTGTGGGGACAAACAAACACACGTGATGAACCTACTAGTCACTTTTGCACTAATGTGCCTTAAAAAGGTGGGAATAAATGCTATTAATCTTTATTACCTTATTTATTTGAAGCATGAATGCAAGATTTCAGAATGGGGAACATTTGTACTGACGCTATAGGAATGCACTACTGCACTCATTGCTACTTCATGTGTAATACTGTTATATACAGGTGGAAAGAACAAAATATATATTGTACTAGAGTTACACTTCACCGTCTGCAACTATATTCACCAATATGAAGGAAAATATGTGAAGGACAGAACACAACTATGTGTCATCTGTCCGCAGCTGGCAGCTTTACTTAAAGATCTGGTTCATTCAGAACCTAGGCCAGTGAAATCATTAGTCAGTAAGTAAAGGTACCACTTCTGCACAATAAGCCTAAGGCTGCGGTGCATCTGGAGCATCTGCTGATGGGCCAAGGACAAGGAGGAGGAGGAGGAGGAGGGGGAGGAAGAGGAAGAGGAGGAGGAGGAGGAGAAAGGTACCACTTTCCCTGTAAATGCCATGAAGGCATACAGGGGGAGTGGAGGTGTTAGCTCTACCCATTCTTAACCTTGGCACTCCACAGAGGTGAGTGGTCATCTTCATGCCCTGGCTGCTTTACTCCTAAGGAAAGAGATCACCCTAGTTCCCATTCAGTCGGACCCTGGGGAGTCCCAGAGCTGGTCCAGATGTTTTGGAGGAGAGGAAAATCTCTTGCCCCTGCTGGGATTCAAACCCTCTATCATCCAGTCTGTAGCCTAGTCATTATACCAACTGCTTCTAGCAGTAAATACATTTAGTATTAAAGTGATGGAATAAACTAAAATTAGTTTGGTTTCAGTTATGTTTAAGATTTTTCACATACGGAAGGAAAAGGGTAGGGACTGGCATCTTCAAATAGTATTCAGGTTTTTCATGGTCTGTCTAGTAGACACTGTACTGTTCATTGCTGAAGAAATAAAATATACAATGAATACAGTCCACAGGTGAAATCAGAGTACTACTTGCTTTCAAAATATGCATCTTCTTAACTCTGACATAGTTGATCTTCATGTAGGAAATAGTTTGTGTTGGTAAATCCAACATACAAGAAGTAATTCAAACTTTTCTGCATTAAAGTCTAAAAATAAATACACCTGCATTTCCTCATTAATGCGGAGCAAATGCTTCACAGCTTCATGCACGTTGCTCTGCCTCACATGTATAAATACTGATCACCTAGTCAAATTCCTGAAGTATGGTTCGCATTCAAATTAAAAAAAGTTTTGGATGCTTAAACACTTTCAACTCTCTGTCCACAACTTTGGAAGTTTTCTAATAACATCACGATAGGAAAATGAGTGTGTACAGAGGATTGCATTTATGTTACTGGAAACATTTCCTGACCTTTGGTCACTCAATAAATGAGGCCTTCCTTCCTATATTTTATCGATGAAAGCCAAGAAAATCTGTAAGTCTGTCATTCCAGTCTTGGAACCAACGGAATATGGGTGGTGGTTTAGAGGCTGTGGACCCTGGTTCCGTGGGCATGTACTCCTCTCCTCTGATGCAAAAGTAGCTCCTGATAGGACTGCGGCACATGGGACATCTGTCCAACTTGCCAAAGCAACTGGCACAGATGCAGGTATGCCGACATGGCAGGAGAGCTCGCGACAGAGGGAAATACTGGCAAACAACACACAGCTGTTCTCCTGCAGCATTCCACACAGAGCCATTGTCTTCATCAGAGGTCGTAGTGCACAGCAATGTCGTAGGTCCCCCTCGTCGCATTCTCCCATTCTCGCTGGTGCTGCAGTTTTCTTGGATCCCAAGTGACACTGATGGTTCATCTTCATAAGTAAGGGGATTCCCTGTGGCTAGATACAATTGCTGAAACAATTTATAAATATCAAGCACAGGACACAGCAAGGCTGCTGCCACCCCAATGCCACTGCTGACCTCCTCCTTCCTCTCTTCCTTGTCTCTAGTTCTCAACTACCACACATTTATCCATTCCCTCCCCTTGTCGGTACACTTTACTTCTCTTCAATTTCACCTCCCTTCTTCCTTTCCATCTCTCCAATTTTCCCCACTTTTGTCTACCCTTACCTAATAGACACTGCACAGTCTTCCTTACCATTTCTATCTCTCTTACCACTTCCTTCTCATTACTTCCACATATCCCCTGTATTCTCCTATGTCATCCTTCTCCTGTCCTCCCCTGTCCCCCGTAAGATCTACTGACCCTTTCTACCTCATTCTCTGGCGGTCTGTGCCAACTGCTGACTCATTACACAAATATTCTGTTGGACACTGCCCACTGTCTGAGGTATACCTGCTATATACAATGTGTGGGTCATTAGATCTACTTCCATCATCAGGTAAAATAATAACATTATATAGAATATAACAACATAATATAAAATATAATAATCTTATTATAAAACCTATTGTGTTGGGTCGAGTATATCCTTGGTCAGACACAGATGTTAGCTTGACAAAGAGAGTAGGTTTAAAATATTAATTTTGCCTTGTAACAGAAGCACAGCCACATTCTACAAAATTGTATATACCAAATGTAACTCATAATTTACAATGTTCTACCCTTCTCTTGCCACTGCCCAATCGCTCCCACACCTCCTCCCTATCCTGACCCTCACCTCCCAAAGTGTTTTCTAACTTCCCCAAAACCCTGCACCCATATCAACAGAAAAAAAAAACCATACATAGCAGAGATGAACATAACTGAAGGATAGAGAAAATAATGATAGGCATGTACAAAAGGCATAGTTTTTCTTGAGATAAAATTGTTCCTGTACAAGCCATGAGGGCATAGAAAGGGGAGTAGACATAGACCTCCACTCATTCTTAACCTTGACACTAGGTGAAATTAGTGCTTAGCTTCACTCCCTCGCTGCATTACCTCACGGGGAGAAACCCCTTGTATCCACTGGAAAGGAAGCTTGATTGGCCCCACAGGCTGTCTGGACATTTGGAGAAAAGAAAAATCTCTTGGCCCCCCCCCCCCCCCCGGCCAGGAAACGAAGTACTGATTGTCTAATACACAGCCTAGTCACTATACCATCTACGCTATTCTGACATGGTACTCCCACTGGAGATCAGCTTATCTTCATCAGAAGTGTCAAGGTCTTGTAACACTTTGCACCCTTCCAGGATGTGTAATAGTGCTTATCTGAAAACAGTTTCTTTGGCTGGATTGTGCTTTGTTTGGAAACAAAAGTTCTGAAGATTCCCTGCAGTTACTGTGATAGACAGGTAAATAAAAAAAAAAAAAAAAAATAAAAAAAAAAAAAAAAAAAAAATAAAAAAATGGAAGGAAGAAGAAAAGAAAAGAAATGAAATGTTGAACTGCACTTATAACAGCCATTTAAATATTTGTTCTGACAAGCATAGCCCGATTAAACTGATTATGACAACATTAAAACAGTTTACCAGGGAGCCGCTGTGCTAGTATATGAATTCAACTGCACAACTTAAATTCATAAAAACTAACGTATTATGTGAATCATTCCGATCTAAGAGTACAGCAAAATAAATGTAACAAATTGTTTTGAAGTTTGTATTCAGGTTAATCTTCCTACACAAAATACCAACACATTCTTACCTTCAGACAGGACAGCTGCCCATTGGCCTGTTTCAAATACTGTGCCAGGATGCTGGTTGGCAAAGTGCAAACAGAATCCTTAATGTGAACCACATTTATAAGGGCAACCTGAAACATGTCAGTTATAGAGTGTTAAGTATTTCAGTGAAAAATTTATGTTTTGTATGTTCTCATTTTCAAATTATTATTTCAACCACAGCAGAATCCACTGAAACATCAATCGGAAAATTTGAAGTTATTGATGTCACTATCTAATCTGGAGCACAGTATTTACTGAACAAAAAATTATGAAACTTAGACAATGTGGAACTCCTTTACTAGAAAAACAAACTTAATAAAAGACACCCAACCTCAATCACTCATTAAGTTCTACAGAGATCATAAACTTAAAATGAGAATGAGTCAACTGAAAACCTTAAAAGTGCAAAAAAGATTGAGACACTACTGTGTGCAGCTGTAGGCACAGCAAGTCATCAGTATGTGTTAGAAGCATGTACTGTGTATGGAGACACTACTGTGTGCAGCTGTAGGCACAGCAAGTCATCAGTATGGGTTAGAAGCATGTACTGTGTATGGA
>BLKM01000727.1:79395-115869 GCA_013340265.1 Coptotermes formosanus | reverse complement strand
GTTAGAAGCATGTACTGTGTATGGAGACACTACTGTGTGCAGCTGTAGGCACAGCAAGTCATCAGCATGGGTTAGAAGCATGAACTGTGTATGGAGACACTACTGTGTGCAGCTGTAGGCACAGCAGGTCATCAGTATGTGTTAGAAGCATGTACTGTGTGTGGAGACACTACTGTGTGCAGGTGTAGGCACAACAAGCCATCAGCATGGGTTAGAAGCATGTACTGTGTATGGAGACACTACTGTGTGCAGCTGTAGGCACAGCAAGTCATCGGCATGGGTTAGAAGCATGTACTGTGTATGGAGACACTACTGTGTGCAGCTGTAGGCACAGCAAGCCATCAGCATGTGTTAGAAGCATGTACTATGTATGGTAGATATGGCAACAAAAAATGACATGCTTCACAAACGTAATATTGAGGTGTGTTCGCATAACCACTGTTGCCATGGAAAAGCAGTAACTATTACATATTCTGAGTGTGTGTCTGTAGCCTTAGTTATCCAGCATGCAAAGCGCATGCGCCGTATTATATTGTCATCTGTGGCCTGTCCGGCTGTACCATATTTTTCCACATTGTCTCATAAACGGTACGATCTTTTGGAAAAAGTTATTGAACATAAAACGTGTTTTGATTTTCTCTAGAACTTTTGTCTGAAACATTTCTCATTCTAAGAAGAATTCAGCAAGATATTATCATAAATGTACACAGGTCTTCATGTAAAGTACCCGTTATTATTGACGGATTTCAATGAACTTGCATTTTCTGGACAGATTTTGGAAAACCGTCTAAATAATTATTTAAAAACAAAGAATTAATAAGGACAATAACAATCTTTTATGATCACCAAGTTTTGTGAATGCCAAGAAAGTACTCAACAATTTCCACATTTCAGTATCCACCATGAGCAGTATGGGGCTCACCGTTTCGTCTGGATGCATGGTGCGTCCTTCATTCCTGATGAGGAAGATAACAAGAGGATAACACAGTCGAGGAGGTGTGCCAAGATCCAGTTCTGGCTGAGGAAGGAATAACGTAAATACTTCTTCTCCGTGAGGTGTTTTTCTGTGTGACCAGTCAAGGTATTCATACAGACAGTGATGTGACAAACGTCAACAATGCAGTGTAGTGGTTAGTGTATCCACTCTGTACCCATGGGCTCTGGAGTCTGAACCGTGGCCTGGATAGTAGCTATACTGAGGGCCTGTAGCAACCTGTGGTCTTCTGGGCTATAATATCATGCAACATTTCAGAGGTACATGCTGTCTCCATCTACCCTAAATACGGAGAAAGTATGTTACTTTGAAATGGAATGCTGGTACCCACCTACCAGTCTACATGGAATGGATGTGATGAGGCAGTGGCTGTAAATACCGACATCAGGTTGCATTTCTTTATTGATGACATCCCGTTGTGACACACGAGCAACAAAAAGGAAGGCAGACCATCTGTCACAACTAAATTTATGCCAATTTCTTGCCTGCTACATGTTTCGACTTACATGAAAAGACATCGTCAGGCAATTAAAAAATACATACAGAAAAGTAATTTAAATACAACCCATTAGAATGATACTTTTCCAGATAGCTGATATCTCAACTGTACAACAACTGGAGTTGTATGAGCTGAAACTACATAAAAGTTAAGACTGTACATAAAATACAAAAATATAATAAATATATTTTTATACTTCGTATACCATGCATATTATTACATTTTCAAGTCAAACCAAAGGATGTATAAACTTACTGATCACTGCAGTGATACAGTGATCAATAAGTTTGTGCATCTAGTGGTTTGACTTGAAAATATAACAAACGTACATTATATTAAAATATTAAAATTGTTTTCCAGTACTTCGCGTGTAAAAGGAAAGTTCTTCAGTATTAAAACAATCCTCTAGCTTCGGCTTATACAACTCCAATTTTGGGAAGTTAAAATCTCAGCTATCTGAAAAATATCATTATAATGGGTTGCATTTAAATTCTCTTTCTTTGTGTAGTTTGAATGCCCGCTTATGGCTTTTCACGTAAGATGAAACATGTGGCAAGCAGCAAACAATAAAACTTTGTTGCTTGCTACATGTATGTAATTGCCAGACAAATAGACAACAATACCACAAGAAAACAGGAGCAATCATAAACTGATTTTTCTAAATAAAATTATATACCAGAAAAATGCAAATGTAAGTAACACCAATAAACTCCGCCTACAGACGTAAAGTTAAAGAGCAGACATGGAAATTACTGAACAACAACCCATAACCACAATCTATCAATTTCAAAAACAACTTACGACTACCTGTAAGTACACAAGGCAACAAAGTACTCGCATTAGAACAAGGATTTTAACAACTTTCAGACAAAACAGGAAGACACACAATACAGAAACTGCACACGAGAAGTATAAACAATGTTTATATTTTAATGCTACATAAAGATTATTTTGGATTGTACAATTTGTGAGATCTCACAACTTTAAAATATATATACACACACACACACACACACATATATATATATATATGCATTTTATTTTGGAGTTTTAAGGTCACGTATTTAAATGCCTGAGGATGGCCAGTACGACCGAAACATGTAGCATATATTGAAGCAACTAATAAAACTTTGTTGTGGTATGCAGCAGCATGTATGTCAATTTTAAAACAAAACTTTGGTTGTGATTAACCGTCTGTACTTCCTTTCAAATGCTGGGTGCTTATTGGGATCAAAGTTGCAGGTCACTTGTTATGAATAAGGTTAGAATCTTTGGGATCCACATGGAAAGGAACCTTCATGATCACCCGAGTAACCACTAGCAGCAGCCCAGGAAAGACACTGCATTAACAGCACCAGGTGACTGTGAAATACCCTGCAGCCAGTAACAGCTATATCTCGTACACAGGGCAATTCAGCTACCAGGACTACAGTATGACACAATCCATTGCATAACTTAACAAAACAGTGACACTGCAAAGTTTCTGTGTGGCTCTAAGGCAAACAGTTGCAATTCCTCGTAACGATGCTACATGTATTCACTGCAGTCACGTGCAGATGGCAAATCAAATTCTGTGATGCCACACCTAATCACCCGCCACATTAACCAAACACTGCTATCACCAACCTCACCTCCCTTAAGTAACCCAGACACGCAATGTATGTGTAATATGACAATAAGGTGCGTTCGCGTAACCATTAACGTAGAAAAGCAATAAGTATTACATATTCTGAGTGTGTGTCTGTAGCCTTAGTTACCCAGCATGCAAAGCGCATGCGCTGTATTATATTGCCATCTGTGGCCTGTCTGGCTGTACCATATTTTTCCACATTATCTCATAAACGGCACGATTTTCGGAAAAAAAGTTACTGAACATAAAATGTGTGTTTTGATTTGCTCTACAACTCTTGTCTGAAACATTTCTCATTATAAGAAGAATTCAGCGAGATATTGTGATAAATGTACACAGTTCTTCATCAAAGTACTCGTCATTCTTGTCAGATTTTAATGAAACTTGAATTTTCTCGACAGATTTTCGCAAAATACTCAAATACCAAATTTCATAAAAATCCGTCCACTGGAAGCCGAGTTGTTTCATGCGGGCGGACGGACAGACAGACAGACAGAGAGACATGACGAAGCTAAAGGTCGCTTTTCGAAATTTTACGAAAGCGCCTAAAGATACGGGAAAATCATGCTACGGCCTCTGCAGCTCAGTATGAAGCCCACGCTGTGAGCAGCCTGGCTGTCTTAATTTTGTTTCAAATTCGCAATGTCGCATCCAGTAGCCCCCTCTCAGTGGGCCAGTACGTGAGGTTTAAGGTGAACTGGTTAGTCTTATTGGATGTGACGCCGTATAGTTTGGGGGACACTAATTTCTTCAATATTCACAGCACAAGAGGGAGAAAGGTGACCCTGACGATGGAATGGGCAAGCTCCTCCGAAAAGTTGTTACCCACCTGCCAAACAAGACAGCATCGCCCTTAATCTTAACATTCAATGTCATGAGAACCTCAAATCTAACATTATGACACCTTGCTTCACAAAGATTATTTATAATACAGGGTGAGCGAAAGTCCCTTGGTATCTGTGCCGGTGGTGGGGAGGTCCCATACGTAAAACACTTTAGGTGGCACACGTGACGTCTAACACCTGACCGTCGAGGTCGTTTCCAACACATATTGTAACCGAAAGTACTGTACATTCACTGTGACTTCCACTTATATCCTACTTCCGACAGGTGCATAAAGACTTTCTGCTCACCCTGTATCATCCTTCCATCAGGCCAGACGCTTTCTCACCCAATGTATGCATTTCCTCTTTCCAAATCCTCGATGTTTTTCTAGCCCACCGTAACTGCCTTTATTTGATACCCTAACATTAACCCTTTAAAGACGAAGCGTATCTGTTTATATAAGGACTCAGTGCGTACCGCGCTGTAAACATTCTCCACTTCGGTTATAAAAACCAGTCTCTTAATGTTTTATAAGGCAAAAGTTGCTGTTTGTTCTGAGATCCGTACAAAACACATAAACGCAATGTGGGCACCACGTAGAATTTTTTAATGTTAAACCTGGCGGTATGTAAAGTTACCGCTTGGCTTTAAAAGGTTAAATGACGAGCTATTCACCCACAAAGATTCTAAGTACGTAACACCTTCAACACGTTTCCTTCAAGTACGTACAAAACTTTTGTCATCCAAAATTTACAGTTTATGTCAACTTAAACTGAAATACATGCAAAATAAAGGATACTGTGAACTAGTTCCCTTGTGTTGGTAATGGCCCTGAAGGAACGTTCCTTGCTGCAGCTGTCCTTCCAGCACACTCCAGGGTCGCCACAGGGACAGGTGCAACTCTCGGATGGACACACCCCAATATGCCTTCAGGGTGTACGGCACTTGGCTTGACACCATACACTGTACATCTGCAAATTAAATACAGAAAAGTCAGAAAACAGAGGCAGAAAATGTAGCACAATTGTAATTGCGGTAAATTCTTCCCCATCAGCGCCACGAAGACACATAGAGCGAACAGAGGTACAGCTCCACCCATTCTTAACGTCGGCACGAGATTGACAGGAGTGGTCAACTTCACGCCGCGGTCATTTCACTCGCGGGACAGAACCCTGGTACCCCCACTGAATAGTGGATGCGCTCCAGAGGTGGTGTGGATGTTCTGCAGACGAGAAATATCTCTTGCCCCTGCTGGAATTCAAACCGCGGACCGTCCGGCCCGTAGCCTAGTCCCTAGTCGCTATACCGACTGTGCTATCCCAGTTCCTAAATACATTGGGGCACTATCTTCAGACAGGAACTCAACACCTCGCTGCAAATGGTACACATTTGTACACGTATTTTAATCTTATATTGTCCATTCCGTGCACTGTTGATAACCAATTCGTAACACTCAACCAACATAAAACACAATACCGTTCCTTAGATAAGCATATTACAATATCACACTCAACATTCCTACATGTTTCGATCCACGAGGGATAATCACCAGGGAACCAAACCAAGCAATACCACATAAAACCAAATTAACCCTTTAATGACGAAGCGTATGTTTTATATAAGGACTCAGTGCGTACCGCGCTGTAAACACTCTCCACCTCGGTTATAAAAACCAGTCTCTTAATGTTTTATAAGGCAAAAGTTGCTGTTTGTTCTGAGATCCGTACAAAACACATAAACGCAATGTGGGCACCACGTAGAATTTTTTAATGTTAAACCTGGTCGTATGTAAAGTTACCGCTAGGCTTTAAAAGGTTAACCACATATATACACAGTTTACATGATGGAGAAGAGTAAAATGGTTAAAACGTACACAATTCTTTGTTGAATAATTCTATAAGTGTACTGGAAATACAGCATCTCAGAGGCAGCCTATGTACTTAACGTAAAGTACAAACAAGCTGTTATCACACATACCATGCTTTTGCAATCCTCTTAACCATCTTAATATTTGTATTTTAACTCTACCCATTACACATCTATGACATGGACAGCTGTTATTTAGCTTCTCTTTGTTGAATACGTCCCTGAGAAGGGCCAAAAAATGGCGGACCATGTAGGACGTTTACATATGTTTGTACACTATTGTATCTCATTGTACTGCAGTTGTTGGGATACATGTGGTGACTTGTCTTATGGTAAGGAACGTGCATAGTTTTAAATTTCGCAACGTTTGTTCTGACTTTGCAAGTGGCCAGACCTGACACTATGTCAACAGCCGTGAGTGCATTTTTAGCTCCAAATCAAGGGTGTTAAGCCAAAAGTCAAATGTTGCATGCTTGCATTAACATAATCAGGCACAGTGTTCGCGTCACCAGTCAGTTCGTGTTTCAACTATTTATGATGGCAATTATTCTTTGTTTGTCATTCAACTTACACTCCATTAATCGTACGATGCTGTACGGTCGACCGTGTACAAATCAACAATGCATGACGATACAATCAACAAAGTAAACTAAGTTGCAATTCACAACTATACTTTACACACACACACACACACACACACACACACAGGCGCGCGCGCACGCACACACACAGGCGCGCGCGCACACACACACACACACAGGCGCGCGCGCGCGCGCGCACACACACACACACACACACACACACACACACACACGCCCAGCATAATTTGGCCTGCACGGCCATCCAAAGGTAGACCACTTGGAACACGCAGGTGAACGTGTGTGTAGAAGTATAAACAGGCCTTGCAGTCTATTTGCAGGCGCGTTCGCAAAATTGCGAAAAGCGATTATTAGCTTCCTCATGTGTGCCCGTCCGTCCGCATGGAACAAATCGGCTCCCACTGGACGGATTTTCATGAAATTTGGTATCCGAGAATTTTCGAAATTCTGACCACAAAATTCAAGTTTCGTTAACATCTGACAAAAATAACGGGTACTTTACATGAAGACCTGTGTACATTTATGTTAATATCTCGCTGAATTCTTCTTAGAATGAGAAATGTTTCAGACAAAAGTTTTAGAGAAAATCAAAACATACATTTTATGTTCAATAACTTTTTCCCGAAAATCGTGCCGTTTATGAGATAATGTGGAAAAATACGGTACAGCCAGACAGGCCACAGATGGCAATATAATACGGCGCATGCGCTTTGCATGCTGGATAACTAAGGCTACAGACACACACTTCCAGTCACTCTAATTCGTTATCCATTAACCTTTTAAGGCCTAGCGGTTATTTTACTTGCCACCAGATTTAACATTCAACAATTCTAAGTGTTTCTCGCCTTGAGTTTACGTGTTTTGTACGGATCTCAGAACAAACAGCAACTTTTGCCTTATAAAACATTACGAGATTGGTTTTTATAACCGAAGTGGAGAGTGTCTACAGCGCGGTACGCACTGAGTCCTTATATAAAATAAGAAACGTTTCGTCTTTAAAGGGTTAATCTAACGACCACTCACCACAGCGAACACAAAGCTACTGAAAGATTCGCTAAATAAGTAAATCAAGATCCTCTAAAACGTCCGTCATGCCTAACCACATACCAGGCAATACGGTGTCATAATCCAGAAGAAGAACACCTGTTCTCTCTGCGCTGGTAAAAGGTAAATGTAAAATTCGCCCAGTAACGGGCTACGAAGGCGCAGAGCTGGAGTAAAGGTGCACCTGTACTCTTTCTTTAACCTCGGCGATAGATAGGGGTGGGTGGTCAGTGCCACGCCCTGACCGCTTTACGCCTGGGAATGACCGGGTACCCACTGCACAGGGGGCTGGGTGGGTCTCGAGGCCTGTCCGGATGGGTGCGAGAAACGTCGCCTCCACTCGGATTCGATCCCCGGACAGTCCAGGCTGTAGCGTTTCGCTATACCGACTCAGCTATCCCGGCCCACTCATCGGCGCTGCAGGAATGCCAAAATCAATGCTAACAATAAATGCCACCCGCCTCACAACCTACATGACAAGATATTACAAAACTGGGATGCATAATAACTTAACGCACTTACAAACCTCACGTCACTTTCCACTTCAGGCAAAAATGAAATCGTGCGGCAGAAATTAACAGGTTTTGTGCAACAATGACGTAAGTAACGAGAGAAGGAAATTAGTTATCCATTAATTTTGCCATCCGCATGGCTTTTGCCACAAGTTAAAAGCACCTGTCGTGGCCACAGTCCACATTAGAGTTCCGAAGGACCAGGCATTACAAAATTTAATACCGCTATTACCAGGTGTCTCCGAAACATCGCACAGGTCAAGTCACAGCGATTCGTCAGTTACTAAGTCATTTTTAGGTCAGCACAGCAGGCTATGCAGCACACTCAGTCTCATATCCAATAACTACCTGGGGCAAGGCGGCCGGGGCGTGAAACTGATAAATCTTTTTCAGTTCTAGTGCAGTGGTTAACAATTCGTTGTGCTACGCCTCTATGTCCCCACACGTCTTCATGACATGGCACTTACGGTATAAGGGCAACTTTATTCACTTTCTATTTTATAACTGACGTGACGTACGCAATAAGTCACAAACAAAAAGAAGAAGGATAACAGCAACGCACCGCACGCATGTTGAGCTAGCCACGCGTCTTAGTTACTAGAACTACCACTTTCAAGTACATAAGCTGTACAGCGTCGAAAGGGAGGATGGCAGTAAATAATATACGACAGGCAATGCAGTGTAACGCAACAATGGGGCGCGTTCGCGTAACCACTGTCGGCGTAGAAAAGCAATAAGTATTACATATTCTGAGCGTGTGTCTGTAGCCTTAGTTACCCAGCATGAAAAACGCGCATGCGCCGTATTATATTGTCATCTGTGGCCTGTCTGGCTGTACCATATTTTTCCACATTATCTCATAAACGGCACGATTTTCGGGGAAAAATGTTATTGAACATAAAATGTGTGTTTTGATGTTCTCTAAAACTTTTGTCTGAAACATTTCTCATTCTAAGAAAAATTCGGCGAGATATTACCATAAATGTAAATAGGTCTTTATGTGAAGTATCCTTTATTCATGTCATATTTTAATGAACTTGAATTTTTTCGACAGATTTTCGGAAAATATTCAAGTATAAAATTTCATGAAACTAAGTCCAGTGGCAGCCGAGTTGTTCATGTGCACGGAGACACAGACGGACAGAAACTAAGAAGCTAATTAATAATCGCTTTTCGCAATTTTGCGAACGCGCTTAAAAATGGGGTTAAGAAGAAGGAATTGGCTGCCACCCACCTGCAGGTACGTACAATCCTAGCATTCGGACTTCAATGGCCGACTAAATAAAGACACGTGTCAGTCGGACTGGGCAGTTTCAATGCCCACATACCAACCCAGGACCTCTCTATTGCGAAGTAGATATGTTAGTCAGCAATTCTTAACGTTGGTCTGATAACATTCGCTAATAGCATAAATAAACATTTTATTACCAGAAGGTGGCTAGACACAACAGCTGCAGGCACGAACACCATGCAACAGTCTTTCTTCAGAAGCTAACAGTTTCTCAGCTAGTCAAGCAATTCTCCGCACTTTAACCTTTTGAAGCCTAGCGGTAACTTTACGTACCACCAGGTTTAACATTAAAAAATTCTACGTGGTGCCCACATTGCGTTTATGTGTTTTGTACGGATCTCAGAACAAACAGCAACTTTTGCCTTATAAAACATTAAGAGATTGGCTTTTATAACCGAAGTGGAGAGTGTTTACAGCGCGGTACGCACTGAGTCCTTATATAAAACAGATGCGCTTCGTCTTTAACCTTTTAAAGCCTAGCGGTAACTTTACATACGACCAGGTTTAACATTAAAACATTCTACGTGGTGCCCACATTGCGTTTATGTGTTTTGTACGGATCTCAGAACAAACAGCAACTTTTGCCTTATAAAACATTAAGAGATTGGTTTTTATAACCGAAGTGGAGAGTGTTTACAGCGCGGTACGCACTGAGTCCTTATATAAAACAGATACGCTTCGTCTTTGAAGGGTTAAAGAACCCTAAGGTCCATTACTGCATTCACAACAGCCTGCCACCTGTCCCTATCCTGAGACACAGCTATCCAGTCCTCCCCCCCCCCCCCCCCGTTCTTGAAGATACATTTTAATATTACGCTCAAATCTACGCCTAGGTCTTCCAAGTGATTTCTTTCCTTCAGATTTTTCACCCCCACGCGTGTCACATGCCCTACAAATCTCATCCTCCTGAACCGTACCACAATCCTGTTTTTCAAACCTTGATGTAGTTATTATGGTGTAACAAGCAGAATGAAAGGGGCTGTGCGTTACCAGTGACGTAGCTAGATTTTATGGCACCTGGGGTGAGCAATCACAATGGCCACCCTTAACAGAAATTATGAACTTTAAAAAGTCACATGTATTTATTGGATTTCCTCACATACCAAGCCCTTGTCTTATGCCCTAGTTGTGTTCCTGACAAAGTGGGCATAAAAAAACGATATTCCCATAAGAAAAAGCAGAAATAAATACGAACAAAGCAGCTAAAGGCGTTAAATGAGAGGGAATAAATTAACAAGTGGTGCAAACTGGCAAGGAGCGTTAAAGGAAAAAAAGGCGTAAAACAAGGCCCTGGTGTATTCGGCTCAGTAATTTAAAATCTGCAGATTGCTGATCATAATTTTTTTCACCTAAAATATTTATTTTGCCCCCCAATTTGCAGCACTTTCGCCTCTGCACCACGAGGCGACCTCACCATCCCCCTCAATTCCACCCCTATGCATTATTTCTGTTTCGTAAATCTGTAGTAACTGGGGCACATGGCACAGTTGCCCCACGGCCCCAGGGTCTCACATAACGACACTCACGTTACGCGCCATACTGCTCATGCTGGCATGCCTAACTAACTAACTAACTAACTAACTAACTAACTAACTAACTAACTCCATGGAGCAGAGGCCTTCTTGAGAAGCTAACAGTTTCTCAACTAGTCAAGAAATTCCACGCATTTTATGGAACCCGGACGTTCATTACCGCATTCACAACAGCCCGCCACCTGTCCCTATCCTGAACCAGCTCAATCCAGTCCATGCCCCATCCCACTTCTTCAAGATCCATTTTAATATTATCCTCCCATCTACGCCTCAGTCTCCCAAGTGGTCGCCTTCCCTCACGTCTCCCCACCAAAATCCTGTATGCACCTCTCTTTTCCCCATACGTGCTACATACCCCGCCCATCTCATTCTTCTGCATTTGATTACCCGAATAATATTTGGTGATGAGTACAGGTCATTAAGTTCCTCGTTATGTAGTCTTCTCCCCTGTCGCCTCGTCCCTCTTAGGCCCAAATATCCTCCTCAGCACCCTATTCTCGAACACCCTCAGTCTTCGTTCCTCCCTCAGTGTGAAAGACCAAGTTTCACACCCATGCAAACAACAGGTAAAATTATAGTTCTGTAAAACCTAATCTTTGTGTTTTTGGATAGCAACCTGGAGGACAAAAGATGTTGACATGCCTAGGTTACAAAAACCGACTGTAACGTACACTGCCTATTTTATATAGGCCGATATGGTATTTTGTGACATGTCACGAAATTTTACACCTTTAACTTGGATTTTGGGTTTTTGTACTGTACACCTGCTGATGATCGAATGATCGAAACACGTACTATATAAACAATTATCAAATACAGGGCTGTGTCAGACGGAACGCACGGTGCTGTTTGTTTAACCGTTTAAAGCCTAGCGGTAACTTTACATACGACCAGTTTTAACATTAAAAAATTTTACGTGGTGTCCACATTGCGTTTATGTGTTTTGTACGGATCTCAGAACAAACAGCAACTTTTGCCTTATAAAACATCAAGAGACTGGTTTTTATAACCGAAGTGGAGAGTGTTTACAGCGCGGTACGCACTGAGTCCTTCTATAAAACAGATACGCTTCGTCTTTAAAGGGTTAAATCTATATACACAGCGGGATGGATAACCTCGAATTAAATGTAACCTTACATACGAACTAACCACAAGACAACGAGACAGCTGATAAAGCACGGAGACTGCTCCAGTATTGCCAATTGACGGACAAAAATTCCCGCGATATTTCGAGTAACATCTGGAAATTT
Organism: Coptotermes formosanus; assembly: GCA_013340265.1. NCBI lineage: Eukaryota > Metazoa > Arthropoda > Insecta > Blattodea > Rhinotermitidae > Coptotermes > Coptotermes formosanus. The sequence continues at coordinate 103,827 of BLKM01000727.1, read as the reverse complement.
TTTGCGGTATTTCAACATTGTTATTTACTCATTTCACGATTTATCACAGAACTCTCAACGATGTTCCGCGAAACCCTGTCCCAAAACAAAGGGCTTCTCGGCACTTGTAGCGTTTCAGATCTGTCGACACTTGTAATTCGGACCCTAAATATGATGATGCCTAGACACAAACACCAAGGCCAAGTTGTACGTTTTCCTTAGGCGCTAGTGACAGTGTTCAGCCATGGTATAGGAGAGGCGTAAGAAACAGGCGGCCGGGGGGACGGGGGGGAGGCATTTTAACTGCCAGAATGCTAACAGGAGGTAGTGGCTTCAATTCACACATCGAATGATGTTTCACTAACGAACAGTGGGTAACTTGAAACTTCATGACGGCCTTCTTGCACTGCAAATTAAGCCAGCAGACGTCAGTGGAAGTTTAAAGCGCAACTGAAGACGCGTCCATCTCCATTACCACGCAGGGCGAACCACTACATTGAGAGAAAGAGTCTCCAGGTCTTTAGAAAATCTGAAGGAGTTCAAACATGTGGGGACGGCAGCAACAAATTAAAATCATCGCAAATTAAACTGGAGTGTGATTACTTCATCGAAATATTTCCTATCTTCCATTTCCATGTCTGATAGGTTAACCTTTTACAGCCTAGCGGTAACTTTACATACTGCCAGGTTTAACATTAAAAAATTCTACGTGGTGCCCACACTGCGTTTATGTGTTTTGTACGGACCTCAGAACAAACAGTAACTTTTGCCTTATAAAACATTAAGAGACTGGTTTTTATAACCGAAGTGGAGAGTGTTTACAGCGCGGTACGCACTGAGTCCTTATATAAAACAGATACGCTTCGTCTTTAAAGGGTTAAAAAATTCTACGTGGTGCCCACATTACGTTTATGTGTTTTGTACGGATCTCAGAACAAACAGCAACTTTTGCCTTATAAAACATTAAGAGACTGGTTTTTATAACCGAAGTGGAGTGTTTACAGCGCGGTACGGACTCAGTCCTTATATAAAACAGACACGCGTCGTCTTTAAAGGGTTAAATTCTTCTCATGGCGCAACAGCCGCCAGTGGGCCAGGGCCTTCTTGCTGTCGAGGCTTCACGATCACACTCAGACACACACCACAGTCGGTAGGACTCCTCTCGCCGAGAGATCGGCCCGTCGCACAGACCTCTACCTGACAACACGCAACACTCACAAGGCAGACATCTACACTGTGTCGCCGGCGGAATTCGAACCCGCAATCCCAGCAAGCGCTCGGCCGCAGACCCACGCCTTAGACCGCGCGGCCACTTGGATCATCCACGTTAAATATTATGATACAATTTATCGGTTTTACTTGTTTTATAAGCTTGCGCATAGGCATACCTTGGGGGGGGGGGGGGGTGGGGGGGGCATATGCCCCCCCCCCAATATTTTTTCAACCTAGGAATACGTTCTTTGGTTACCGAATTGAATAATGGCAAATAAAAAATAGACAGAAAAAAGAAAACGAAAAACTTGCTTTTCATGAGACCAATTTTCCCCTCTTTCAAATTTGACTCCTTTGTAAAATAAAGTTCCTAACACACATGGTCAATTTTGCCCCCCCCCCCCCCCCCAATGTCATTAGCCAAGGTACACTTATGTGCTTGCGAAAATTGGTGCTTGACCGTTAAGGAAAGACCCCTGCTGAGGAAAATATTTGAATATAAAAAAAGACACAACAGAAAGATGCAGATAGTTACATAACCAGCAGCTTCAAAACTCACACTATGTATGTGTTGGTATTTATATCATACCGGTACTACATGCCTGATACTTTACGCCTTCCGTAAACTCCAACGCGTTTCAGTGTTTACACGACCCTCATCAGGGGAAAAATGAGTTTACATACAAAGTTTTCTTTCTTACTCGTACTTGTTACGTAATACTCGTATATTAGAAGACATATTATGAAGGATACAAGGAAAAAATCACGTAATTTCCTACATAACCTTAATGTTTCATCCTTGACGACAATCATACGAAGACTAAAAGACGCTGGAGTTTTAATAAAAGCAGGCATTTCAGTTATTTCCTATGTGCACTTCCATGGTTCCCTTTGAGTTATGTTACACGAGACACACTGTGAAAAACTGACTGTATAAAGGTAAAAAATCTACAGGTTCAACAAAGGCTGAACGATTATGACATTCGCAGGAAGAAATCTGCACCAGGGAATTAGATGTGTTAAACATACACGTAGTAATATTAAAAAAAATATGTATGCAGTGTTTACATATGAATGTGCATTCTAAGGGTTATATCACCCGCGAATTGCGCAGGTGTATGGAAGAAACGACGCAAGGTGGCGGGTGGGTGAGTCGCGCCCCTCAACGGTAGATCTTTGAGGCCACTGGTTGATGGTGCAGCGTTAAAACGCATTCAGGATATCTGAATGATTTTGCAAGCTTCGACAAAACACACACGAGACACACAAAACCGAACCAAACACGAAACGCGTTAACACTTAAAGCAAATTTACACTCCAAGCAAGGTTACCCACCTTCTGGGTTAAAAACCTGGGTACCTTACACTCTAGGGAAACACGTAGTGCTGCTGGTTTCCGTATGCAGAGAACAATTATGGGCTGGGTGACGCTCCCGCCTACAGGGAGCGTACAACAGCTTCTCGATGTTTGAATAAGGTCAATGTCTGTGGAAACATTTCATGATGGCTACACTAAAAAAGTCTTGCATTAACGGCTACCCCACGTTTATTCGAAGCACGGATATAACGACCCCTATGTTTAAAATATGGTAAAGTTGTACCTATACAAGCCACCAAGGCATATAGGAGGTGGAGGAACAGCTCCACCCATTCAGGGACGTAGTTAGGGGAAGAAAGTGGTGTGGTCACCCCAAGCAGCACAGTCGAAGGAGCGGAAAAATGAATACTTTAACCCTTTAAAGACGGAGCGTATCTGTTTTATATAAGGACTCAGTGCGTACCGCGCTGTAAACACTCTCCGCTTCGGTTATAAAAACCAATCTCTTAATGTTTTATACGGCAAAAGTTGCTGTTTGTTCTGAGATCCGTACAAAACACATAAACGCAATGTGGGCACCACGTAGAATTTTTTTTTTTGTTAAACCTGGCGGTACGTAAAGTTACCGCTAGGCTTTAAAAGGCTAAATTAAAAAATTGATTTTCAGCACTCAACAAATTTTAAATCACTGAGCCGAGTATACGAAAATTCAATAAATAATTGCGATTTGTTTAAACTTCCTAATTTCTTGTAGGGGTGGCCATTATGATTACTTGCCCCGCGCGCCAAACACCTGCCCTTGCCACTGCCTCCATTGAATTTGGTATTAGGGGGAGACATTTATAGACCTCAATGGGACTGGAGCCTTCCACAGTACGAAATCCGATCACCACGCTCTGCCCAGTACGTACGGCCACAACATCCGCCATTTTGCATTGCTACCTGTGTTTAACGCACATTACTGACTGGAGCACCGATGATCCTGCTGCAGCTGGACACTGTCGCCATCCGGTGGCTGAGGTAAGAAACTCTAACCGGCGCCATATTTAAAAGATAAAAAGCTAGAGACAAACATAAACACCGGACTTATTACGTTCGTGCTAACCTTCGTACGTATAACGCCGACTAAACACTAACCTCCCAGCTACCAGTGCGTATACGCGTGCTACTATAAAACAGCACGCCTGAATTCCCCGAAGTTCTCAATATCCAAAAATTAACCTTTTAAAGCCTAGCGGTAACTTTACATACCACCAGGTTTAACATTAAAAAATTCTACGTGGTGCCCACATCGCGTTTATGTGTTTTGTATGGATCTCAGAACAAACAGCAACTTTTGCCTTATAAAACATTAAGAGATTGGTTTTTGTAACCGAAGTGGAGAGTGTTTACAGCGTGGTACGCACTGAGTCCTCATATAAAACAGATACGCTTCGTCTTTAAAGGGTTAAAATTCACGATTAGAACACAGGTAAATTTTTAACAACCCACAAAAAAATTTTTTTATATACATAGCACAGGAATTTGAATGAAATCTTCACTTTACAACATCAACACAAACCCATCACGTAACACATTACCTAATAAGGATCCTAGGATTATAGCAAGCTCGCAAGCAAGCAAACAGCAACAAAGATCTTAGTACGTCGTCTAAGACATGCCGTTGTGTGTTGAACTACATCATGCAATAAGCTGCAGTTTGCACAACGTTTTATTGTTGTAACAAACCTTACAATCACCACATGTTTCGGCCCACCACTACCGGCCCACCAACGACCTATCATACATGCAGCAAAACAAACTGATATTTTACATCAGCTCTAAATTACCGAAGAACGCACAACCATCCAAATCTACGCCCTTCACAGGGATACAGTCAATGTCCACATTGGATGACAGTAAGCGAAACATCACTGGCACTCCAAAAACTGTAAACTGTGAAGTGTGAAATGAGATATGATTACTTGAAACCGGTAACCAGCATCACCTGATGCTTCTAGCACTGCATTCGCTATGTAAATGTATTACCTGATGGTGGCCTGACAGTAGATGGCCAAACACGTTGTCACTGCCACATCTGCTACGATGTCACTGTAAGATCAGTTACAGCAGCGGTGCCCAACACTTTTTGACAAAGGGTCACAACCCGTTTTGTGGACTGGTTTGCGGGCCGCACGTGTAAAAATCGCAGCAAGTGATATACCTAAATTCGTAAATTATTGTGTAGTTTTTCACAGCAAACAAAATTTGCAAATGTGGCCGCACGCCGCATAACAAAACCTGGCCGGGGGGGGAGCTAACCTTGTATAATACACAAACACAAGCGCAATACTAACTCGTACTTATTTCCAACTGCCGATTCCAGTGGCCGCGCGCTCTAAGGCGTAGTTCTGCGGCCGAGCGCTTGCTGGGATCGTCAGTTCGAATCCAACCGGGGGCATGGATGTTTGTCTCTTGTACAGTGTTTGTGTTGTCAGGTAGAGGTCTCTGCGACGGGCCGGTCCCTCGTCCAGAGGAGTCGTACCGACTGTGGTGTGTGTTTGAGTGTGATCAAGTGAAAATAAACAACCTCGACACCTGCTGTGAGTAGGTAGAAGAGGTAAGAACTGCGAAACTCATTTCCAATTAACTGCACATGAGACAGCCACCACACATTTATATCATTCCAAAGTACACTCTCCTACATGTTACAGCAATCCTCAGCCATCTTCATGATGAGATTTTAACATTTTAAAGCCTAGCGGTAACTTTACGTACTACCAGGTTTAACATTAAAAAATTCTACGCGTTGCCCACATCGCGTTTATGTGTTTTGTACGGATCTCAGAACAAACAGCAACTTTTGCCTTACGAAACATTAAGAGATTGGTTTTTATAACCGAAGCGGAGAGTGTTTACAGCGCGGTACGCACTGAGTCCTTATATAAAACAGATGCGCTTCGTCTTTAAAGGGTTAATATTAAAAATTCCACGTGGTGCCCACATTGCGTTTATGTGTTTTGTACGGATCTCAGAGCAAACAGCAACTTTTGCCTTATAAAACATTAAGAGATTTGTTTTTATAACCGAAGTGGAGAGTGTTTACAGCGTGGTACGCAATGAGTCCTTATATAAAACAGATGCACTTCGTCTTTAAAGGGTTAATATTAAAAATTCTACGTGGTGCCCACATTGCGTTTATGTGTTTTGTACGGATCTCAGAGCAAACAGCAACTTTTGCCTTATAAAACATTACGAGATTGGTTTTTATAACCGAAGTGGAGAGTGTTTACAGCGCGGTACGCACTGAGTCCTTATATAAAACAGATACGCTTCGTCTTTAAAGGGTTAACATAGGGAAATCTGTATAAACATACGAGCATCAATTGTGCATGAAAAATACTTAAACGTTTAATGATTAAAACATTAAGGAATACTGTGTCCACACGGAAGCTAAATTAGGTTAAAAGCTATGTATGTCTTGTTTCTATCTGCTTATTCCTGTATATTTGGCACTGTCTGTTCCTATTTTTTGCACCCAAACAAACATCTATGTATGTATTATCATCCTCGACCTAAATGGTTCTGGGTCCGCAATGTGGCGAGTGTCCACCCAAATTGTATAATCAAAAGATGCTGCACCGAATGATACCAAGCATTCCCCAACGTCAATCTGCTCTTAATTTCTTCATGAATGGAGTTTCTATTCGTCAGGGTTGCTCCCAAATATTTGAATTCTTCCACCGTTTCAAAGGATTTATTATCTAACTTTATGTTGTGATTGTGTCGTGCATTCTGATTTCGAGACATGACCATGTACTTAGTTTTCCCAGCATTTACTTCTAGACCAATCTCCTTACTACAAATCACTAAATTTTCTGCGTTTTTCTTTATACTACGTATGCTTCCGCCCAGTATATTAACATCATCAGCATAAACCAGAAGCTGATGTGTACCATTCAATTTCAAACCCTCCCGGTTTGCCTGAACCCTCCTAATGGCATATTCTAAAGCAAAGTTGAAAAGCAATGGCGACAGAGCATCTCCCTGTTTCAAGCCATTCTTTATAGGAAACGTGTCAGACAGATGTTTGCCTACCCGAACTCTGCTATACGTTTCACTTAGGCACATTTTTATTAACCCTTTAAAGACGAAGCGTGTCTGTTTTATATAAGGACTCAGTGTGTAACGCGCTGTAAACACTCTCCACTTCGGTTATAAAAACCAGTCTCTTAATGTTTTACAAGGCAAAAGTTGCTGTGTGTTCTGAGATCCGTACAAAACACATAAACGCAATGTGGGCACTATGTAGAATTTTTTAACGTTAAACCTGGTGGTATGTAAAGTTACCGCTAGGCTTTAAAACGTTAACCTTACCAGTTTCATGGGTACGGTGCTAGTTACAAATTATTTTCCTTTAGGCGTAGCACTGTCACTGTTTTTGTGGCGACAGCGTTGAACACAGCAGGCTGGGTCACAGAGAAGGCACGCAAGTTCTGGTTTATTGTCTACTTCCCAGAGGACACATTGTATCCTTTTCATACAATACACTGTGTTGACGTCAAACAAGTCGTACAGCCATGTAAAGGTAAATATTGCTCCTACACTTAACAAAAGTTCCACAGCACGAAGACATGGTGTGGAGTCATGGCCTCTCGCACTCTTAACCTCCGCACTATGGGGAGGTAAATAGTCGAAATTTATTCCCCGGTCGCTACGCCCCCGAGGCATGAGCTCCCGCTAAGCTTTGGATGGAAAGGCGGGTGGACCCCAGAGCCTCTCTAAAATCCGTAACGAGAAAACTGTCTCCAACGGGAATCGAACCGCGTTCTTCAGCCGTTCAGCCAGTAGCCTAGTCAGTATGCCGACTGCGCTGTACACACACGTATAGCAAATAACACACAATTAAATACCGTCCTTACAACTTCAATTCAAAATTATTATTTATAAAATACCAGGCTACATGTTTCGACCATCTAGGTGGTAGCCTAATATTTTATAAATAATAATTTTAAATTGAAGTTGTGAGGACGGTATTTAATTGTGTTTAACCCTTTAAGGACGAAACGAATTCTGTCTAATATACTCAGGGCGTACCGCGCAGTAAACACTCTCCACCTCAGTTTGAAAAACCGATCATTTGATGACGTATAAGGTAAAAGTTGCAGACTGTTTCCAGATAAGTACAAAACACATAAACGCAATGTGGGCACCTTGGAGAATTGATTAAAGTTAACCCTGGTGGTACGTAAAGTTACCGCTAGGCTTTAAAAGGTTAATTTTCTAATCTCACAACTGTATGCAGTCTATAAATAGGACACACGTATAGGCCTAAAAAGTAATTTTCGCGTACTGCAGTTTACAGCAGACAAGACAACCTGTAGCCATTATGTTCATTTGCCACGTAACTTTCAATTTGATGTTTTCGTGTCTACCTTAACAAACAAGAGTTCTCCGGGGACAGACAAGTGGATCCCCAGAATGCGGGTCACCTGCACGTTTCAACAAGACACGCGATGGACGCATAACGTAACCCAGAGGCACGTTCACGTAACCACTGTTGCCGTGGAAAAGCAATAAGTATTACATATTCTGGGTGTGTTCCTGTATCCTTAGTTATCCAGCATGCAAAGCGCATGCGCTGTATTATATTGCCATCTGTGGCCTGTCCGGCTGTACCATATTTTTCCACATTATCTCATAAACGGCACGATTTTCGGGAAAAAAGTTTTTGAACATAACATATGTGTTTTAATTTGCTTTACAACTTTTGTCTGAAACATTTCTCATTCTGAGAAGAATTCAGCGAGATACTATCATAAATGTACACAGGTGTTCATGTAAAGTACGCGTTATTCTTGTCAGATTTTAACGTAACCCGAATTTTTTGATAGGTTTTCCAAAAATACTCATATACCAAATTTAATGAAAATCCATCCAGTGGGAGCCGAGTTGTTCCATGCGGCCGGACGGACACACAGACAGACATGGGGAAGCTAACAGTCGTTTTACGCAGTTTTGCGAACGGGCATAAAAATGGTTGTGATATTTAGGTACCACAATGAAATACTTTAAATAGGAAAAATAACCTGAATTATACTTAAAGCCCCAGTTCGTACCGCGCAGTAAACACCACTTCGATTACAAAAATCAATCAATCAATGTTGTACAGGGGAATAACAGTTTTCTGACCTGATAACAATTGAAAAACACGTAAATGCCCTCTTTGGGCAAAATGTTGATTTTCTTAATGTTAAACCTGGTTACAAATAAAGTAACCATCAGGTTTTACCGGGTTGAACGAGTCTCCACAAAGAGTATGAATCTCGAAGATTTATAGAGTTAACAAGCCGTAAGTAAGCAGCTCCTGGATGACCTTACAGAAGAGAACAGATACTAGAATTTGAAACAGGAGACACTAGATTGCACTCTCTGGAGAATTCACTTTGGAACAGGCTAAGGACCTGTCGTAAGACAGACTGCGGTATAAATGAAGGAAAGAAATTCTTATGTCGTTTTCGCAAAGGTCTAGTAGTTACATACCCGCAGTCTTTGTTATTCTGTAAGTGCGGTTAGCGCCCGTGTTTTGTCACCTGCAAGAGTCCGAGCTTTGAACCTGAGGCCTCAAACCGATTATCTTGAGAGAGGGATTTATTTCATGGTCTCCCTCAGTCCCTCCAGGCAAATACTGCAATAGTATATATCTCAAATTAGGTTCCTACCGTTTCCTTTAACGTTTTAAAGCCTAGCGGTAACTTTACATACGACCAGGTGTTAACATTAAAAAATTCTACGTGGTGCCCACATTGCGTTTATGTGTTTTGTACGGATCTCAGAACAAACAGCAACTTTTGCCTTATAAAACATTAAGAGACTGGTTTTTATAACCGAAGTGGAGAGTGTTTACAGCGCGGTACGCACTGAGTCCTTATATAAAACAGATACGCTTCGTCTTTAAAGGGTTAAAATCCCTTCCAATTAATCATTCACCAATCATAGCGTTCCATATCACATAGTCTGAGCTACCAATAACTAAGTCCATGTAGCAGAGGCCTTCTTGAGAAGCTAACAGTTTCTCAGCTAGTCAAGAAATTCCCCGCATTTTATGGAACCCGGATATTCATTGTCGCATTCACAAGAGCCCGCCACCTGTCCCTATCCTGAGCCAGCTCAATCCTGAGCTACCAATAGTGCCGTTTATAAAACACAAAGTCTCGTGTGCCTAATATTTCACTGACATGGTCTTGCTTTTAACATGCAGGCCTACATCTTGCCTTCCTCCGTGTTCGTACGTCAGAATTTCAAAGCACTTCTTTTAACTTCCAGCTTAAGACGAACCAATGTAAATACAAACCTTCAAACTGCTCTGATTTAATTTCACGCAGTTAAGCAAGTCCACATGACATATCTGCACCAAAAAATGCACGCTTCTGGCCTCCGACATTAATTATAAAATGACACGTCGACAGCACTGCGATTCGGAAATGCTGTTAAGAACTCCCCTGTTTTTGGTTGGTGTTGGATACATTAGCGACATTTAGCCTTGATTACCTTCAGCTGTCTAGTTTTTCTTGCAGATTTTACCCTACTTTCCCTTTCTAAACGGAAAAGTAGAATAATTAGATCACGCTGCTTTTTGTTTGCACCACCCCTTTCCTAATTTTCAAGCACTTGATCGATTTTTATGAAACATGGTATGAACAATTACACCGGACGCTACACCAAAACTGCACAATCCACCGCATCGATACTGTCGCCTTGAAGACAGAAACACCACGTTCTTCCGAAACATCGGAACAAACTTATCCTACACCGCGTAAGAATCCAAAAGACTGTCATCTGAGCAACACCCACTTTAATAAATGGAGAACTCACAACCGCTGTTTATACTCAGGAAAAAATTAAAGCAATACGCACAGTAGACCCTAGCAAAACGCTCATGGAGGTGATAACACACTGATATTTTTGTCTTTACCGTTCTAAGGTACTGTAGGCTAAGTTGTGACCAACAGAATTTCATTTAACCTTTTAAAGCCTAGCGGTAACTTTACATACGACCAGGTCTAACATTAAAAAATTCTACGTGGTGCCCACATTGCGTTTATGTGTTTTGTACGGATCTCAGAACAAACAGCAACTTTTGCCTTATAAAACATTAAGAGATTGGTATTTATAACCGAAGTGGAGAGTGTTTACAGCGCGGTACGCACTGAGTCCTTATATAAAACAGATACGCTTCGTCTTTAAAGGGTTAATATCTCAACTGCAATGGCTAAAGTTAAAAGGAAGAGTCCGAAGTCCAATGTTTTCTGTGCACTATGAAATCAGAAAGTTTTGGGACTTTCGAGGGTAGCGGGGCAAGGACGGGGTTTGAACGCAGTGTGACTGGTGTAGCGTACGTAGACATACGGATCCGATGCGGAAGGAGACGGTCCTAATGACACGCTATTCCATCAATACCAAGCGTTTCGTTATTTTTCACACTGCACTTCGGGCTGGAAAGCTTCCAAGGAAGGCTACTGGGCAGGGGCGGCCCTATCGGTTGGCCACCCCGCTCCCCTGACCTCACACTACTTCTCCTCGGAGTGCAGAAATCTTGCTGTTTACGGTTTACCATTGCCCACCACTTCGCTGGAACTTCCTGCGAAGACAGCGTCACTGCGACTACCGTTACACATGTCGTGCTTACAAATGTGTACACTGAACCTTAACACAGACACGGTATGTTCCGGGCTACTAACGGTGTCCTGCTGAACAACTGTAAACCGTTCGTTAAGTGCACGTTTATTAATCAAGCCTGTGCCTCTTACTTCTTCGACAATGTAAGGCCAAATTTCAACGGCCCATGAATTTAACAAATACGCCAGTAACTGTGCACTGCACAAGGGGTCAACTAAGTAATTACAACACTGTTACCACAGCTGTTTTATGTGGGAAACATTCGTAATCGGATACGCTTGTCATATGTTTGCTTGGCCTCTGTGATTGCGTTCCCACGACTCGTGTACTTGGCAACTCGACATATACCAAATGATATTGACTGCCAAGACACACAAGTCTCTTGTCTCCTTATCACGCATAAACGAATTGTGGGAACGCAATAACAAGTCAACGCAAACAAATATCGGTGAATCCGTTACCTTGTCACATTCGCTGCCAGTCTGTTGGAAATGCACAAATGGCCAATATTTGTACAAGTGAACCGTTCCCACGAGATGACAAACATCCACAAGTGATAAATGCTCGTCAGATATACCATGTTTTGGACACGCGGTTTTACATTAAAACCTTCCACGTTTAACCCTTTAAAGACGAAGCGTATCTGTTTTATATAAGGACTCAGTGCGTACCGCGCTGTAAACACTCTCCACTTCGGTTATAAAAACCAGTCTCTTAATGTTATATAAGGCAAAAGTTGCTGTTTGTTCTGAGATCCGTACAAAACACATACACGCAATGTGGGCACCACGTAGAATTTTTTAATGTTAAACCTGGCGGTACGTACAGTTACCGCTAGGCTTTAAAAGGTTAAAGTGCTGAGCCCATGTAAATCAGTCCCTGGCTTCGCAGTGGTGGCAACACACGCTTATGCTGTGCAACACGGACTTTGGGCACTGAGCACTGCTATTCTCCGTTACAATCTCGCGCCTTTCCAGTTACATGCGGTGTCTGACATTTACTTTAAATATTTATTCACTGCTAGGCGTCCAGAACAAAGAAAGCCGTATATGGCACTCATGTCTGAGCTATTGCAACGCCTACCAGGAATACAACGGGACTTAATAAACTCGAAATAACTACGACGACAATTCCGTGTCCTACATTAGACTCTCCCACCTTGCATTTCGATGTGGCATAAGAACAGGAACCTGCAGGTACATCGCCTGCACCCGTCAACAAAATTCAAATAAGCTCAAAACGCAGAAAATAAGGAGTTAAAACAAATCAACATACCGCACGCCACGAATGTATAAAATCTCATTTGTTATCATAACACGATGTTTCACGCAGCGTTGAGTGATAGTTCTGTACCGACGTTTCGGGACAACCTATCGGTCCCATACTCAAGGTCCACGAAGTCCAAAAAGCAATTCTTGACACTTGAAAATGGGACTGAGAGGTTGTCCCGAAACGTCGGTACAGGAATCGCCATACAAGGCTGCGTAATATCCCAGAGGTGCGCAGATCTCATCTACAACGCGGCGGAAGCCTGAAATCACGGACGTTTCAGGAGTTTGTGAAGAGAATTTTCACTGTCAATAAATTGCGTTGCGAAATTTGGGGTTCTAACGACGGTGCTGATGGAGGCCCAGCCCTTCAGAGACGTTACACAGTGTCGACTGGTAAAAGAGTTACCATACTACACGGTGTAACATCCCACACGACCCAAATCTTCACAAACCGCTCTATTCAGGATGCAGCCCTCAATATTACTGCAAACTTTACATAAGGATGACGGCTATGATGAAGGTACGGCATTTACAAGTGCCGACACTCTGGACTGTCCGTCGCCGAGTATTCTAGAACCATCTTGTTCCAAATGGCCCATCTCTCCACAGTTTTACTTGAGGGCGTAAACAGATCCACTTCGCGTTATTTGTGAAGTTACAAACGACGTCCTACGTGCAGACCACGTCCGTTTGTTAGGTGGTACGTCCGTGACGTAACCTCAGCGAATAAACCGCGTCGTATTCTCAGAACATTCTGTAAAGAGCATTTTTTATAAAAATCTGGCGAGCAAGCGAGACGTTCGTGACAATCGGCTCAGTGACAATTATTCACCGAACTAACTAACTAACTAACTAACTGACTAACTAACTAACTAACTCACTCACTAACTAACTAACTAACTAACTAACTAACTAACTAACTAACTAACTAACTAACTAACTAACTAACTAACTAACTAACTACATGGAGCAGAGGCCTTCTTGAGAAGCTAGCAGTTTCTCAGCTAGTCAAGAAATTCCACACATTTTATGGAACCAGAAGGTTCATTACAAAATTCACAAGAGCCCGCCACCTGTCCCTATCCTGAGCCAGCTCAGTCCAGTTGATGCTCCCATCCCATTACTTGAAGATCCCTTTTAATATTATCCTCCAATTTAGGCCTGGGTCTCCCAAGTGGTCGCCTTCCCTCAGGTCTCCCCACCAAAATCCTGTATGCACCTCTCTTTTCCCCCATACGTGCTACATGCCCAGCCCATCTCATTCTTCTCCATTTGATTACCCGAATAATATTTGGTGATGAGTACAGACCATTAAGTTCCTCGTTATGTAGTCTTCTCCACTCCCCTGTCGCCTCGCCCCTCTTAGGCCCCAATATCCTCCTCAGCACCCTATTCTCGAACACCCTCAGTCTTTGTTCCTCCCTCAGTGTGAGAGACCAAGTTTCATACCCATACAAAACAACAGGTAAAACCACAGTTGACAATTATTTACCTACGACCATAAATTAATACTCGTATACAGCAACACTTTTCATATTTCTTGACCGAGCTGGGTTACATCCGGCTTAGGAAATCTCCATATAATGGCCTTGAACGAATGTGTGTGTTTTATGAAAATCGCTGGTGTCAGCTTCGTGTTTTACTTACGGGCGTAAATAAAATGATGCTATTTGCTACATGTTTATTCGATTATAAAAAACGGTAAAGGAATTGTCCACAAAATTTATTGTGTCACTGTCAGCTTCCTAACAATCGGCCCACTGAAAGCCACACGCACACACACACGCGTACACGCATTTCTACCCTCATTTTCCATATTTATTATCTGATGTGGGTAAAATTCGGTATAAGAGACTTGCACATAACGCTGTCACGCATTTACGAGTTCCACGAAAGTTGGCACACAGAATGCTGTACTTTTCTTATGGCCATAAATGAAATTACATTCACGCGTGTACAGCCAAAGCGCGTGGCATTTTGAAAGTCAAGAGCGTCTCGATGAAGTCTGTGTATTACATCATGAGTACACAGTTTGTACTCTTGTTGTATTTTCTGAACACGAGACGACGATCGAGGTCCAAAAGCTAAGTAGTCATGAAGAGTATGAAGAGTGTGGTATGACAACTTACATCTTATCTCCATTATGGGCGGGGAAAGTTGGCAAAAATTGCCTTAAGTGCTATACGAAACACCCGTTGTTAAGGCCGCACCTGCAGACACATTCAGACAACCTTTGATTTGCATAATTTGGTTGCAAGTCTGGCTGTTCCCATCCTACGGTAATTGCCATTGGATGCAATGTCGTTCGGACTACACCGCAGCTACACGCTAGACTGTAACGGGGTGATTGCGGTACGTCTTCCGTAACTTAATCGGATGGCTGGACAACACATTAATATTAAAAAACTTTACGTGGTGCCCACATTACGTTTATGTGTTTTGTACGGATCTCAGAACAAACAGCAACTTTTGCCTTATGAAACATTAAGAGATTGGTTTTTATAACCGAAGTGGAGAGTGTTTACAGCGCGGTACGGACTGAGTCCTTATATAAAACAGATACGCTTTGTCTTTAAAGGGTTAAGACACAAATGCAATGGCACGCCACTAACACAGGGGCGTCCCAATTTTTTGGCAAAGGGCTATAAATATTACTGTGAGCTCGCTCGCAGGATGCACATTTAAAAATCACAGCAAATGTAATATCTAACCACCCAGATTTTTATATTACGTATGTATATATATATATATATATGTGTGTGTGTGTGTGTGTGTGTGTGTGTGTGTAGGGCCGAGACAGCGCAGTCGGTATAGCGCCTCACTACGGAATGGACGGTCCGGGGTTCGAACTCCGGTGGAGGCGAGATTTTCCGCGCGCGTGCAGACCGGCCCCGGGGTCCATGCAACCTCCTGTACAACAGGTAAAGGCACCCCTTCCGGGGGGTAAAGCGGTCGGGGCGTGGAGTTGCCCACCGAACCCCAAATATCGCCGAGTTTAAATAACAGTACAACCACATTTCTACTCCTCCTCTGTGCCTTCGTGGCATGTTATGGGGCGAATTTCATATACATTTATAAAATATATATATTTATAATTTACAAACATGGCAGAGGGCCGAATAACACAATACGGCGGGCTGCAGATTGGACATCCCTCTAACACTGTATCGAAGACAATTTTTTAGGCGACTGTTTTCGATTGCAGAATAAAACGAAATGTCAGATAACTGAGAACTCAATGCTGTATTAACACTAGAACTACTTTGTAATATTTCCTGTGCATATACAGGGCGTTCCTAAATTAGTTATATAGAACTATGGTGTAATAACACAGAAAGTAGAAAACTTACAGTACTATGATATATAACACAAAATGAAACATATATTAAGTTTTATCTACAGATATTCACAGGTGTTCAATGTGGTTTTCTCGGGTCACGCGGCAGACGTCCCACCTGTAAGCGATTTCGTGGAACGATAGCTTGGCCACCACGATCGCCTGATCTAACACCCCTGGATTTTTCTGTGTGGGGATACGTTAAAGACAAAGTTTTGGTTCCACCGCTTCCTGCAAGTTTGGTAGAACTACAGGCACGGATAACAGAAGCGGTTGCGACCGTACGTGCGGACATGATTCATACGATTTGGGACGGAATAGCTTACAGATGGAACATCTGCCGCGTGACACGAGGAAACTACACTGAACTCCTGTGAATATCTGTAGATAAAACTTAAAAATGTCGAGCACGCTGCATTTTGTCATATATATCATAACATTGTACGTTTTCTACTTTCTGTGTTATTACACCTTAGTATTGTACAGGTAATTTAGGAACGTCCTGTATATATATACTTACATTTCGTCTGAAGACGGCTTAGTCGTAAACCAAAACATGTAAATACGTTGTAAAACAAACTAATTTGCTTTATTAATAAGGTGTGTAACAGTACTGCCAATACAACGGGAGATCTGCTATACAGATGATACGAATCAAACTACAGAACTACACGGGCCATGACTTCACAGCATCGCACAATTAACCGGTGTAAGATCCTCAAATGTTGTATGACACATGAGTGGCTTTGATTCTCTCAACATTCTGTTCTTCCATTAACCCTTTAAAGACGAAGCGTATCTGTTTTATATAAGGACTCAGTGCGTACCGCGCTGTAAACACTCTCCACTTCGGTTATAAAAACCAGTCTCTTAATGTTTTATAAGGCAAAAGTTGCTGTTTGTTCTGAGATCCGTACAAAACACATAAACGCAATGTGGGCACCACGTAGAATTTCTTAATGTTAAACCTGGCCGTATGTAAAGTTACCGCTAGGCTTGAAAAGGTTAAACACTCAAGCAGTGCCGACCCTCGCAAACGCGGGGCCCGACTGCGATATTTATGGCGGGTTCCTAAAAGTTATTGAACACAAAAAAAAAAAAAGACTAATCTTTTGATGTATTAACGTAAGTTAGGGTTAAAAATTAAAATTTTCTATTTTTCTTATCATTTTTAAAAAATACAAATCCTAGAATTCCCCATCAGCGCCGGGTCCGACTGCGTCATATCCGCCCAATCGGCGTAACGCCGGCCCTGCACGCAAGCTGTAACTTCTGTCATCTTTCTTCTGACATTCGTTCTTACATACGCCACCGGAGGTCGATGGATATAGACAGCCAGCTGCTCCATGTGGAAGCCCCTGTTATTATGTAACAAGTTCGGCATGAGTGGCTGACTACGCTAAACGAAAGTGAAAGCTACATAACACCTGGTAACACTACAGCCCACGACACATTACAGTACCTGCAGCACTTGCGTTTCTTTATTTTTCCAGGTCGTTTCTTTCTGCAGTATCCCAAGTTTTTAGGCGCGCTCACAAAACTGCGAAAAACAACTACCAGCTCCGTTCTCCTGTCCGTCCGTTCGTCTGTCTGTCCGCATGGAACAACTCACTCCCACCCGACCGATTTTCATGAAATTTGATACCTGAGCATTTTTCGGAAATCTGCTGAGAAAATTCAAGTTTTATTAAAATTTGACAAGAGTAACGGAAATTTTACACGAAGATCTGTGTACATTTATCATAACATCTCGCTGAATTCGTCTAAGAATGAGAAAACGTTTCAGACAAGAGTTTTAGAGAAAAGTTCAACACACATTTCGTGTTCCGAAAGAGTGGTGCCGTTTATAATAGAGCGCATTCTGGATAACTAAGACAAGAATACAGATACACACTCATAATATTTAAAAAGTATTTCTTTTCCACGGCAACAATGGTTACGCGAACGCGCCTCAATGTTACGTTATACAAACATTACCTGCCTTGTTGAAAAGTGGTCACATCGTGGCGGGGAGGGGGGGGGGGGAGAAGAAAGAAGACAGGTCTTAGGGAAACGGAACGAGACGGACGGTGGATGACAATAACTCGTGTTCTACAACGGAATTCATTTGGTGGAACTCAGCAACAGGACAAAAATTCTCCGTTCAGACGGCCCGTGTTCGGCCAACTTGTATGGTACGATACTTTAGTATCACCCTATAGTTTAGAAGCATGACACGTGTTAAGACATTCCCTTTTACTAGCATTTGTCTGTGTTTACAGTCTTACTTTCAAGTCCCTATAATGACTCCTACTCGTTTCATACAGTCCGTGCGTCTGTTTGTCAGCCAGACGACGGCAACTGTGAACTTCTGTGCGTGTCTGTACCTACCGATAGGTATCTGCAAGCATTCTGCCGTTCCCTCATGCCTTGGTTTTTAACAACCACGCAATGGCGGTTGCGTGAGCGTGATATGTTACCACTTCAAATGACTCCTGCGTGACAGGCAGATGATGGTTTTTAAGAACGGGATGTAGCAAGTCATCATGCAGTTGATAAATAATGAAAATGGAGGAATTCATAACTGCCATGATACGTGAAGGAGAGGGAGATTATTTTACTGGTTCAGATGAAGGATACTACTCCAGTTTGACAGGAATATTTTTGATTGACATAGAGATGAAACTCATGGAATTTTCCAGTTTCGAGAGACATTTTCCAGTCTACTAATTTCCATCTAATTCCTCTTTATAGCTGACGGCATATATACAAGAAAGAACTAATACAGAAAATAAAGAACACGACAACATACAAAAACTCCTCCAGTTTGTCATATGACCACTGCGTGTCGCGCAGAATTTACGGCTCGGATGACGCTGCAGCACGACGCAGCGGGACCCGCGCAGTGCCCCTGCGCGACACTCACGGACGTGACGTTTAAAAACCAGTCACATTCAACACTAAATTGTGACGCATCACGCTCACGCAAGCGTCATTGCGTGGTTATTGAAAACCAAGGCTTGGCAAGTTACTTCGATCGGTGCAGCGATAAGGCTGTGTAGATTAAATTCGCGCAAAACCTGCTTCGAATCTTGACCGAGTTACCGCGCAGCCCGGAGATACCGTTTCTCTAGTTTCTCGAACGGAATACCATGACAGCACCTATGCTTCGATCACATCCTTTCAAATCCTTACCTACACACCAGCAATGACGGTCGTCCAATGCCATTCGGTATTTCATAACCTCTGCGACAAGAGAGTTACACTGAAATAACTAACTAACTAACTAACTAACTAACTAACTAACTAACTAACTAACTAACTAACTAACTAACTAACTAACTAACTAACTAACTAACTAACTAACGAACCAACGAACCAACCAACCAACCAACCAACCAACCAGCCAACCAACTAACCAACCAACCAACCAACCAACCAACTAACTAACTAACTAACTAACTACTAACTCACCAACCAACCAATCAACCAACCAACCAACCAACTACTAACTCACCAACCAACCAACCAATTAACCAACCAGCCAATTAACCAACCAACCAACCAACCAACCAACCAACCAACCAACTAACTAACTAACTAACTAACTAACTACATAGAGCAGAGGCCTTCTTGAGAAGCTAACAGTTTCTCACCTAGTCAAGAAATTCCCCGCATTTTATGGAACCCGGAGGTTCATTACCGCATTCACAACAGCCCGCCACCTATCCCTATCAGAGTGATGTTTATTTAACGTGTTTATTTAACGAAGTTGCTTCAGTTTCTGATTTTTAGGCCATACTTACTAGCATTCTACTTGTCGCAACCCTTGCCACTGTGTAAGATACAGAAACAATAACTTATGCAAGTGAGTATCGTTAAATGAACCAAGGAACAGCACATATCTTACTTGAATACCTTTACTTGCCCGCCACAAGAACGTCTCGTGAACACAAGCAACTGTCTGTCCGTCTGTCACACAGTCTCTGCAGCAGTCTCTCCAACCTCACTGTACACACATTTATACGTCACTAGTATAAAGCCCCTTAAAATTTCAACGGGAAAAAATTATCTCCGTCAAAAATGCCTAGCCCCGATAGCTCAGTCGGTACAGTGACTAGGCTACAGGCTGGACTACCGAGATGTCAAGGGGTTCGATTTTCAGGGGGCGGAGGGAAGGAGGAAGAGATATTTGATATTATTATTATTATTATTATCATCATCATCATCATCATCACCACCACCACCATCATCCCCCTTATGCAGGGTATTCACACTTATATACCTGAAACAAGCCATGTTGCTAGGGTACACAGTGCAGCAGCTATTCTGCACGTACTGTTAATGGTGCATATAGCGCTGTCTGCAATATTAAACCCTTTTGTGTTTCTACATTAGCACTTCCCGCAGTGTGTGTGCTGTGCCAAATATGGCTGTTTTCTGCAGTTCCTTGATATCGTGCTATCCCGGTACGCTGCTCAAGTATTTTGTGAAGGATTTTGAAATGGTTCCAGTTGCCCCTATTATAACTGGCGTCACCTTTGTTTTTACATTCCACATGCGCTGTATTTCTGTTATAAGGTCTTTATATTTTAGAATCTTCTCGGCTTCTTTCTTTATCACATTTCTGTCTCCCGGGATTGCTACGTCAATTAGCATACATGTTCCTTTTTCATTATCCCGGATTATGATGTCCGGTTTATTGTTGGGGATGGTTATTATTATTATTATTATTATTATTATTATTACTGTGCGTTTGAAGAGATTTTTCTCTTCTCTGAAGCGTCCAGACAGCCGCTGGGGCCCACCACACAGCCATTGGGGCCCACCCTGCCAAATACTAAAAGCGTACCGAGGGCCCTTTCCCCGCAGGTAAGGCTGTCAGGGTGTGAAGCTGACCACTCACCTTCATCCACCGACGCGGTTTATAACAAGTGGAGCTATACCTCCACTCCTCCCCATACGCCTTCATGGCGTGTACCCGGGACAACTTTACCTTTAAAAATGCCTAACGTCAAAAGTTCGAAAACTTCGAGAAAGGCCACTATGACGCAAACGACAGAGAGAAGGACGAAACACTATCACAGTGAACTGCTTATTAGAACAGCACAACAGAGTGCCGCCCATCCCAGTGGCCGCGCGGTCTAAGGCGTAGGTCTGCGGCCGAGCGCTTGCTGGGATCGTGGGTTCGAATCCCACCGGAGGTATTGGATGTTTGTCTCTTGTACACTGTTTGTGTTGTGAGGTAGAGGTCTCTGCGACGGGCCGATCCCTCGTCCAGAGGAGTCCTACCGACTGTAGTGTGTGTGTCTGAGTGTGATCAAGTGAAAATAAACAACCTCGACACCTACTGTGAGTAGGTAGAAGAGGGAAGGACTACGAAACGAAACAACAGAATGCCAAACACAAAAGAATCTCAAAAATATTCTCAGCTGAAGAGCAGGCAGGCTATTGCGGAAGTGCAATCATGATCTATCAGCGCACTGGGCCAGACTTACAGCGCAACATTTCATATGAACCGACGTGAGGCCTACAAACTCGGCGAAACGTCAGTACATGAAAAGTCCGCCTTTCACTCCAGCAGTTAGTACTGCGTAAGTCACTTGGACAGAACTGGAGTACTGTGCTATTCAGACCAGAAGCCATTGCGACAGAGTCTAGATAAAGGACACACACAACTGACGAAGCGCAATACACATCTTACGAAACTTTGCCGGCTTTTCAAACGGCAGCAAGAAGAAAGCTGCCGGCCGAAACGTGGCCGATGTAAAGAACGGTCTCATACCGGGGGGCTGCATGAGCTGGGAAAATGACCTGACTTGGAAAGGTGCATTACCTCTTCAGTCCAGCAGGACTGGTAGCCATGGTAACAAAGGTACCCATGGTAATGTTATATAACCACTGGAACCACTGAACACTGGTAAGATTTGTAACAAAGGTACACATGGTACCGTTGGTAACCACGGGAACCATAGAACACTGGTAGCTTTGGTAACAAAGGTACACATGGTAACGTTGGTAACCACGGGAACCATAAGAACACTGGTAGCATTTGTAACAAACCGTAACAATGGTAGCTTTGGTAACAAAGGTACACATGGTAACGTTGGTAACCAATGTAGTCATAAATGTACGTGGACCTTCATGTGAAGTACCTGTTATTTTTGATCAATTTTAACAAAAACGTCAATGTCTAGAATTTCAGTAAACTCCCCCACGCAAAATTTGACGAAAATCCATCCAGCTGAACCCCAAGTTGTTCATGCGGACGACAGGACCGACGGACACACACACGACGAAACTAATAATCACTTTTTGCACGTTACGAACGCAAAAAAAAAAAAAACAGGCAACAATTATGCACACCGACTGACTATACTGTATTGACACCCTGCAGAGCATAGAAATTGCATCATTAATAACCATTTATAACAATCTCATAAATCTGGTGTTATTATAGCGTTAAGACATGTGCTAAACCTACGTGGAAAGCGTCCAAATCCACTTTCTCGTACACAGTTGTGGGTATGCAAAACTAAAACACTAAAATACGCATAGCACAAGGCTGTGGAGTCGGTACATAAAACCTGCGACTCCTCAGTTTTTAAATCTCCGACTCCTTCATAAAAGTTCAGTACGTATTATACGATAATGGTAAGCCTACTAAAGTGAAAAAAGGTACCACAAGACATTTCATCACCACCACGTGAATCATCGGGCTACTGTTTAGACTTATAACCTATATTTACGTGTAAGTCTAATGGTTACTGTAGCTAGTATCTATTTAAGATTTTATATCGAGGTCGGAGTCGGTACATTTTTACCGACTCCGACTGCACCCAAAATTCCTTCCGAGTCCACGACTCCGACTCCACAGCCCTGGCATAGCCCCCCGTTGGTTGTCCCTGTGCTTCGTTAATAACACGCCACAAAAGCACAATGGGAACAGGGGCGTGGCGATACGGCTCCAAGCACTCTTTTATTGCCTGGAGCCGAGGGGTCACCTGCGCAAAGTGTCCGCTTTACCACCGGGGAAAGAATTCAGGTACCTAGGGGACAGGAAGCCTGGACGGACTCCAGAGCTAATCTGGAAGACGTGAAAAGAATCCCTTGCCAACACCGGGATTCGAACGATAGTCATTCGGTCCATAACAACTCCCTGCAATGATTTATCCAGACCCACGTACAGATCTACTCGCTTAGACTTCCATCAGTGTCTAAGACACCCTTGTAAGTCGGTCACCTGTCACAGTTGGAGACACTTTTATGAAACTGGCAAATTCCTATGATGTTATACATGGTCAGTACTCCATAACATGACCAACTGTGTGTACTGAATCTTGGCCACAGTTCCACATTTCGTGCTATGCTGTACGTATAAGTTCAACTCCCCGCACCCCACCTCGCAACTAGACAGTTTATATTTTTGTGTCATGCTGCACACGGCAAGAAATCCTCATCCTTAACAGACCTACCTCCTTCCTATTCAATCTCGATTCTTTCTTGAGAAGTAACGACAACAGATTTCCATTCCCTAAGGGCAACTGACCCATTACCGTGCTTAAAACCCCCAATCATTAACAGGGTTATGTACCTGCACTCACAACTGTCCATCTAAACAAGTGACAGTCGTCGTCGTCGTCGTCGTCGTCCTTCCCTCTTCTACCTGTTCACAGCAGGTGTCGAGGTTGTTTACTTTCACTTGATCACACTCAAGACACACGCCACAGTCGGTAGGACTCCTCTGCACGAGGGATCGGCCCGACGCAGAGACCTCTACCTGACAACACAAACACTCACAAGAGACAGACATCCATGCCCCCGGTGGGATTCGAACCCACGATCCCAGCAAGAGCTCGGCCGCAGACCTACGCCTTAGACCGCGCGGCCACTGGGATCGGCACACAAGTGACAGTGCACAGTTCAATTTTCGTAGTGTCAAGTAGTTTCCATGAGTTGGCCACCCGTGTAATTTAGGCGGCTTTGAATGGCTCCAATGGTGGTCAACATAGACAGGTTTCACTGTGCGTGATTTCACGTTTTGAGATCTGCGCTGTTTTGCGATATTACGCAGCGTTGGGTGGTAATTCTGTACCGACCTTTCAGAACAATCTATCGGTCCCATTGTATTTATGTATTCTGTTTATTGCCTGAGTTGGCAGCACTTTCTGCAACACTACACAAGGAAAACTAAAAATTATTAGCACGACTGAATATACAACTCAGAAAATAGCCGCGGGTCCACCTGAATATTTCGCGACCCCCAGCTTTGCCATCCCTGCGTCCTGTCCTGTTGCAAAACGAAATGTATGCTCTCTTATATACAAGCATGGCGTCCGCATTTCATTTGTTCTAACCGAGTGACTTTCCTCTATATCGTAATGGGGGCATTCTGCACGCCGACCACTTAGCTAATTACACTGCCGCTATAACCCTTTAAAGACGAAGCGTATCTGTTTTATATAAGGACTCAGTGCGTACCGCGCTGTAAACACTCTCCACTTCGGTTATAAAAACCAATTTCTTAATGTTTTATAAGGCAAAAGTTGCTGTTTGTTCTGAGATCCGTACACAACGCATAAACGTAATGTGGGCACCACGTAGAATTTTTTAATGTTAAACCTGGCGGTACGTAAAGTTACCGCTAGGCTTTAAAAGGTTAAAGACGAAGCGTATCTG
>BLKM01000727.1:8140-79024 GCA_013340265.1 Coptotermes formosanus | reverse complement strand
TTTAATGTTAAACCTGGCGGTACGTAAAGTTACCGCTAGGCTTTAAAAGGTTAAAGACGAAGCGTATCTGTTTTATATAAGGACTCAGTGCGTACCGCGCTGTAAACACTCTCCACTTCGGTTATAAAAACCAGTCTCTTAATGTTTTATAAGGCAAAAGTTGCTGTTTGTTCTGAGATCCGTACAAAACACATAAACGCAATGTGGGCACCACGTAGAATTTTTTAATGTTAAACCTGGCGGTACGTAAAGTTACCGCTAGGCTTTAAAAGGTTAAAGCACAATGGTAACGATATGTACAGTTCGGGACTGAGCTCTGCGGCTCCCGTTTCCCATTCATTTCACGATCTATTAGAAGACCAAAGATCCCAGTGCCCCGCCGCGCGGTCTAAGGAGTGGGTGCACAAATTTTCCAGATATCTAGGAGCCAGAAATGATTGCGGTTTCTTTAAAAGGGACAAAGGAAAGATATTATCCAGCTGCTTTCATGCATCGAACAGGAAGTGCCTTATTACTCAGTCTTGAAACGCGTGTCCAGTAGGATTTGCTTGGTGGAGCCAGAGCGACTTCCGGCGGAGTTCTCCCAAAACATACATTCTGCAGACAGGGCGTGGGCTACTTAGACCAGCTCCGTCTCTGCTAATGTTTAATCAATACGTAACATGAGCACCGTTAGCTAAAGGACCTTGGATTACCTCCAGCCAGCAGGCCGACACAACAAACGCATGACGTAAATGCACGGCTTTCTGGGAAAACTTCCGTACTTTCACACGAGGTCTCCAACTTGGCAGAAGGAAAACGCGTAAAATTCCATTCATGCGGTCAGACTTTAGCTTTTGGACTTTGTGCCGCTCTTAATTTGGATGTACGCGGTGGCGCAATTGGTTGAGGCTCTGTACTACAAGCCGGAAGGTCGCGGGTTCGATTCCCGATGGGGCCATTGCGATTTTTCGTTGACCTAATCCATCCGCACTGGGGTCGACTCAGCCTCTAACAGAAATAAGTTCCAAGAGTTTCTCGTGGGGTATACGTGCGGCCGGTGCGTATGGTTGACAACCTTACCACCTTCATGTGCCGACTGCCTACAGACCTAAGGGCCTGACCATGCAAGTATAGGGATTGCTTGACCTTTAACTACCTAACTACCTACCTACCTAACTGACTAACTAACTAACTAACTAACTAACTAACTAACTAACTAACTAACAACTAACTGGCTAACTAACCAACCAACCAACCAACTAATTAACTAACTCCATGCAGCAGAGGCCTTCTTGAGAAGCTAATAGTTTCTCAGGTAGTCAAGAAATTACCCGCATATTATGGAATCCGGAGGTTCATTATCGAATTCACAACAGCCCGCCACCTGTCCCTATCCTGAGCCTGCTCAATCCAGTCCATGCCTCCCATCCCACTTCTTGAAGATCCCTTTTAATATTATCCTCCCATCTACGCCTGGGTCTCCCAAGTGGTCGCCTTCCCTCAGGTCTCCCCACCAAAATCCTGCATGCATCTCTCTTTTCCCCCTTACGTGCCACATGCCCCGCCCACATCATTCTTCTTGATTTCATTACCGAATAATAAGGTGATGAGTACGTGATTGCTTTACCTTCACATTTCTTAATTTGCCCGCCTTTTCTGTCCTTTTGTGATTCTTCGTCAACACGCGCACTAAATGTAAATTCTAACGCAGGTTCACCGTACTGCATCCGTTCAACGTATCTGGCATGCAGCACTGTTCCTTTACCTTAGTCTACTTGCACCTGGAGCCGTAACAGCTCTCAGCACAGGGCCTAGGCTACAGGCTGGAGGGTTCGGGGATCGAGTCCTACTATGGACAAGTTTCTCTAACCTTGACTCCAGGCTTCCGCAGCGATGTTCATGAGAACTGCGCTCTTCTGGGGTATTACGCGGCGTCGTGTGGTAATTGTACACCGACGTTTCGGCACAACGTCTCGGTCCCATCTTCAAGGGTCAAGAAGTCCGAGACGAAAAGCCTTGAAGACGTGACCCACACGTTGTCCCGAAACGTCGGTAAATTATTACCACTCAACGCTGAGTAATATCCGCGAAGAGCGCAGATCTCAAGAAGACTCTCTCTTCTCCGAAACGTCCAGATAGGCTGAGGGACCCAACCAGCCTCCTATTCAATGGTTACCGGAGTTCTTTCCCCGGGATAAAGCGGCCGCGGCGTGCGAATGACCGCTAACTCCAGCAGTATCAAGGTTAAGAATGAGTGGATCTATACCCCTGCTCCCCCTTGACGCCTTCAAGGCGTGGACAGGGACAGTTAACCTTTTATCATTTCACCGCGATTCACGAAAACAGCGCATAAACATATGCCTCTTGAGCCCACCGCCATACTTTTCAGTTTCCTACAATAAGCACCAACACTGCGAAAAGTATTCGTATGGGATAGAAACGTCTGTAAATAAAATTTAAAATCAAAGGGCGCCAGAAGCACAAACGTTTTGAATTCATTTGTTAGGGAACCCACACGTTTCGGACGTAACGCGCAGGGCATACTGGCTACAATAATACAGACTAAACAACACGGCTGAAACACAAAACTCTTGTGACTTGCGCATTAGACAAACGCCCGGTTCGAATCTTGGCTGGTCACCAGTTATCATGACTGAGAATTTTATCAGTCCCTCCACGCAAACGTCGGTAACTCTATCACTTGACACAACATAACGTAACGACTTAACAAATGTGTGGTTAAGCACACCAAGAATAAACACGTGGCCTAAGCGACTTAATACTTATCAACAGACAGGCCACAGTGATAGGTGAGTACACACAAACACAGATGGAAGGATAACGCAGACATGTTTTGGGCAGAATTTTGGGTGCAGATATATAAATGTCACGAGACAGGACGTACACGCATAAGGTATCACTGACGCGCCTTCGTAACTCTGCATCCTGCACACTTGTCAGACAGCAATGGTAGTTATCTGCTGGCGGTCGAACTTTTGTTGCTGTTCACATTTTTCACACATATTATAGAACACTGTTACCATGATTAGGGAATGTCCTTATATTTCTTTGAGTAACTGACTACATGGAAGTGAGAGTTGGCCCCTCTCACAGAAGGATGAAAATCTTCTCCAAATCTTCCAAAGAAGAATATGAAGAAGGATCCATGGCCCAATTAATGAGGGCGGTATCTGGAGAATAAGATACAATAACGAGCTTTACAAGCGCTACAGTGAACCGGACACAGAGTGATCAAAACAGGAAGACTGAGGTGGCTGGGACACCTCTTCAGAATGCAAGAACTGGACCCTTACAGAAAGTTAACATTACACAAACCAGAGGGCACTCGGCGTGTCGGAAAAGCCCGGGCAAGGTGGCTCGAGTCAGTTCACACAGACCTAAGGAAGATGGGCGCAAAGATTTGGAGGCGTAAGGCACAGGATCGAGACCAGTGGAGAACAATTTTGAAAGAGGCTAAGGTCCGCCAAGAGCTGTAATGCAAGAAGAAGAAGAAGAAGAACAACAACAACAACAAAAAGAAGACGACGACGACGAAAGGAGGAGGAGGACGAGGAGGAGGAGGAGGAGGAGAAAAAGGACAAGGTGGAGAAGGAGGAAGAGAAGAAGAAGAGGAAGACGACGACGAAGAAGGAGAACGAGGAGGAGGAGGAGAAAAAGGAGAAGGTGGAGAAGGAGGAGGAGAAGAAGAGGAAGACGACGAAGAAGGAGGACGAGGAGGAGGAGGAGGAGAAAAAGGAGAAGGTGGAGGAGAAGAAGAAGAGGAAGAACTGACTACATATATGTCGACACTGATACGGTCTATTGTTAAACCTACTGGTAAGACATAAGCTCAAAACTTCACCCTGCCGAAATATCTGTATCTTCATAGCATGCATGCCGCTGTGAGCATATTATAAATGTAAACACAGATGCCGTCCTCAAAACTTGTTTTTAGTTTAAAAGTTAAAATTGGCTACATGTTTCAACCACCCACTTTACATGTTTGTACCAATCAAATTGTACGCACAACAATTACTCTGACATGTAACGCCAAGTGAGATCTCACTGGCAAAAGTTTCTTCCTATTACATTTGTAATAACGCCTGGTGATGGCCACCCGGGTGGTTGAAACGTGTAGCCAATTTTAACTTTTAAACTAAAACAAGTTGTGAAGACGGCATCTCACTGTGTTTATATTTATGAAATATCTGCAACTGCTGACATACAAACAATATTTCATACACAATCACATGGCAGTTAGGTTAACCCCTGCCGTAGACTCAGTACAAGTTTGAACTTGCTACAGTTGCTACGCGATTGTTGAGAGCGTCAGAAGTGAAGTTGTGTTTGTGAGGTGCATTACGAAAATGGACAGGCAAAAGTTTGAGCAGCGTTGTGCCATCAAATTTTGTGTAAAGCTTGGCGAATCCGCTACTGTGATTTATGAAAAGTTACAAAGGGCTTATGGAGAACATTCCCGATCCAGGGCACAAGTGTTCAGATGGCACAAGTCCTTTTTAGAACGCCGAGAACAAGTGGAAGACGAACCTCGTGCGGGAAGACCTTCAACCCCAAAAACGGACGACAATGTGGAAAGAGTGAGGTCTCTTGTGAGGTCAGATCGTCGATTGACGTTGAGAATGATCAGTAGTAAGTTAATTTTGAACCGGTTTACCGTCCATCAAATTTTAACACAGGATTTGGGCATGAGAAAAGTGTGCGCCAAGATGGTTCCAAAGAACCTCACGACTGAGTAGAAGGCCAATCGGAGGGATGTGTGCCTTGACCTTATGGACCGCCTAGCCAGGGAGCCAGAACTCTTCAGTCGCGTTATCACAGGTGACGAATCATGGATTTTGGAGTACGACCCCGAGACAAAACGCCAAAGTTGGGAGTGGCACACTACAAACTCTCCCCGTCCCAAGAAAGCGAGAATGAGCAAATCCAAAATCAAATCGATACCCATTTGTTTTTTTTTTTTGACAGTCAGGGGATCGTCCACAAGGAATTTGTGCCACCAGGACAAACTGTCAATCAAACTTTTTATCGGGAAGTCCTTGAAAGACTCAGAAAAACGGTGGCACGTGTGCGACCACGCATTGCACGCACGTGGATGCTGCACCACGACAACGCCCCATGTCACAGGGCAGTCTCCATCAATGAATTTTTGGCAGAAAAAAGCATTCCTGTGGTTCCTCAGCCCCCCTATTCGCCGGATCTCAGTCCCTGTGACTTCTTTTTATTCCCCCGGCTCAAAAACCACTTGAAAGGGCGCCATTTTGGTACTTTGGATAATATCCAGAAGAGCGTAACTGACAAGCTGAAAGGTATTCCAGCAGAAGCCTTCCAGCACTGCTACGAACAACGGAAACAACGCCTCCGTCGCTGTGTAGCTGCCCAAGGGAACTATTTTGAAGGGGATAACCTTGATTTGTAAAAATAATGAAATTCATGGTTATAAGAAAATCAGTCTCATCACTTTTCTGCCACACATTTTACTTCTTGTAATTACGCCTAAAGCCATTATTTTCGAAAAAAAAAGGTATTTGTCACGAAATGCGTCTCTGTTTCCTCTACGACTTTTACATATAACTTTCTCACCATGATACACATCTACAGAAGTCTTCAGGTAAAGTGTCACATATCTGGGTCCCACTTTAATCAAACGTGAATTTTCTGAACAGATTTTTCTGAACTTCCGAGTATGAGATTCCACGGAAATATGTTCAGCGAAAGCCGAACTGTTCGGACGGACGACAGTCGCTTTTAGCAACTTTGCGGAAGTGCCTAAAACACACACACACACATACATCACGCACATAATACCTCGCGAGCATATGAAACACAATTTGTGATAGATTAATTATTTTAGTAAAGTTACATAGTACACACTACTGTTATCTCCCCCTCCCCCCTTCTCCCTGTCCCCCCATCCCCACATCTAATGGCCTTCCGTTGGGCGAGGCGCCGGTTTTTGATCCACCGTTTTTATAAATAATTACATGAACTTTCAAACGCGTTACCAGTCAAGCCAGTTTATATGACTGAGCTACAGGTTAACAAATCACCATTAACAAAGACAGAGACGAAGTTAAATGCCTATGTGACCTGTTTTATGTCGCACGTTGTATCTAAGTTTCTTGACGTCACAGTCACGCCTATGAAGTGAAGCAGCACGCGGTACTAAATTACGTACCCAATCCTCCAATATCAATTCCTGTCAAGGTTAAAAACATAGGGTATAAAAAGTATAAAAGAATACAACCTGTTCTCAGAGCAGTTGGCTATGCACACATTTTGAAGTTATGAATACGTGGAGCCATACCTCCACTCCTCCATGCACCTTCATGGCGTGGTGCTGACGCACAGTGACACTTATCTTTATCAGCTGTGCGTAAGGAAAGAGAATTCCGGCGCGTGCGTATTTTTATGCAACGCTATCTGTAAAGGCTTTTTTTCTACACAAGTGTGTGACAATGCAGTCCAAATCCTAAAGCCAGTTTCCGAGAACGTCACCACTCTCTCTGCCAAATCCTCGATGCACAGCGCTCTTGTTAGTCTTTTGCACGAAATATACGTTCTCCACAACGTCCACACCGACTTTCAGCCCACACAACCTCCTACACAATGGGTACCGGGCTCTTTCCCAGCGAGTAAAGCGGCGAGGGACGTAAGCCTGACCACTGACCTCAATCTAGCTCCGAGACCAAGAATGGATGGACCTGAACTTCTAGTCCTCCACATGCCTTCACGGCATTCACAGGGGCATTTACCTTTAATTTTTACGTAAGGCATAATCATTCTATTTTCCAAACACGATGAAAGGCAGAAGTGGCTACAACGCCCTCTGGTAAATAGGAGCACAATGAAGCAAAGTGACGAGATGAGTTGTGTCAATACGTCTACTCAAACACACAGTGAAAAGAATGCAATACACAGCCACAGGTCGCTGCTACGAGGCCACGTGATATAATCCGAGGTCGGTTTCGAAAACCACCTACTAATTTCGTCACGTTGGCCAGCCTGTGTTTCTGCCTGTCCGCAAGTACCGTAACAGCAGTCATATATTCGACTGAGTTCCTGTAACCCTTTAAAGCCTAGCGGTCACTTTATGTACCGCCAGGTTTAACATTCAGCAATTCTACGTTCTGCCCACACAGTGTATTTATGTGTTTTGTGTGGATCTCAGAACAAACAGCGATTATTTCCCTATACAGCATTAACTGACTGGTTTTTATAACCGAGACGGAGTGTGTTTACTGCGCGGTACGGACTGAATCTATATGTACACACCTAAAGCCCAGTGGTTACTTTATGTACCGCCAGGTTTAACATTCACAAATTCTACGTTCTGCCCACACAGTGTATTTATGTGTTTTGTGTGGATCTCAGAACAAACAGCGATTATTTCCCTATACAGCATTAACTGACTGGTTTTTATAACCGAGACGGACTGTGTTTACTGCGCGGTACGGACTGAGTCTTTATGTATAATTAGCCCAGTTCTTACTTTATGTACCGCCAGGTTTAACATTCACAAATTCTACGTTCTGCCCACACAGTGTGTTTATGTGTTTTGTGTGGATCTGAGAACAAACAGCGATTATTTCCCTATACAGCATTAACTGACTGGTTTTTAAAACCGAGACGGAGTGCTTACTGCGCGGTACGGACTGAGTCTTTATGTATAATTAGCCCAGTTGTTACTTTATGTACCACCAGGTTTCACATTCACAAATTCTACGTTCTGCCCACACAATGTGTTTATGTGTTTTGTGTGGACCTCAGAACAAACAGCGATTACTTCCCTATACAGCATTAACTGATTGGTTTTTATAACCGAGAAGGAATGAGTTTACTGCGCGGTACGAGCAGAAACTTTTTAAACCGATTACTTCACGTCCTTCAAAGGTTAAACTCATACCATATACCAGCTCTACCAACTGTTGAGTAATTACGATTTGCTGAAATAATATTTTTGGATGAAACACGACTTTTCGGAGGCCGACTCTGCTTCCGTCTTCAGGCAAGGAACGCACCTAATCTCGTGGACCCCTTAGATACAGCTGTTCTCTAACAGCGTATCTAAGCTGTACTGGGGGCTCTGTGGAAGTTATCCCCGTGTTGCCAGTGGGTGCTTACACCATGGTGGTTCGCTGCATACTAAATACTAACAGTACTCTGTATTTCACCACGCTATAAGCACCTAATGGCAACATAGGGATAACTACCACAGAAAGAAGATGGCACGCGCATACAGGTGTTTGTCTGCAGCTATAAATAGACATTCATGTAATGTAAAATGTAAGACATTTATATGAAACGTATTTGTAATTAGTTTAACCTACATTTTAAATATTTTTATAAATTTTAATTTGATACGTTGTATTTTTGACCCCAGATGTGCACATATTTAAACAAAATCTGCCATCATTGTATTCGCTTGTTAGCGACCTCCGCCAGGATGGTAACATAGAGGCCGAAACATGTAGGAAGCACATCATAAAGTGACAAATGATTGTTTGTTGTTGAATGTGCAATTGTTGGATTAATACTGTATTTAGGATCTCTGAAATACGACGCTAAATTGCCTAACTTAAACAGAAGGTTAAGAAGACCTGTAATGCTACAAGGCAACGTAATTACATAACAGCAATGATAACTACTCATGTAGAAAAATAAGAACTTTCACTGAAATTAAACTGATGGCCACTTGCAAACTTCACAGGCGCTGACGACGTTTCAGCACGTTGGCCAATCCGGTTATGTCAAACGACAGGCAGTGCAAATACGAGCGCATCACCGTACGGTTGCAACACGCGCTGTCTTCCCAACAAGTGGACGCAGGTTCGAACGCTGTCGTGTTCGTCACATTACGACGGAGTGCAACAAGTAGGACACAATACACGTCACTGCCAAACCCACTCTGTTCGTCACGTTACATGCATACTTCACGTAACAAGTGTTTAACCACATAACACGGAGTTCCCAGCATAAATCATAAAGCACAGAGTTCTGTCCGTACAGAGCTGTTATTACTATTAATATTACAACACAATAAAATAGAATAACATATAACACAATATGATAGTTACTATTATAATAGGCACGTGGGTTGTTAAGCCTGCACGTTAATACCCATTGAATCAACCCTTTAAAGACGAAGCGTATCTGTTTTATATAAGGACTCAGTGCGTACCGCGCTGTAAACACTCTCCACTTCGGTTATAAAAACCGATCTCTTAATGTTTTATAAGGCAAAAGTTTCTGTTTGTTCTGAGATCCGTACAAAACACATAAACGCAATGTGGGCACCACGTAGAATTTTTTAATGTTAAACCTGGTCGTGTGTAAAGTTACCGCTAGGCTTTAAAAGGTTAAATTGAATTAATTGAATTATTTCGTTATTTCTGCGAGGAATTTATTACATAAGTAGCTACAGGTTTTATCCATAGTTAAATCCGTCAAATATAATCTCAACATTTCGCGTCGTCGCCATGTTTGCAAGTACTGACTTACAAACAATATTTTATGCATGATGTGTACGCAAATTTATGATCTCTGTTCCATTACCTACCGACATGACAACAAAAGTTACATTTTTTCGCACCGCCGCAATGTTATTTTATATGCTACAAAAGTTCATATTGTTGCAAGGTCTATTGCCACGCAGCAGTTCAGTATGTCAACGTCAGCAACACAGCAGCGACTCTCTGTCTGACCTCAGAATTTTACGTGTGTCGTGTTATTATTATTGGCTGTAGGAAATTCAGAAGTATGAATTTTGAGGTGGCCCCAGTGTCATTAAGTCCGTACTAAGTTTCGTGGAAATCGGTGACAAAGGTTAAACTGAGACAAGACACAAAGACGGGACGCCTGTATCGGATGCCCATTTCAGGCTCATTCGCCTAGTACTCGCGAATGGCGCCCATTGGCTTCGCCACGCCTGTACGTCCGTATGTTTCAATTCGGCTGTCGGTGGACGGATTTTCGTAAAATTTAATATTGGACACAGGGCTCAAGCGGTTAGTCGCTGGCCTCCCACCGCGGAGGCCTGGGTACGATCCCCGGTCAGCCCTTGTGGGATTTTTGGTGAACAGGTTCTTCTTCGTTTATTTTGGTTTTCCTCTGTCAGTTTCATTCCACCGGGTGTTCCATTACAAGGGAAAACGAAAAAAAAAGTAATCACCTTCATCACAGGGTGCACAATAAGCCTCAAGACTACGGTGCGTCCGTAGCATCGGCTGCGCGGGGGGGGGGGGGGGCGGCAAGAAAATCCAAATTTGGTTAAAATAGGACAAAAGATACGGAGCACTTTACGTGAAGACCTAAGCAGGTTTCATTATTGTACGTGACAAAAATTCGCCATAAAATCGCTCTCTTCCAGTTAAAATTGTATTCGGCTGTCACGAAAGCCGAAGACATATAAACATCACGAAATATCTTTATATCCTTTTAAGGAAGAAGCACAGTCAAAAGACGCATCCGTGCAAGTGCGCAACGTCCCATACATTCAGGAGTAACATACAGTCATTATTTTAAATGTCAACTATCGGTTTCCACTTCCTGTCGGCGTGTCTATCGTATTTAACGTAGCCCGCTCATTCGCCCGCCCAGATGCGCGGCGGTGTACCCGCGGTGACAAACGGAAGTTGTCACATAAAATAAGCACCCTGTATTCGGTTTACTGCCACTTACGGGCTTTCAGCGTCCTCGGTATATCCCCAGCACACGCAGACGCACGGGATGCCATAGTCCCCTGCAAGCACAACTATTGCAAAAGAAGCATTCTACAGAGTGAAAAAATTGTCTGGATGTCACCGCCAGGGATCGACGCCTGGATGTACAGGACGTACCAGTCGAACCTCTCCATTTTTTTTCAAGCTTAAACATTTCGAAATCTGGTGACAGGATGAAGAAAGAAATCCTTCTTCGCTGGACAGGGTAATAAACTTAGTCTCAAACCCTCAGCCAGCGTTACGTCACGGACACACGAGGCGCATGGAAGTTATCACTTATTACCACACTTACACCTTCCAAAGACCGGGGCTACCATTCCGTTACGAAATGACTCGCCACGACCAAGCGATATACTGCACGGCCGCGCCATGGCCCAGGTGGCTAGTTGCCGGCATTCACGGCGGAGGCCTGTGTCAGCCCATGTGGTACTCGTGGTGGACAAAGCGGCACTGGGACAGGTTTTTCTGCTAGCACTTCGATTTTCCCGCACCCGTCCAGACCGACCCTGGGGCCCAGGCATCTGTTCCTGCCCGGGGAAAAGAGGCCGAAGCGTGAAGCAAAGCCACCCCACCCCCTTCTATCGCTGAAGCTAACGAAGGGGTACAGCTATACCTCTACTCCCCCTTGGGCCTTAATGACCTGTATACGGATCCATTTATATATTTTTTACTTCGGGTTTCCCCTGTGAATTTCATTCCACCGGTGCTCTATTACGCGGAAAAACGGAAAAAAACTAATTATCTTCATCACAGGGTTGCACAAAAGACATCAAGGCCGCGGTGCGTCCGTAGAATCTGCTGTGGGGCCCTTCACAAAAAAAAAGTTGTATACCGTACGGGAAAGGTCACGTGTGTCCATCTGTTACAGTACAACGGCGTATTACAAACAAACAGTAATTCGCGCGTATACATTAATTACTACACGAAATGACGAATTTTTCTTCCGTCGATAAAACTGTCCAACAATTTAGAAGCCAGACAGTCTTTCAAAATCAGGGAGCGTCAGCAGTCACGGTGTCGACTGCTCCTATCCAGCACACAAGCCAAACCCAGCTTCACCTAATGACAATGCAAACGAAATGCCCTCCAACCATTCACGATGCCACACACAATCGGAAAGAGCCGTGCAACAAGCATCTTAGCGTGCACGCTCTGCTACACCAGGCGAGTTCTTTGGCGAAACGTAACCTGGGAAACAACTAGCATAAAGTTACTAGTAAAAAAACGTAAAGTTTTTCCCTGTCAAAGTCATGAATGCATGTAAGGGGAGTGGAGATACATCTCCACGCATTCTTAACCTCTGCACCAGAGGTAAGCAATTAACTTCACGCCCCGGCCGCTCTCCCGCCCCCGGAATATAGCCCATGTACCTACTGAACAGCAGGCTGGGTGGACCCCATAGCTGGTCTGGATGTTTTGGACAAGGGAAAAAATTTTGGCCGTACGAGGATTTGAACCCCGGATTGAGTATCGTAGTCACTACATCAACTACGCCACCGCGGATCCTATATTAACCCTTTAAAGACGAAGCGTATCTGTTTTATATAAGGACTCAGCGCGTACCGCGCTGTAAACACTCTCCACTTCGGTTATAAAAGCCAGTCTGTTAATGTTTTATAAGGCAAAAGTTGCGGTTTGTTCTGAGATCCGTACAAAACACATAAACGCAACGTGGGCACCGCGCAGAATTTTTTAATATTAACCCTATAAAGACGAAGCATATCTGTTTTATATAAGGACTCAGTGCGTACCGCGCTGTAAACACTCTCCACTTCGGTTACAAAAACCAACCTCTTAATGTTTTATAAGGCAAAAGTCGCTGTTTGTTCTGAGATCCGTACAAAACACATAAACGCAATGTGGGCACCACGTAGAATTTTTTAATGTTAAACCTGGCCGTATGTAAAGTTACCGCTAGGCTTTAAAAGGTTAACTAGTCTCGAATATAATCATGCATCAGGATAAAAATTATAGGCGTCATGACGATACGGCGTCCGGGAACTGTGTAGCTCAGTGTTAGCACGTCAGCTTGCGAGAACGTGAACCTGCACGTAACGCAAAACATGAAAACGGTTTAGAAACGCCACTCCTGTTTCAGCTAAGCTTGTATCTATTCAACATTCGCTGAAACACATTACGTCAAGGGAGAACGATTTCATGACACACTGACAGACGTTGAGCCAGTGACGAAATTCGCCTTTGCGCAACTGGAAGGTTCACTGCATTGCTCACAACTCCGCGACCCAAACCTGTCCCTGTCGAAACACAGTCGAACCCAGTAATAACGACACGGGTTATAATGGGCAGTGTGACTAATCTGATAAAAAGTACCGCATGCGCAGCGATAAGACTGGCCATGTGTGTGTCATGCAGCTGCCATTAAACCTGCCACGCAATATCGGTAATTTCTAGAGAAGAACGTCAAAAAAAATTTCATTATCCCTTCACCAGATATCAAGCTTGTCTGGCAGGTTAAAGGGGGTCGTTTTCCAACTCCTACTCCAACATGCCTTCAGTTATATGACGTATCGTATCAAGAAATGTAAGGCCGTTAATCTTGCCATGCGTCTAACTTCGGTTTGCCATTGAACTTCCTGTGTAAATTATTTAGAAGAGTTAATTAATTTATACGAGCTATTTGCATTAACTGACGTACAGTCGACCCCGGTTACAACGACATCGATTTAAGCGACACTCTTTTTACAACGTCAGATGTTCTGTGGTACCAATTAATTTCCTCACTGTTAACCATAACATTATACACCTCGGTTATAACAACACTCGTTTATAAAGACATAAAATATTCAGTCCCTTTCATGACGCCATAATGGAGTTTTCGACTGTGCAGTATAAACACTCACTCATGCTCTCACTGGTAACCTGAGTGCTACGATTGTAAATAACTAAAAAAAATGTATTGCAACACTTTCAATCAAATTACAAGTACTGGTATATACACAAGCAGAAACTGTCAAAGCCAGAAACACAATTAAGAAACCCGTATAAAAGAGAATGTAAACAAACGTTAGTAAGATTCAACAAGGACCACGTGTCAATGAGTCAACGTCGCCACACTTAACATGGTGGGATCACAACTACATGCAGCAGAACTCTTCTTGGGAGGCCACCAGCTCCTCAAGCATTCAAGAAAGTCCCCGCATTTTACGTCATCCTAACGTTCATCACCATTAGCATTAAAGTGTTCTGGATGTGACACTGTCTTAGCGAAGACGAGGGCACTTCGTTCCTTCGAAACGTCGGGAAACACCACCGCAACGACAAAATGTCATATCCCATAAGACCTAAATCCTCTACACAACCCATGCAGAAACATCAAATCTCGTTGACACGTGTCCTTATCCACAGCCAGATAAATCCAGTCCAGGCCCTCCCAGTCCATTTATTTAAGAACAATTTTAGTAGTATAAACCCAACTAAGCCTAGTCTTCCAACTGGCTTCCTTCCAGTTTCCCCACCAAAACCCAGTGTGCATTTCTTTTGTCCCCCTCCTACGTGTCACATTCCCCACCCATCTCATTCTCCTGAACTTTATTAGGTACGAGGTACAAACCAAGCAACTTTCTCCAGTATCCTGTTACTTTCCTCTCGGACACAAATACTTTCCTCGTGACCCTGTTCTCGAACACCCTTAGACTACATGCTTCCCTTGATATGGGAGCCCAAGTTTCACACCCATACAAAACAGTAAAATTAGAGTTACATTCAAGAAATTAAATTCAGAAGGGCTTACACCTCAGTGTTACTCACACAAGTTAAAAAAAACAAGGTGAATAAAAATGCGAGACATAAAGAACACTTGGCAGTGTGTAACAAGGGGTTGGGATCACCATGGATGCAGGCCGATCCATCCCACTTTCACCGCGTGCATACTAGTCGGCGAGCACGCATTACCTCACACCTTGTGAGATAACTGTACAGCACAGCAGTGAAAGTAGCTTCTAAATCCAGAAACCGGCTTGAACCTCGGGCTGTGGGTTGTGCGTCAGTGACATGAACTATGGTTCAGAACAGCTGTTCCCAAGTGGATAAGCAAATTCTGAAGTCACTTAACGACGCCATCCCAACAGCAAAGGTCACGATAACGCTGAGTTAGTTTCAGTTTTCAGTTTACTGATAACTGTACAGAGAAACAGCCTCACTGGACATACAACTTGTGCTCTATATCATTAATAAGTCTGTACACCAACCCTTGTCTTACGCCCTAGTTGCGTTCCAGAAAAAGTAGGGGTAAATAAAAAATCATGTTCCCAACGGGAAAAAAAAGTTTACATCGAAATAAAACAGCCAAAAGGCGTTAAACCTAAAATGAGAGAACGCAAATTAGGAAGTGGTGTAAATTGGCAAGGGGCATTAAAGCAAAAAAGGCGCATAACGGACGGGCGTAAAACAAGGGCTAGGTGTAGTCTTAACTCTAATGGTCTGCGATCTGAAAATACGTACGGCGTCAGGCTGTTCATTTTTCCCTCTAACTAGAAACTCAACCAACTACATGCACTACAGCTCCTGAGAAGCTAATAGTGACGCAGCTATTCAAGAATTTCGCTACATTTTTGGGAATCCAGAAGTTCATTACCGTGTTCACAACAGCCCACCGGTGACCACAATCTTCATGCAGTCGGTTCTAGTGTCTACATTACAGTTTCATACAAATGACATTTACAAACCAAAAATAAATTGTCCCCTCAACTATCACAGTCCTTCCCTCTTCCACCTGTTCACAGCAGGTGTCGAGGTCGTTTATTTTCACTTGATCACACTCAGACACACACCACAGTCGATAGGACTCCTCCGGACGAGGGATCGGCCCGTCGCAGAGACCTCTACCTGACAACACAAACACTCACAAGAGACGAACATCCATGCCCCCGGTGGGATTCGAACCCGCGATCCCAGCAAGCGCTCGGCCGCAGACCTACGCCTTAGACCCCGCGGCCACCGGGATCGGCCCCCTCAACTACACGAGTTCATATTCTTAGCGGAAGATATTTTCCTCTTCTCGAAAACGTCCAAACCGGCTCTGGTGCCCACCCAGCCAAATGTTCAAAGCGTACCGGGGTTCTTTACCGAGAGGGAGAGAGGCCGGGGCATGAAGCTAACCAAGTACCGAGGCTAACAATGAGTGGAGTTATACCTCCACTCCCACATATACCTTCATTGCGCCCGCAGCAAGAACTCTGCATAAACGTGTACAATTCTGTGGGGCGCGTTAATTCCAGTCCGTCCTCACGGCTTCGTGACACTGTGTTTAGCATGTCTGAGCCACTCAAGGAAGGACGCACGTTGTTATTCAGAACGGGCCGATGTGTGGGGCAGAAGTGCCGGGCGACAGGCGACTTAAACAACATTTATTTACACTGTTGTGATAATAACAGCAACAGAGTATAAGACCGTGGATCAGAACTAAGACTAATTATTATATCGCCCTCTATTTTGTAAAATGGGGACAACCCACAAAATATCAATTCTACAGGACAAGTAAGAAGGTGGCTCCGTTTTACAAATGACAAATTCTTTTAGAGGTAGGATATCCCCCACCTATCGTGGTTATTCCTGAAGACGCAGTTGTCGTCCTTTTACGTATCACAGAAGGCCACTAATTGAATGATTCACTCCACATAACTCAATTTAACATAAAGTGTCAATTAGCCCCTCTTTACAAAACAGGGACGATATGTAAAAGAATTTGGCTACAACAGTTTATCATCCTTCTTAGTATTCTTGGTACTCTGTATTACTTGATGATGACCCATTTTGGCAGAAATATGTCCTAAAAAATTTCTTGTATATACAATGAACTTTCTTGTGACTGACGAATTCAACATTACATATACGTTACGCCTTCACACGAATTATTAAAAAAAAGTGACCATGAGAAGATAATCTATCCAATTAGTGTCTATTTTTCTAGAGCTGTAAACCGGATTTCAGGAACACTGTCACATTAGCTTAAATGTCACGATCCCCCTCGCTTTGCGCTTTGTCCGAAAGGCACTCCCTGACAGTGTCCACCTGCTTAACGTCACGTATTCTGCAAACTGAAGGCCTTCTGACCGCAAGCACAGCCCCACATCAAAATACCTAGAACGTCCCGGGATAAATCACAATGGCGCCTGTATGTAAACCAACACACAGTATTGATACCGCACGAACTAGCACGCTTCTTACGCGCAAACAAAAGCTGTCCGCAAAATAAGTTTAACCTTTTAAAGCCTAGCGGTAACTTTACATACGACCAGGTTTAACATTAAAAAATTCTACGTGGTGCCCACATTGCGTTTATGTGTTTTGTACGGATCTCAGAACAAACAGCAACTTTTGCCTTATAAAACATTAAGAGACTGGTTTTTATAACCGAAGTGGAGAGTGTTTACAGCGCGGTACGCACTGAGTCCTTATATAAAGCAGATACGCTTCGTCTTTAAAGGGTTAAAGCGTAAATACAAGTATTTTGTGTTGCTTATCTTCAACCGCAATCAGAACAGTTTTATTTCTTCTTCTTCTCCTCCTCCTCCTTTTTCTTGTTGTTGTTGTTGTTGTTGTTCTTCTTCTTCTTCTTCTTCTTCTTCTTGCATTACAGCCCTTGGCGGACCTTAGCCTCTTTCAAAACTGTTCTCCACTGGTCTCGATCCTGTGCCTTACACCTCCAATTCTTTGCGCCCATCTTCCTTAGGTCTGTTTGAACTGACCCCAACCACCTTGTCCTGGTTTTTCCGACACGCCGAGTGCCCTCTGGTTTGTGTAATGTTAACTTTCTGTAAGGGTCCAGTTCTTGCATTCTGAAGAGGTGTCCCAGCGACCTCAGTCTTCCTGTTTTCATCACTCTGACTGCCCGGTGCATTGTGGTGCTCGCAAAGCTCATTATTGTATCTTATTCCCCAGATACCGCCCTCATTAATTGGGCCATGGATCCTTCTTAAAATTCTGCTTTCGAAGATTTGGGGAAGATTTTCATCCTTCTTTGAGCTTTATTGCTATTACACTAATTTTCGACGTAATTCCCTCCATGTCAGAGGCATTTATCTTATCGAGGGACGAGCATTTTTGTTCCCTGTTTATATTAGTCCGCGTCCTGTGTTATCAGCCATCTGTCACAACTGTTTATGCCTCGCGACCGACTTTAAATTTGTTAAATGTGGGTTAAACTGAATGGGAAAGCGGTATGTGAACCTCACGTTACAAAAGTACCGTAATTTAACACTGTTACAAATGCAGTTCTTGATCTCTCACACTGAGGGAGGAACAAAGACTGAGGGTGTTCGAGAATAGGGTGCTGAGGAGGATATTTGGACCTAAGAGGGACGAGGCGACAGGGGACTGGAGAAGACTACATAACGAGGAACTTAATGACCTGTACTCATCGCCAAATTTTATTCGGGTAATCAAATCGAGAATAATTAGATAGGCGGGGCATGTAGCACGTGTATGGAAAAGAGAGTTGCATACAGGATTTTGGTAGGGAGACGTGAGGGAAGGCGACCACTTGGGAGACCCAGGCGTAGATGGGAGGATAATATTAAGAGGGATCTTGAAGAAGTGGGATGGGGCATGGACTGGATTGAGCAGGCTCAGCTTAGGGACAGGTGGCGGGCTGTTGTGAATGCGGTAATGAACCTCCGGGTTCCATAAAATGCGGGGAATTTGACTAGCTGAGAAACTATTAGCTTTTCACGAAAGCCTCTGCTCCATGGAGTTAATTGGTTAGTCAGTTAGTTTGTTAGTTACACATTCAGTTACCAAGATTTATATGTGAGTTTCAAAGGAATGTGTGACGTTTCATATCTACCTCGTCCAAATTAATCCCGTCCCCAGCTGCAACACTCTCAATTGCATTCAGTACGGCAGGCTACCTCGGCAGCATAATCACACTCCGTAACACCGCTACTGCCATTGGATAAGGTGTTTCTGATAAAAATTTCGTCCTATCACGTAAAAGAGAAACAGCGCCAACCTTGCACTTCGCCAAACGGAATTCGCAACCTTAAACTGAATCGGGGGAAAAACCTGAGTGAGGAAAACAATCTGTTACCACATCTAGGCACGAACTGTGGGTACATCGTAAAGCAAGGACGAAGTGCTGAATAAGAAGAGGTCGCCTCTGGGGCAGCCAACCGCACCAATAGCTCATGCACCGTTCCATTTATGTTATTAGTAGCAGCGCAGTGAAGGCACGTGACGCTGACTCATGGACCATGGGCTGCCAACACGACACACACGTTGCGCCATAGAAATGAAGTCCAAGATGCTGGCAAATTGGCATCCTCAACTGCATCTTCCGCAGACGCATCCTTAGGGAATCCTCATTAAGGTAAACGACAGCC
Organism: Coptotermes formosanus; assembly: GCA_013340265.1. NCBI lineage: Eukaryota > Metazoa > Arthropoda > Insecta > Blattodea > Rhinotermitidae > Coptotermes > Coptotermes formosanus. The sequence goes on along the minus strand of BLKM01000727.1, from coordinate 59,964 downwards.
AGTCAAGACAGTGGCCACCTTCAGTGTAATTCCCGTCTTCATTACCGTGTTAACAGGAGTCAAGAAATGGCGACTGTCCTAAGCTGGATTATATTTATTCTTCTTAACCTTTTAAAGCCTAGCGGTAACTTTACGTACCGCCAGGTGTAACATTAAAAAATTCTACGTGGTGCCCACATTGCGTTTATGTGTTTTGTACGGATCTCAGAACAAACAGCAACTTTTGCCTTATAAAACATTAAGAGACTGGTTTTTATAACCGAAGTGTTCAGTGTTTACAGCGCGGTACGCACTGAGTCCTTATATAAAACATACGCTTCGTCTTTAACCTTTTAAAGCCTAGCGGTAACTTTACATACCACCAGGTTTAACATTAAAAAATTCTACGTGATACCCACATTGCGTTTATGTGTTTTGTACGGATCTCAGAACAAACAGAAACTTTTGCCTTATAAAACATTAAGAGACTGGTTTTTATAACCGAAGTGGAGAGTGTTTACAGCGCGGTACGCACTGAGTCCTTATATAAAACAGATATGCTTCGTCTTTAAAGGGTTAATGCTACAATCAGAGCCAACAGTTCGTTTTAAAAATACCTATTTTGGTTACCAGTTTTGGCTTATAACAGCCACCATCAGCCGGTAACAAACTATAAGGTGGAAAACTCCACATGTTTTGTAAGTAGATCCTCCCCTTTGCACAACAGTCAATACATTACAAAAGTATATAACAAACATATGTAATGTATTTACTATTGTACAAAGGGGAGATTACTTACAAAACATGTGGAGTGTTCCAACTTACAGCTTATGTTGTGTGGCCTGATGATGGCTCGTATGGGCCGAAACTAGCAGCCAAAAAACGTATTTCTATAACGAAGTGTCGGATCTGATTGCAGTCTTAATACTGTCGTAATCTGTAAGCCAACGGGGATGTCTTGCCTTAAAATCGTGAGCTAGACAAAGTACAGTTCACACCCTTCAACCCCATTTCTTTAAGATCCATCTTCACAGCCTATAACACTCTAACATACACACTCAGCGAGACGGATTTAGTTTTAGTGTTGAAGGACCCCGCAGCAGACGCTACGGACGCACCGCAGCCTTGAGGCTTATTGTGCAACCCTGTGATGAAGATGACGATGATGATTATTATTTTTTTTTACCTTTTCTTAGTAATGGAGCACCGGTGTAATGAAATTGACAGAGGAAAACCGAAGTACGCGGGGAAAAACCTGTCCCAGTGCCACTTTGTCCACCACAAATCCCACATTGGCTGACCCGGGATCGAACCCGGGCCTCCGCGGTGGGAAGCCGGCGGCTAACCGCCTAAGCCATGGCACGGCCTAGCGAGAAGGATTACGAACTGATCCGACGGGGATCGATTCTCGACAGGCACATTCGGGAATATGAAACACTGTTTCACATAGTTCCCTGGCGGATGGGGTGACGCCATTTCTTTGCGCGTGCATAAAATGAATGTACGACGAGAAAGTCAAGTTCGCCTTACCACGTGGGTCTGCATGTGTTCGTTACAGTGTTCACAACAGGCAGCTACTGGTCCTTCTCATAAGACGGATGACTCCAGTTAACACCCTCACATTATTAACGATTAATTTTAATATTATCCTCTCACCTACGCCTACACCTAGGAACGACGCTATACAGTACTTCCGAGTGCTACTGGCACGTATCGTTCTTCTGTACTGTCTGAAGTCCTCACTCAATTTTTTCTTCTTTCTTCATGGAAGTTAAAGGCAAACACAAAAATTTTTCTTGTCCATAAGTACAACATGATGGAGTACTGAGATGCAGAGGTAATATTCCATGCATTTTTAACCTCGACACCAAACGCAGGCGGGTCGTCACCTTCATGCTACGAATGTTTTCCTTCTGGGCAAATAGCCCGTAGTTTGAACAAGGCGAAACACTTTCGGGAACCGCTGACAAAACTCCAGCCTTTTCAATATGAGAAAATGGTTGCTATAAGACTTGTCTGAAGGAACAGGGGACGTAACATCATCCGCTAACTTCTGCCATCTGAATTGCGGAACGACGTTATATGCGAGCAGCAGACACACCGCGGTCCGTGCAAGCTGCCCTTAAAAAAAATTACGTACGTTCATCTGGAACAGGAATGCACACAGCCCGGGCACCAGCTCGCCGTGGCTACTAGAGTTTGTACAGTGGCGCCTATATTTATGGGTCCTCAATATGGAACGGGGCCGCGCGGTGGCACAGTTGGTTGAGGCACTGCGCTACAAACCGGCAGGTCGCGGGTTCGAATCCCAATGGTGCCACCGGAATTTTTCATTGACATAATCCTTCCGGATTCCCTTACAAGCTGGGAGTTCTTGCGTCGCTAACAGAAAGCGATGGCTACGTTCTCTCTAGCAGTGAGCGCTGTTGCTACCGAACGGTTTTACTTGATGAATACAGACATCCTGTTGCACCCGTTGCCTCCCAGAGTGATGCTACCGACGCTCGTCAAGCTGGCCACCCCTGATATTTACAGACCACATAATGGAAAAGGACGCTGTCATCCGGGGGTGCTTCACAGCGCTGTTGCAGTGTAAGAAAAGCTTGTACTTTATCTCCCACTTCAGTTAACCCTTTAAAGACGGAACGTAATCTGTTTTATATAAGAACTCAGTGCGTACCGCGCTGTAAACACTCTCCACTTCGGTTATAAAAACCAATCTCTTAATGTTTTATAAGGCAAAAGTTGCTGTTTGTTCTGAGATCCGTACAAAACACATAAACGCAATGTGGGCACCACGTAGAATTTTTTAATGTTAAACCTGGTAGTATGTAAAGTTACCGCTAGGCTTTAAAAGGTTAAAGACGAAGCGTATCTGCTTTATATAAGGACTCAGAGCGTACCGCGCTGTAAACACTCTCCACTTCGGTTATAAAAACCAGTCTCTTAATGTTTTATAAGGCAAAAGTTGCTGTTTGTTCTGAGATCCGTACAAAACACATAAACGCAATGTGGGCACCACGTAGAATTTTTTAATATTAAACCTGGTGGTATATAAAGTTACCGCTAGGCTTCAAAAGGTTAAAGACGGCTGGCGGTCCGGTCGAGATGCGAAACGGGAGCCTCCCGACTACAAGCCTGAAGTGTTACAGCTCCAACCAGCTTTCTCGACCAAATATTTGCTAAATATTCAATGGAATACAATGAAAAGCAGTACGCCCTGCACGCTGAATTGCCTAATATTTTGAAGTCGCAGTATGCTTCTCAGATAACGCCATTTCACCGGTCACTCAAAAAATAAATTAATTCAGAGCACGTTTCACGGCCTAAAAGTTGCAGCAAATCACCACTGGCATACAGGAAGACAACAAGTTCGGAGAGGTGGGTTTATGAAAGTCTTTTCGTTCGTGTTAAGGTATGAGATACCTCGCTGATATTTACGGGGAAGTGAAAACAGAGGTCACATCACTCTCATGAAAGGAAGACGGGTTTCTTCTGTTATGTTACAAACCGACTGTGCGCGGTATCAAGTGTCCGGACCGTCCGGTGGTCAGCGACAGCTATTATACAGCCTTCGCTCCTCTTACAATTCCCAACAACAGCGCTACAATCGATTGACAGCACTGATTACACTCGACTGTGGCGCTATCTGTACAATACAATTAAAAGACAAAGCGCCTGGAGTTCCATTTCTGGCACAGGGAATTCAAATTATACAAGTGTAATTCTATTTTGAGGCGCGTTAACAAAGTAGGAAAAACGACTGCTGGCTTCATTTCTGTCTGTCCGCATGGAACAACTCGGCTGCCACTGGACATAATACACAGCGTCATGAAATAAGACCATAACTAACTAACTAACTAACTAACTAACTAACTAACTAACTGCAGGAAGCAGAATCATTCTTGAGAAACTAACAGTTCCCCAGTTAGGCAAAAAATTTCTCGCATTTCATGGAAACCGAAGGTTCATAACCGTTCTCACAAAAGCCCGCCAATTTTCCCTAACGTAAGCCAGACCAATCCGGTCCATGTCCTCCTATCCTATTTCTTAAAGGTGCATTTTCAAATTATCCTCCCACGTACGTCTAGGTCTTCCAAGTCTGTTCTTTCCCTGTTTCTCCCACCAAACACTGCATGCGCCTCTTCCCATACGTGCCACATGCTCTGCCCATCTCATCCTTCTGGATTTAATAACCCGGATAATATTTGGTGAGGAGTACAGATCATGAAGCTCGTCAATGTGTAGTTTTCTCCAGTCTCCTGTTACTTCCCCTACCTTTGGGCCAAATATCTTCCTCAGCACCCCACTGTCAAACACCGTCACCCTATGTTCCAACCTCAATGTGAAAGACCCGAATAAAACCGTAAGTATACAGCGAACACAGCATTGCGACATGCAAGGAAGATGATGCAGGTGTACTTAAACAGACGGGTGGAACAAGTTAGGGCCACTACCTGTAATGTTACGTAGCTGGTAGTATTTGGACATCTACTCGCACTATACTTCTTGTAGCAACAATCTTGTAGTAACGGAATGGAACATCCCGCTGTGTTCTCTATATTCACTGCCGCACACACACGAACAAACGACGGCCAAGACTGGAAATGTGTGCCTACTGAACACAACTGTGCACCGTTAACCCTACGCTAAGATGTTCGAAGTAACGACACAGTCAAACAGTCGTATGTCTAATTGCGACATTCGGCACTCCGTCACATTCCCGCTACAAATGTAGTTGTTACACAACAGATAGTTATAAGGCGTTCTTGACCCAGTAATATGGACACCACGTCCTTCCGTCCGTAAGTCCAGTAGTACAGCGACTAAACGGTCCGTCGGATTTTCATGAAATTTGGTACAGAAGTCACTTATAAAAAAAAACTGTCCACCAAGCCTGAGTTTCGTAAAAATCGGTTACTGAGGGGCGTAAAAGAACTTCGACACGTACTCACCATATTTCTTGACCGATTTGGATCAAATTCGGTACAAGGTATCGTCACCTAACGCACTTAAGCAATTGTGAGGTCCCTGAAAATTGATGCAGTGAAAACCACACTATACTTAATAGCGTAACAATATTTTGCCATGTTTTCAGATTTTATTAAATTCGGATTAAAATTCGGTAGAGGAGATGTTCAAAAAAATCTACTGGGTGACCGTCTGTCTAGGGACAAGCGGCACAGTGGAAGCCCTGCCTTACATGAGGGCGCGCACACATTTCTGTCCGAACTTTCCACAATTACCGTCAGACTTGACTGAAATTCGGTACAACAGACCTGAACGTAATGTTGCTGCGAAATTTAATGACCTGAACGTAATGCTGCTGCGAAATTTAATGATCTGAACGTAATATTGCTGCGAAATTTAATGATCTGAACGTAATATTGCTGCGAAATTTAATGATCTGAACGTAATATTGCTGCGAAATTTAATGACCTGAACGTAATGTTGCTGCGAAATTTAATGATCTGAACGTAATGTTGCTGCGAAATTTAATGGTCTGAACGTAATGTTGCTGCGAAATTTAATGATCTGAACGTAATGTTGCTGCGAAATTTAATGATCTGAACGTAATGTTGCTGCGAAATTTAATGACCTGAACGTAATGTTGCTGCGAAATTTAATGACCTTAAGGTAATGTTGCTGCGAAATTTAATGACCTTAAGGTAATGTTGCTGCGAAATTTAATGACCTTAACGTAATGTTGCTGCGAAATTTATCAGTTCCGTCAACATCAGCGCAGAGTAAGGCCACATTTTTTTACAGGCGTAAATAAGTTTACGTCTGCGAGTGTATCGTGAAACCGCGTGACATTTTGAAAGCCAAAAAAAAAAAAATCCCTGGTGCCCGTATCTTACGTCAGACAGTACACGGTTTGCAAACTTGTCAAACAAAATGGGGCTCCGCAGGGTTGTATCGGATAAACTGTTTTCACTTTCATTAACTCCTTACAACACCGAGGGGGGGGGGGGACAATGTGAAAGTACTTTTCTGTCCAATGCTTCCCGCTACCCCATACCCAAACATCTGGAAGGTTCCTAGGCTTCCCCTTTTTCCTTCTGGCAAGAGCAACATGTAGATAAAGATGAGTATGGTGCATTGGTGGAATGATACTGATAGGAGAAAACTGAATTACTCGAAAAAAAAAAAAACCTTTGCCAATTTCCAAGCTGTCCCGCTGCAAATCATACACGGACTCGGGTGGGAGTGAACCCTAAATTACAGGAAAGGATTATGTCCACGTTCCCAGTACCAAAGAGTCGCGCCACATATCTGACGATTCAGAGTTCCGGGATCACTCTCAAGATGAACGTGCCAGTGGGCCCACTCCAAGAGATCTGAGCACGTGGCGGCCGACGTGTTCGGTTTACGAACTAACGTCTCCGGATCCAACATTCCTTTCTGTACGGCTATTCTACAGAGCTCTGACGATGGCACATCACAACTGAACTCATTAACCATATGCAATTTTTCAATCATCTAATGCATGGGTCTCCAATCCGCGGTCCGCCACAATGTAATATGCGGCCCGCGGCCACATTTGTACATTATGTATAAACTATAAAAATAACATAATAATTAACCCTTTAAAGACGAAGCGTATCTGTTTTATATAAGGACTCAGTGCGTACCGCGCTGTAAACACTCCACTTCGGTTATAAAAACCAGTCTCTTAATGTTTTATAAGGCAAAAGTTGCTGTTTGTTCTGAGATCCGTACAAAACACATAAACGCAATGTGGGCACCACGTAGAATTTTTTAATGTTAAACCTGGTGGTACGTAAAGTTACCGCTAGGCTTTAAAAGGTTAAGGCACTTACGTATATCAATTATCGTTATTCTGCCATGTGAGGTCCGCCAACTAGCCCATAACAACAGGTGTGGCCCTTTGACATAAAAGGTTGGACACCCGTGGTCAATGTATTAAAATATAATTAATACACTACGACGTTTTAGGCGTAGGATCGATCCCCGTCTTCAGGTTTTCTTCTAAAACATGATGTTACTGCATAATTATTTACACTCTGCTTTAACACAAACTACAGTAAATTGAATAAACACATAAGCTTGAAAGCTACGTCAAACACAAACCCAATTAAACATCTGATGCTCAACTTTCGTCAGGGCTCAACGTAAATATCTTATTTAACTTGGCAGTTGTGATGGGAAGATCGTGTCGGTGAGGGCGGCAGATCGTGTCGGTGAGGGCGGCAGATCGTGTCGGTGAGGGCGGCAGATCCTCTCCACGGAACGTAGTGTTCTACTGTTATATTAATGTCAACATAATCTGACGGCAGCTTTCAACAAAAAGAAGACTTCTGTCCAGCAAACTGACCTTCAATTTAACCTTTTAAAGCCTAGCGGTAACTTTACATACGAACAGGTTTTAACATTAAAAAATTCTACGTGGTGCCCACATTGCGTTTATGTGTTTTGTACGGATCTCAGAACAAACAGCAACTTTTTCCTTATAAAACATTAAGAGACTGGTGTTTATAACCGAAGTGGAGAGTGTTTACTGCGCGGTACGTACTGAGTCCTTATATAAAAGAGATACGCTTCGTCTTTAAAGGGTTAAAGAAGAAACCAGTAAAGTGCTACATTTGAAGCATAGCTTTGTATGGTGCTGAAACATGGGACACTTCGGAAAGTAAATCAGAAATACCTCGAAAGTTTTGAAATGTGGTGCTGGAGAAGGATGGAGAAGATCAGCTGGACCGATCGTGTGAGAAATGAAGCAGTATTACACAGAGTCAAGGAGGAAAGGTAGAACCTACATACAACAAAACGGAGGAAGGCTAACTGGATTGGTCACATCTCGCGTAGGAACCGCTTTCTAAAACATGTTCGCGAAGGAAAGATAGATGGGAAGGATAGAAGCGACGGGAAGACGACGAAGATGACTTAGGCAGCTACCGGATGACATTAAGGAAGAGCGAAGATACTGTAAATTGAAAGAGGAAGCACTAGATCGCACTCTGTGGAGAACTCGCTTTGGAAGAAGCTAGGGACCTGTCGCAAGACAGACCGCAGAATGAATATCTGACGATGGAAAAACTCCATGCAGTTAAAGTGTTAACATTTCTTTCCTTGGCACTGTCTTTGTTAAGCGCAGAGACACCTTTCAGTTTTACTACAGTCTGAACATAACTGCTTTATTGCAAGTATTATTTCATTGGTCACTTGCTGACACTCAACAAATTGGATTATACGGAATCCAACAACACGCCGAGTGCTGACCATCCGACCGCGGCGTTCGAGTTGTTGCAACGGAGTTTCTACATACAGCACAGAATTGCAGAAACACGCGGAACTTTGAGCAATCAACGTTCGTGACGTGCCAGTGACCATTTGGTATGAACACTACACAGCAGTTCTTTTATTGCTGCACCCAAGCACGACAGTCGTTGCGGGACTTGCCGGCGAAGGCAGGCTTTCTGTGCGACAGAGATGCCGTGCTCTGTGAAACGATAAAAGAAACATCCTGTATAACTTGGGGTTTGTTGTTATGAACACCTCCATGTGATCTAATGAGGTAATCAAAGTGGCTTCATACAGACTCACTTTAACCATTTTTGGGGATGTCGTGGAGTTACGACCCATCTCCTCAATACATCTTTCGATACTTAACCTTTTAAAGCCTAGCGGTAACTTTACATGCGACCAGGTTTAACATTAAAAAATTCTACGTGGTGCCTACATTGCGTTTATGTGTTTTGTACGGATCTCAGAACAAACAGCAAATTTTGCCTTATAAAACATTAAGAGATTGGTTTTTATAACCGAAGTGGAGAGTGTTTACAGCGCGGTACGCACTGAGTCCTTATATAAAACAGATACGCTTCGTCTTTAAAGGGTTAATTCAACATTAATTCCACCTTTCGACACTACAATCCGTGCTCCTGACAGCGCCGTCAAATGATCCGTTTTGTGTAACTAACGGCCGCAAAGTACCGGTACAGTGGAAGCCCTCCCGAAGTTATAACACACACGACATCTTGTCTCTCGGTACGCCTACGCACTCTTCCAACGTTTACAATTAACACTTTACACTTACTGCGGCGCAGAATCGCAGCAAGGCGGCACACGATTAGCATTATCGGCTTCCTCCATGTAGAAGTCCGCCCTTACGTTCGGTTACTCCACAACTCGGTGAACGAGTTTATCTTTTCCTTTGTTAAAGCTGACTTGGAATACATTGCGCACATTGTAATTGCACTGCACTATGGGCAGTACACGGTTTGCAGTGCGGTGCATATCGTTAACCCTTTAAAGACGAAGCGTATCTGTTTTATATAAGGACTCAGTGCGTACCGCGCTGTAAACACTCTCCACTTCGGTTATAAAAACCAATCTCTTAACGTTTTATAAGGCAAAAGTTGCTGTTTGTTCTGAGATCCGTACAAAACACATAAACGCAATGTGGGCACCACGTAGAATTTGTTAATGTTAAAACTGGCGGTACGTAAAGTTACCGCTAGGCTTTAAAAGGTTAATGACAGGATAGTACTTTAAACTCGACCACGGCCACTTCCTCCCACACCATTCTACCACTTCACACTACGTATACAGTCCGACTTACTGACAACGTCGTTAAACAAACTACCAACAACTAATCAAAATCCCCGACGTTACATCGTAGCTGCCTCCCAGACTGTCGACGTCAGTCGAGATGACGTAAGTTGAGCCAGATGTTCGCACAAACGCAATGTTAAACTGGGCAGGGTGGTTCCAGACAATCTATTCTGACCATACAAGACGAAGACACATTTAAACTTACGGTCCCTCTCCTTCAGAATCTCCTCATTGCAAGCAAGCATCCTCATAGTTCCTTGTCTAGTTGCTGTTACTCGCTGCTTGCACGAATCAGTGTCATCAAACACCATGACTCTAGTTTCAAAGACTCCAAGCCACTCAATCAACGTCAACACCGTCATGGCCCTTCGGCTGAGGTTCAGGTTCCTCAACCCCTTCAAAGGGCGCTCTGCTACCGTACCTGAACATGGGCTTTCAGCAACTCGGAAAAATCTTCAGCATCGTACGTGAGAATTTGCGCGCTTGGCTTAACCCTTTAAAGAATGAGGTTAAACTGATGTTCATTTACAGACTCAGTCCGTACCGCGCAGTAAACACACCCCGTCTCGGTTATACAAACCAGTCAGTTAATGCTGTATAGGGAAATAATCGCTGTTTGTTCTGAGATCCACACAAAACACATAAACACACTGTGTGGGCAGAACGTAGAATTTGTGAATGTCAAACGTGGTGGTATGTATAGTAACCACGGGGCTTTAAAGGGTAATCATATGGGTCTGGGGACAAAGGACATAAGTCCGGGGAGTGACTGTACTATTCTGTTGTGTTCCTTTTCAGAACAGTCTTCTTATATGCGACGAAGGCAAGTACAGTGCGAGGAACCTGATGCTGTCGTACCTGCAGATGGTGGCAGCAGTTCCCTCTCAAACACTGGTGCTTATCTACTGTACCACAACCACACAGCATCAGACTCTGACGGACCGCAATTTTCATCCGTACATTGCTCAGCCGGTACGTGCCACCTGCGGTAACGTGACACCTATCGGCAAGTATTGCATATACGCGAACTTATCAAAAGCTGCATATCTGCTCCGTGCAATGTGATTCGACCCCAAGACCTTAAAAAAAGGCCTCACGTATATCTGAATGGTTAAATAAAATAAATACCAGGCACTATAACCGTAACGATAAAAAGCTGTATATCCTTCACAAACAATTTACTAAGTATGGGAAGCGTAGCGAAATGCAACAAATTAGCCATTATGATACCCAGAAAATAGTTCAAACTATGTCAGCCTTCCATAGAAATTACAAAATAGGACGCAGGAAAAAAAAAGGACGGGGCTCAATCGTGCTGAATGGTAACAATGAACAAGAAACTAGTGCGTTAAGACGCCGTCGTCATGTATTGCAGGAGCCGGCGATACGTTCCAGTTAGGAACACGTGCTCATGGTCCAATGACCCAAGGACAACCAGTTGTGGCTCAGTTTTAATACTTGGCCGATTAGACGTGAATTTGGCGCATTGTCTGGAACAGCAGGAACATTGGAATTGAGAGTTCGAATTCTGCTTGGGGCATGGGTGGGTATGTAGAGCAATATTAACCGTAAAGTTGTCTCTGGGCTTAATTAAGTCCCACGCTAAGAAGGCAGATGAATGAGTGGAGGCACCTATCAGGTATGTAGGCCTCGACATTAAATGTGAGGCGAGCAGTCAACGTCACGCACAGGTTGCTTCTACTTCGACGAAAAAATCTCGGTACCAACCCAATATGACAGGTGGGACGCACAGTTTGGATCGTCACTTTGAAGACGAGAAAAACACGTATAAATGCAGCTATAAATATTATCACGTTTAAAATTATGTATGCAGCACCTTCCTGTACAGGACACATCAAAACATGGCACGCCGACTCGATCCTTCTGGATGGAAAACGTCCGTACTAGACGTATGTATACATACATACATTTCACAGTTCCAAAACCTGTCATAAGACGGCTGGATATGAAACAAGTCACAATAGTACAACACACAAACACAAACAAAGCAAGATAAATAAAAACACACACAAAATCAAATCTGTAGAACACATCACAAAACACACATTAACCCTGTAAAGACGAAACGTGTGTGTTTTAAATAAGGACTCAGTCCGTAGCGCGCTGTAAACACTCTCCACTTCGGTTATAAAAACCAGTCTCTTAATGTTTTATAAGACAAAAGTTGCTGTTTGTTCTGAGATCCGTACAAAACACATAAACGCAATGTCAGCACCACGCAGAATTTTTTAATGTTAAACCTGGTGGTATGTAAAGTTACCGCTAGGCTTTAAAAGGTTAAAGAAGTAACACTAAAATCATAATACAGTTTCAGATATCCTGAACACAAATCATAGGTCAGAAAGTACAAATTACAGGTTTTAATTTACAGTCATAAAAATATCCTTTATATCCGTCAGCAATTCAGCAAGTGAGTAAATGCATGTAACTACACACATTGCAAACAGTGGCTTAACAAAGAATTTTAACCAAGGACGTGTCAACATTCCACTCGCCACACAATCCACATTATTGTATTTACAGCTGCTATTTTATATATTTTAACACTGTACATGTAAAATTGATGTACTACTATTATACATTCGTTTTTATTGACGTCTTCCTGAGGACGGCGATTTAATGCTGAACCGCGTAAGATGGTTCGTGTTTATGGACAACTTATAATTTTACTGTGTGCACTTATTGTACACAAATGACTGCAAACACAGTGCACGGTATGAATACTATTTTACTGTCGCAATAAGCCTTGCAACAAAGGTCGGACAGTTGAAACCAAAACACGCAAACCCGTATATTTGTTTGTTTAAACCCAGAGACACACTAGTATATTTGTTTCAGCAATACACAATGCTTGTATTAAACATCATAAACACTTAGCCACACTTAGCCACTGACCTTCACAAGGCTTCTCAATATTTGCACATGCACTTCAGTACTGTAGTAGCAGCACTGGCCCCAGACAGGAAGAAAATATCCAAACCGTTTTCTTTTATTTATGACAATTAAAAAAAATCCTTCGCTGAAGTGCGCATGTTAAGGTGACGGCGTGGAGCAGTCATAGGATTGTAACTTCGAAATAGAACGGAACATGGATATTTGTCGCATTACTATTACAACACGAGGGGTCATTAGAATGTAAATTGTAGCTCATTTATGCCACTGAATCACCATTGTTTTTCAACAAAGCCCTTGAGCACACAGCTGCATTTGTCCCATCTTGGGCATGAGTTGAAAAATTTCGATGCGGTAACAATCGGACACTTGCATTCTCAAACAATCACCAACAGCCATTTCCACTTCCTCGTTATAGTTGAATCGGAAACTTTGCAAGTGATGCTTCAAGTGTTCATTCCTCAGCAATCAGAAAGCAGGAATCGCAGTTCGTAAACAGCTTCGAAGGACAAAAGGTCCGATTTATATCGCGACAGAATTTTTTAATCTAGTGCCAAGTCGGGACAAATGCATTAATGCAATCGGGGATTATGTTGGGGGGGGGGGGGGCCCCGGGGGGGGCAATGGGCTACAGTCAACGTTGTGATCACTTCTCATTGAATCTGAGTGACCAAGGGAAACCTACTAACTCAAAAACACAGTCAATTTATTACACCAACCAAATGCACTCTAATATTCACGTATATATATGTATATATATATTTATCTTGTACAGAATACTGTAATCCTGTTTTCACCGTAACTAACTAACTAACTAACTAACTAACTAACTAACTAACTAACGATCTAACCAACCAACCAACCAACGAAAGAACTATCTAACCAACCAACCAAACAACCAACCAACCAACCAACTAACTAACTAACTAACTAACTAACTAACTACATGCAGCAGAGGCCTTCTTGAGAAGGTAACAGTTTCTCGGCTAGTCAAGAAATTCCCCGCATTTTATGGAACCCGGAGGTTCATTACCGCATTCACAACAGCCCGCCACTTGTCCCTATCCTGAGCCAGCTCAATCTAGTCCATGCCCCCATCCCACTTCTTGAAGATCCCTTTTAATATTATCCTCCCATCTACGCCTGGGTCTCCCAAGTGGTCGCCTTCCCTCAGGTCTCCCCACCAAAACCCTGTATGCACCTCTTTTCCCCCATACGTGCTACATGCCCCGTCCATCTCATTCTTCTCGATTTGGTTACCCGAATAATATTTGGTCATGAGTACAGGTCATTAAGTTCCTCGTTATGTAGTCTTCTCCAGTCCCCTGTCGCATCGTCCCTCTTAGGCCCAAATATCATCCTCAGCAGCCTATTCGAGATCTGTTGCCTTACTAAAATCTCAGAGGCCTCATAACGGCCCACACAGTGAGTTATAAACTTCTTGTTGTAAAGGGTTACGCAACGTCCCTCCCTGCCTGCAATAAAGCAGGTCAAGGAGATACGTAACAAGACATGCACACGCACCGTTTCGGCACAGTACCCTGAGAATGACCAAAGACATTTACACTATCACGTATGTATGTTACTCTGTGTTAAGTGATCAACTTGTTTACACCGAACGCTCTTTGTGATAATCGATTTTTCAAACTGACCGACAGGTAGCACTACAAAAAAAATTTTTAAGAGCGCAAAAATAAATTCTGTTACCTTTAGATTCACTGACCTCGCGGCGTACGCCGCTTCTCGACAGGACAAATTAGCCGTGCAAACAGAAAGGGCAAGGTTCGCCCTATAACCTGCAATGAAGGCACAAAGGGGAAATACAGCTACAGCTCTGTCCCTTCTCTAACCTCGGCGTTTGATGGGGGGGTGGGTGGTTAGCGACACTCACGGGCCGTTTTACCGCCGGGAATGACCCGGCACCCGTTGTATAAAAGGCTTGCTTGGACACCAGGGCCAGTCTGAACGGGTGCGAAAAATCTCGCCTCCACTGTGATTCGATCCCCTGACCGTCCAGCCCGTAGCAAGTCGCTATACCGACTGAGCTATCCGGGCCCACTCCATGAACTGACGACTATTAAATTTAAAAGTTTCGACTGCCTGACCGACCATCAGCTCATCAAGAAAAGAAGTACTGCACGACGCTGAGTAGTTACTATGACGACAAGAACAGAACAACAATAATTACTTTGTTTTTCTAACTAACTAACTAACTAACTAACTAACTAACTAACTAACTAACTAACTACATGGAGAAGAGGCCTTCTTGAGAAGCTAACAATTTCTCGGCTAGTCAAGAAATTACCCGCATTTTATGGAACCCGGAGGTTCATTACCGCATTCAAAACAGCCGCCACCTGTCCTATCCTGAGCCAGCTCAATTCAGTCCATGCCCCTATCCCACTTCTTCAAGATCCAGTTTAATATTATCCTCCCATCTACGCCTGGGTCTCCCAAGTGCTCGCCTTCCCTCGCGTCTCCCCACCAAAATCCTGTATGCACCTCTCTTTTCCCTACACGTGCTACATGCCCCGCCTATCTCATTCTTCTCGATTGGATTATCCGAAAAATATTTGGTGATGAGTACAGGTCATTAAGCTCCTCGTTATGTAGTCTTCTCCACTCCCCTGTCGCCTCGTCCCTCTTAGGCCCAAATATCCTCCTCAACACCCTATTCTCGAACACCCTCAGTCTTTGTTCGTCCCTCAGTGTGACAGACCAAGTTTCATACCCATACAAAACAACAGGTAAAATTATAGTTCCGTATACCGTAATCTTTGTGTTCTTGGATAGCAACCTTTTCGAGGTGCTAACAACTCCTCACCGTAAAAAATTATGATGTCACGAAACTTTGTGTTGTCTACGTCTGATAATTATCAGCTCCAGACGGAACATCTATTAGTAGCTTAAAATATAGGTGCGGTTTTCGCAAATAATGCTAACCAGTCTTTTCGCACCAACGTTGGGTACTTCATGCGACCTTGTGTTTAAATACAAACGCGACGAGGAGAGACGCTGGGACGTATATCAAGGACAGCAGAACACAGCGTGATTAATGTGAGCTGAGCACAGTGGCACCTACTTCAGCACTTGCACACTGAGTTTATCCGCGTTATACAGTCTGTGCAACGTAACGCGAAACCCACTGCATAGCGACTGATGACGCCGCCGCCCGCTCTGCAGTAATCAGTCCCCGCGAGTCCCGCGAAAACCCGGCACTGCGCAACGTTAGAGCGGACGACATTAACGTTGCATAGCGACCGATGACGCCGCCCGCTCTGCAGTAATTAGTCCCGCGAGTCCCGCGAAAACCCGGCACTGCGCAACGTTAGAGCGGACGACATTAACGTTGCATAGCGACCGATGACGCCGCCCGCTCTGCAGTAATCAGTCCCGCGAGTCCCGCGAAAACCTGGCCCTGCGCAACGTTAGAGCGGACGACAATAACGTTGCATAGCGACCGATGACGCACCCCGCTCTGCACTAATCAGTCCCGCGAGTCCCGCAAAAACCTGGCAGTGCGCAACGTTAGAGCGGACGACATTAATGTTGCATAGCGATCGATGTCGCGGCCCGTTCTCCACTACTCGGTTCCACGATTAGGAAACAAAAACTCTGTGCATACACAGATTCAGTTGATAGGAACCATTATAAGGGGCACACGGTTAATGCTGTTTAGGGGAACAGTCGTTGTGTATCATGAGAATCGTACAGAACACATACTGTGTGGGCAAACTGCAAAGTCTTTAGTGTTAAGCCTGGCGGTACATGTAGTAACTAAGTAAAACATCTCGGACTGATCCTTGACAGAAGGATCACACAGACTTCATAAAAACCGATGGAAGCCAAGATCGTCATAACATTTATTAGATCCCACCCCCCCTATTCAAACTTGCGCGAGAAAGTGCTAACACTAAATTAACGCTCCACGAGGCACTCATTAGGCCTGCAGTGACTTATGCGTGCCTCGCCTGGAATTTGCGACAGACAGACCCCCAAACTTTGAAACTGTAGCGCCCGCAACACAAAGTTCTCCGAACGACTGGCCAAGTTTCCAGGGTGCATGATCACAGGCGATTTGCATGTGGCTTTCGAAATTCCACAAGTGTATGATTTTATCGCAAAATTATGCGGAAGCAAGCAGGAAAAATCATGCGAATGAAAATGTTTGTCACACTGGACACGTGCTGCTCAACACGAGAACTACAGGAAACTTAACCTTGCACGCGTTCAGTCTTACGGCCGTTCAAATGACTAAGCTGCAGTTGTAGCAAAGGCTAAATGCTATAACACATGATCTGCTCTGCAAGGTCTGGACTGACGCACGCAGTGCATATATTGTGCACATACAGTGTAATTGCTCTTCACTGTAAACATTCGTGGCTTTAAGTATTTAAAATAGTGCATAAGCAAGAAGACACATCCGTGATTTCAGGACTCCGCCCCAATATTGAGATCTGCGTTCTTCTGGGGTATTACTCAGCGTCGAATGGTAATCCTTTACCGACGTTTCGGGACAACGTATCGGTCCCATTTTCAAGAGTCAAGAAATCAAAGAAGGGACCGATACGTTGCCCCGAAACGTCGGTAAAGGATTACCATTCGGCGCCGCGTAATACCCCAGAACAGCGCAGATCTCAACAAGAAACACGTACATGTGTATATGTAAAGCCCACAAAGACGGTGACTTATGACAACGGACAGATCCGCAATCTCGTCAGAAAGGGCGCCCGACGACAGGGCGTCCGAAAAAGAACAGCTTGGTTTCGAGAGGATTTATTTGGAAAATTGTAACGACATTCGAGAAATTAATATGACGAAATTAAAGAGTAAGCCAACCAATTTCTCGGGTACTTGGTTAAGTTCTCGTGTGTGCACCGTTAGTGGCTCTCAGTATATCCAGTAGATACCCCACTTCTTGCCTTACACGCTGTGGCATATCTCCTGATACTTGTTCAGCGGCTTCATGGATTCTCTCTTTCAGTTGGACCAGGTTTAGAATTTTTATCATGTAGACATAATTCTTTACGAAAGCCCCAAGAGAAGAACTAAAGAGGTTTTAAATCAGGGATCCTAGGAGGCCATGGAACTGAACCTCCCTGCCAACCCATCTTCCAGGAAACGTTGTCCTGAACGATCAAACGAAAACACAACTCGGAAGAGTGGAACTTCTAGGGGCCGGCCTCGAAAATGTTTGAGAAGAAGCTAAACGTATAAAAATTAATTCGATGCCTCGCGTGTATTTTGACGTATGGCCTCTCCAAACCCCACCACTATTTCTCGAACACCCTGCATATACACAAAAATCTGGTCACGAGCCGCAGAAGGGGCGCGAAACCAAGGACTGACCAACCGAGGGGCCGTCAAATGTAATGCGATTTGGGCTTAGTCTTTAACAGGTCAAGCCAAACCCAGTGGCCGCGCGGTCTAAGGCGTAGGTCTGCGGCCGAGTGCTTGCTGGGATCGTGGGTTCGAATCCCACCGGGGGCATGGATGTTTGTCTTGTACAGTGTTTGTGTTGTCAGGTAGAGGTCTCTGCGACGGGCCGATCCCTCGCCCAGAGGAGTCCTACCGACTGTGGTGTGTGTTTGAGTGTGATCAAGTGAAAATAAACAACCTCGGCACCTGCTGTGAGTAGGTAGAAGAGGGAAGGACTGCGACGACGTCTTTAACAGGTCAAATGATCAACTGTGTTTTGGCTTGAGTTTAAATCAGGGATATGGGAACTCACAGCGTAATTATCTATTAAGTCAAGCTGATTACGACATTCTTATATAGTGATTATTTGATTATTAACTGAACAGTTCAGAATATCATTACTTTGCATACAGACTTTACCGTACTAACCCTTTAAAGACGAAGCGTACCTGTTATATATAAGGACTCAGTGCGTACCGCGCTGTGAACACTCTGCATTTCGGTTATAAAAACCAGTCTCTTAATGTTTTATAAGGCAAAAGTTGCTGTTTGTTCTGAGATCCGTACAAAACACATAAACGCAATGTGGGCACCACGTAGAATTTTTTAATGTTAAACCTGGTCTTATGTAAAGTTACCGCTAGGCTTTAAAAGGTTAATACACAGGATGATAGCAAAAAGGGACGATCATGCTAAGACAGTCAAACAGTCCATTAAACACAGACGTAATGATGCATAGTGTTCACTCTCATCCTTTCTAGCCAAAGATTATATACAATACGGAGCGTGTTCCTCACCACCAAGCCTTTACTGAGACAACCAACACTATTTATGTTATTTCACAGACTGTACACAGAACTGAATGAATGAACACCGACGTCATAACATTTCTCCGACACCCATGTCGATGCGAATTTGATTAGCAAGTGCAAAAAAAATCAAGATGATCAGATCGGAAACGAGGGGCAGTAGACGGCAGGGCCGACGTTTTGTTACACCTCCCCTCCCCTCCCCCCTTCCCCGCCCGAAATGCAGATCTGCAATATTCTCCGACGTTTATGGAAGTACCTCCAAAAGTACAGCGTTTCGTTCACGTCCCCAATAGCCTCACTTTCGACATTACTTGTGCTGGGGTCACGGAGTTACGCAAGGAAAGTGATGTGGTGAAAGTAACGACTATGTCTTATAGCTGCCGTTCGTAACCACAATAAATCAAGATATGGGTGGGTAATGTGACCTCAAGATGCGGAAATTTAGTTCCTGCAATAAGAATGTTCGGCACTGAACTACCTTTTTATATTGCAGTGTACACACAGTACATCATGAGCAAATGAACGCTGCGACATCGAACGTCCAACAAACTAACATCCGTACGTATAAACAAAGCTGTAAAACACGGCAGCAACTCAGTAATTTTATCATACAAATGCCAATTCAAGAGTAGGAACCAGCTGTCGCCCCCGGGAACTATTTTTTAAAGAGAGAAGAAGCAACGGAGGTTACAGTAAGAGGCGCTACTGTTACAGGACGAAAACAGAAAAGTATACTGCCCTGAAGGTCCCAGGCAATGTCCGCTCGTTTTTCTCGCTAAGACAGGGCGGAAACTAGTTCAAGCGTTGGCAAGTGAAGAAGCAGATTTATATTTATAGATTCAGTCCGTACCGCGCAGTAAACACACTGTCGCGTTTATAAAAACAAGTCAGTTAATGCTGTATAGGGAAATAATCGCTGTTAGTTCTGAGATCCACACAAAACACATAAATACACTGTGTGGGCAGAACGTAGAATTTGTGAATGTTAAACCTGGCGGTACATACAGTAACCACTGGGCTAATTATATATAAATATCCAGCCCGTACCGCGCAGTAAACACACTCCGTCTCGGTTATAAAAACCAGTCAGTTAATGTTGTATAGGGAAATAATCGCTGTTTGTTCTGAGATCCATACGAAAACATACAAATACACTGTGTGGGCAGAATGTAGAATTTCCTTCAAGAGTTTCCTCAGAATCTCCCGAAATACGTCCTCGCCACCAAATTAAACCCGTCCTCCTCAAGGAACATCACTCTAACAAGGAAGCATTAACATTAATAATAATAATAATAATAATAAAACAAATTCCCTCTCCACGTCATGAAGGCGTGTAGGAGGAGTACAGGTATAGCTCCACTTATTCTTAACCTCGGAGCTAGACGGAGGTGAACGGTCAACATCACGCCCCGGCCGCTATGCCCTCGGTAAGAACGCCGGTACCCACTGAACAGGATGCCAGATGGAGCCCCAGAGCTGGTCTTGACAGTAACACTAACAGACGCAAGCTATACAAGTTGGTCAGTTTGACTGTTCTATTGTGTTTCACTTCAGGTATCGGCAAGGTGGCTCAATCGGTCGCCTCTCGGGAAATGCCTGGCAACAACCTCGGCCCGGGCGCCCACCACCTTGCGGGTTCTCACAGTCCTCTTCGGGTAATGCCGGGATAATACGTGAAATAGGCCACGACCGCTTCCTTCCACATCTTTCCCAATTTATTATTCGCCAATCATCCTACAGTTGCACACTAGGGCCATATGTATATACAATGAGACGGCGGCCGGCATACTTCACTCGGTACAGCGACTCGCTACGAACTGGACGATCCAGGGATAGAATTCCGGTGGGGGGTGAGATTTGCCGCACCCATCCAGACCAGCCCGGAGGCCCAAACAGCCTCCTGTAACATGGATAACGGGCCCTTCCCGACGGTAAAGCGGCAGCAGCGTGATGCTGACTACCCAAACCCTTCTAGCGCTAAGGGTGCGAACTGGTCGGGGCAATACTGCCACCTCTCCTCTCTGCCTGCGCAGGCAAGTAATGGGGTCTGAAACAGCGACTGTATTGAACTGAACTAAACCGGAAGTTAGTAACCTTCATGGAACGCACTCCACTGTGTATCATAGGCATACAATAGAACTTTTTATAGAAACACCTATTGTCTCTATAAAAACAAGACATATTGCATTACAATAAAAGAGTTGCGTTATGGATTTAATGACAGCACGTAAAATGAACGCAACATCTGCGTTATTACAGAGTAGTAACACGTGTTATGTGTAGCAGAAAGCACCACAGGTATAATACCAAAATTTATTTATTTATTTATTTATTTATTTACTACAAATATAGTACAGAATACAGTCCAACGCAACAATTTCATTACAAAAACAAGACACAATAAACTTTATTTCTATGAACACACGATTGTTTTTATAATCATGTATTCTCTATAACTACAGCAAATAAATAAATAAACAAATAAATAAAACAGGGGCTTTACTCGGATGTAAAGCGGCCGGGGTGTAAAGCTGACCAAGAACCTGATGTAGTGTCGAGGATGAAAATGCATGGAGCTACACCTCCGCTACGGCACATGCCTTCATGGGCTGCGTAGCGACAATTTTCATTTACTGGCTTAAAAATCATCGTCAAAGCTTGCCTTCCTATTTCTCTTTTTGTCTTATATCACTCCACGCTACTTTCGGCAGTCCGTCTCCATCCATTCGACTACGTACATTACCTCTGGATCTCCTTCTAACTGCAGTAACATTAGATGCTCCATGGACCCTTTCCGTTTCAAAAACATCCGCGATGACCATATGTACTCCCAACACAGTAAATGTTTTTGAAAAGAGTTATAACGCTTCCTGGCCGTTCGGAGGTGAGCGCCTCGGCGACTGCAGCAGCTATGCACACTTACGAAGATCTGCTGGCAAGATTTCTCGTGCCTACAGTACGTAGCACATCCAGTCACGGATCTTTTAAACATTTCCTTCCGCCACTTATATTCACCTGGGGACCCGCGGTGGCGCAGTTGGTTGAGGCACTGCGCTACAAACCGGCAGGTCGCGGGTTCGATTCCCGATGGTGTCAGTGGATTTTTTCATTGGCATAATCCTGTCGGTCGCACTATGGCCCTGGGGTCGACTCAGCGTACCAGGAATATTTCCTGGGGGGGTAAACCCGGCCGGTGCGTAGGGCTGACAACCTTACCACTTTCATGTGCCGATTGTCTAGAAATCTGGGAGCCTCAACCTCCTGGAACCCTGTGGGCCTGTCCAGGCCTGTAATGGGACTGCTTTTACTTACCTTCACCTGTTGTTCCTCTTATCTCACGTCTATGTATTTTATCAATAGTTTAGCCCTCTAAATTAAACAGTAAATATATGTACCTTCCACTTTAACACTCAAACGCTCTGCATTTTCCTCACGCAGTGTATCTGTGTCTTTTCGTATGACTCGAAGTGGAATTGTAAATATACCTACCACCTATTCAAAAACTGTGAATTTTCCTCATGCAGTGTTCGGTGTTTGTACATGGAGACTGTTTACTGTGATGTAGGAACTGAATTTCTGTATATCATTTACACAAACCTGGCCCCTCTCCATTATTACCAAAATTCAATAGAAATGCTCCATTTTCTTCCCTCATCTGCACACTGCAACAGTCCACTTCCCTTCACCTTTCGTAGTTCCCTTCAAAACACTCTACTTTTTCCCCAGTCTACCTTTACCAAAAGGACGAGCGGAACGTCAGAACCTTTTGAGAAATACATTTTTTGTCTCCCCCATGTAATAATAAATGTTGTGCCCCTCACTACAAGTTGTTCTTCTTATTATCCTCCCCTTCCTCTTCTTCTTTTTAAAAAGGTTAAACAAAAATAATTCTAGTATAATTATCGCTTATGTGAGAAGTGTGTATCACATCCATTAATACTCATACGTTAAAATTCCGTTTCCACCAGATGTCATGTCTTCAGATTATCAGATGGGCGACTGCCACTGGCAATGCATCTCATGATCACAACAGGAGATGAGACAAACCAAAATATGACGACTCCTAGCGAAGATGTGTAGAGTACTGCCAAAGCACCGAACAGTTTTTACTGGAAAATATACAGAGGATCAGAAGGGCAAAGCGCGAAGTATTCACAACGTCAGAGACACAAGTATATCGGGATGTTATGCAGTGTCGACTGGCAAATTCCTACTCGCCTTCAGAGTCGAGCACTACGTTCCGCCATAAAGTCTCTTAATATTTTAAAGCCTTGCGGTAACTTTACACACGGCCAGGTGTAATATTAAAAAATTTTATGTGGTGCCCACATTGGGCTTATGTGTTTTGTACGGATCTCAGAACAAACAGCAACTTTTGCCTCATAAAACATTAAGAGACTGGTTTTTATAACCGAAGTGGAGAGTGTTTACAGCGCGGTACGCACTGAGTCCTTATATAAAACAGATACGCTTCGTCTTTAACCTTTAAAAGCCTAGCGGTAACTTTACATACGACCAGGTTTAACATTAAAAAATTCTACGTGGTGCCCACATTGCGTTTATGTGTTTTGTACGGATCTCACAACAAACAGCAACTTTTGCCTCATAAAACATTAAGAGATTGGTTTTTATAACCGAAGTGGACAGCGTTTACAGCGCGGTACGCACTGAGTCCTTATATAAAACAGAAACGCTCCGTCTTTAACTACCGTCGACATGGCGTACACACCCCGAGCAGGACACCGGAGCCTTCAACACCGCCTCGACAAACTCACAGCTCGCATTCACGCCCTCGTTACTACCGACCACGTGTCACTTTGCGCGATTTAAGGCTTCCGGCGCGATGTAGATTAGATCTGCGCCCTTCTGGGATATTACGCGGCGTTGTTTGGTAGTTAGCCGCCGACGTTTCGGGACAACCTGTCGGTCCCAACTACACGGGTCAAGAAGTCCCAGAACATCGGCACAGAACTACCACTCAACGCTGCGTAAGAAGAGAACAGATCTCATATGTCACTTGTCACCTTTCCGATTCGCGGTCCCGTGAGACAGCAGCGGGGTTTTCTAGGACGGGTACCCTATCCATCTGACGCTGTATAACACAAACTGACTGTACGTAACTCTATTACCAGTATACCTAACTGCAGTCGAACCCGCTTATAACGACATCGGTTTATGCGACACCACATCTATAACGTCAGGTGTTCTGTGGTACCAATTAATTCCTCGCTGTTAACCGTAACATTATACTCCTCGGTTATAACAACACTCGTTTATAACGACACAAAATATTTCGTCCCTTTCATGAAGTTTTAAGCGAGTTCGACTGTACATATATTGACACAATACTGAATCAGCGACTGTACGCGGTAGTGAGACTGTACGCGTAATGCTAAGGATGTCCCTGTAGAAGACAAGAAGGCATATAGGGGAAACAGAGGTATAGTTCCAGTCATTCTTAACCTCGGCACTATATTGAGGTAAGCTGCCAGCTTCACGCCTCGGCCGCTTTGCCCGGTCTACCAATTACATATGGAGACGGATGGGCCCCACAACCGGTTAAAACGTTCTGAAGAAGAAAAAATAGATTGCCGTTGCAGGGCGTCGAACCCCGGACCATTCACCACACAGCGTAGTCACTGTACTCAATTTGCTACCTTGGCTTTCAGCGACACCGGTGAGTCCTTATCACTGGCAGGCTGCTGAACATTCACAGTTATAATTTATGTTAAAGGCAATGTTAAATGACCAAATGTCAGATATGGCGTGTTCCAAGCAACAGGACTTACAGCACGGTCCTGCCTCCCCGTCAGTAGCGTGCAGTGCCCGTCTCGAACATTCCGCGATCTCTTCCTCCCCGCGCAGCCGGACATCATTAAACGCCGCCAAGCGAAAGGAATAGAAAGTACGGTAGCAGTGTTCAGGGCAATCTCTGTAGTGACCGAATGGAACTAAAAAAGTGGCCACTCACATAACCACCTTCAATCTATTTTACTTCCTCAAAAGGGAGGGGGAAAAAAGTACAACTTCGGATGAAATACGTCGTGCGAGTGTCTCCCATCTAAACATTTAAATAAACCGATTTTGACGAAACTTGGTAGGAACATTGTACTAAGGAAGGGCACCCCAACGCCGAACTTATTAACCTTTTAAAGCCTAGCGATAACTTTACGTACGACCAGGTTTAACATTAAAAAATTCTACGTGGTGCCCACATTGCGTATATGTGTTTTGTACGGATCTCAGAACAAACAGCAACTTTTGCCTTATAAAACATTAAGAGACTGGTTTTTATAACCGAAGTGGAGAGTGTTTACAGCGCGGTACGCACTGAGTCCTTATATAAAACAGATACGCTTCGTCTTTAAAGGGTTAAACTCCTACAATCAGCAATAATAACATGGCGGCCGCGCGAAATTTTGAGATTGAAGCGACAACTGCGCATGTTACTTCTGGGTTCTGAACTTATGTATGGTAACAGACGTTAAAAAACTATTCGACCTTCCGTATGGTTACGTTTTTGCGGGAGGCAAAGTAACACCACACCAACGGGAGTCTTCTGTAGCTATACGTCTGTCGGCGAGGAATAATGAACCACTGAAGCTAGACGAGTGAAAATCGGTACGGCGGCACACCATAAACATACCTCAAATACACAAGCGATGCACGGAATACTGCAATACATCACCTTGGGACTTTCAACACTTCGTTTCGCAGTCCTTCCCTCTTCTACCTACTCACAGTAGCTGTCGAAGTGTTTATTTTCACTTGATGACACTCAGACACACACCACAGTCGGTAGGACTCCTCTGGACGAGGGATCGGCCCGTCGCAGAGACCTCTATCTGACAACAAAAAACACTGTACAAGAGACAAACATCTATGTCACCGGTGGGATTCGAACCCACGATCCCAGCCGGTATAGGCTTATAAATCAGTAAGTGTTAAAATACCGATCCCAGTGGCCGCGCGGTCTAAGGCGTAGGTCTGCGGCCGAGTGCTTGCTGGGATCGTGGGTTCGAATCCCACCGGAGGCGTGGATGTTTGTCTTGTACAGTGTTTGTGTTGTCAGGTAGAGATCTCTGCGACGGGCCGATCCCTCGTCCAGAGGAGTCCTACCGACTGTGGTGTGTGTCTGAGTGTCATCAAGTGAAAATGAAAAACCCTCGGCACCTACTACGAACAAGTGGGTAGAAGAGGGAAGGACTAATAATAATAATAATAATAATAATAATAATAATAATAATAATTTATAAAATCAAACAATATGAAAATCTACAAAAACCAAAAACTAAATTTCGTACAGTTCGTACAGGTTTCTTTTAACGATTAATTAAAGACTTTAATGAAACGAAAGCATGTTACTATCTTGCCCAGCATTGATTATTAAAAAATGTGGCCACTTTACATACAGATAATGTGCACTACCCCACAATCAAACCTGCCAGTGCTCTGGATAGACTGACAAATACAAGGTATACCCAAAATGCTCGGGCAAAGTTCAACAGTTCTTCACATCAGAACAAAGAAAACAAAGTCCATATAAACATACGTCCGGAAATGAATGGTTTTTTGACTTTAATTGAAAGATTACATTCAACAGCAAGTACCTTAGCAACGCAGCATTTTGCTTACAACCGACATAACACGCTTACAACACATGTTCACAATTTAACAACTGCTGAATTCTTATTGTCCATCAAGTCACAATTTACAACAAATTCTAAAATGTTCACTTGAATCAATGCACGCATTTACACGTCTGATGACGGACTGTCGCAGTCTATCAAATGTCCTGGCGCTGTTGCGAATTGTTTGACAAGGGCAAAAAAACGCGTCGGTGACGTGTCTCTCCATTTTCAAATACACGAGGATTTTTAAGTGTCCCCATAGACAAAAATCTAGAGAACTGACGTCGGGGCGAACGTGGGCGCACAGCTCGAAAACTGTCTGCGGACATACATTGATATAAGCTTCTTTCTTTGTGTTGGTGTAGATAATTAATTCCTGAAGTTTGTCCAAGCATTTTGGATACACTGTATAATGCGGGGAGTTACATGTTGCTTTCAGAAACGGCTGGAAAATAACGAGCGGAAACACTGCAACTAAGCTCACGACAGGTGCGTAATTAGAGGTGTATTTTATCTATCATCACATGAGTGTGAACTCACTGCAGACAAGCATAATGCAAATTTATGTTTACATACTAACGAGCGGCTCTGACAAACGTATGTGAAGACCATGAATGCCATGTGGTATCAGGAACACCGCGGCCACTTCAGACATCGATACGAAAGTAACAATAAAATCTAATACGAAGGAAACGCAGAGAAAATTACACAATAATTGGTTTCATAATTTGTACTCTGAAAACAGGTGATCGAACAGAGGTTGATGAAATGGGCGGGACACGCACGATGACAAACGCACACAAAATTTTGTTCGCAAACATCCATGCAAAAGAGACAGTTAGGAAGAGGCAGACGTAGATGAGATGAATAGAAAGAGATGTTCTGATGTTCTCACGGGACGTATGGGTACGGACAGCGTCCAGTGATTCTTTGTGGGTTATTTCACGACGCTATCATACCTCAGACCACGCAGCATCGATAGTAGGAAGAATTAGTAAATTAGGAACGATTTTAAAAGAAGTCGTGGCCACACCGAGGCACTGCCTAGGCATTCGCCTGTAGACACTGAAAAAAAAAAACAAGAAAACCCTTAAGTCGTAGCCGATGACCCTTCCGAGATTCGAACCCAGCACTTCCCGAACAAAAGTCTACAGCAATTTCTCTCAGTCTTTTTTCCATGGAAGAACCCCGTACCCCGAGACACCACTACCTATGAGAACGTCTGCAGGACAGAAATAGTTGAGAGCAGGGAGCGCAGTTGAATTACTGCTAAACTGTCACGAAAAAAAAAATATTTTTAAAGAATGAAAGAAGCCTGTGTGTACAAGTTAGAACGTTAAAGTAAAGCAGTCGGAGTGTGAAGGTGGCATCAACTTCAACATACGTAAAAGCTGTCCACGTCCTCGCCATGAAGGCAAATAGCTGCCGTAAATGCACAGCTGCCCTCATTCCTAACCTCGGCTTTACAAGTGAGTGGTCCACTTCACACTCCGGCCGCTTTAGCCCCTGGAGAGGACCCAAGTACCACTGAATATGAGGCTGGGTGGGCCCCACTGCCGGTCTGGATGTTTTGGTCAAGAGATTAATCTTGTACCCCGGCCCGGCCCAGATACGAAGGCCGGATTGTCCAGCCCATAATGCCGTGACTATACCAACTGGAGTGATGAGTTTAAGAATGCATGGAGATATACTACCACTTCGCCATATGCCTTCACGGCATGGCGCGTAACTAAGCACAGTGACAACTTTTACATCTTATAATTTTGATGAAGAACGTTACGCATGAACCTTGGTTGTGCCACAGCTCCAGCTGTTAGTCGCCGGTCTCTCACCACGGAGAGCGGATTCGATCCCAGGTTAGTCCATGTGAGATCTGTGGTGGACAAACTGACACTGGGACAGGTTTATCTCAGTTTTACACTGCCAGCATAATTCCACCGATGCTCCATACTCATCTTTACCTACAAGTTGCTCTTACCAGAAGGACAATCGGGCGAAGTCTGGGAAGTTTCCAAAAACCACTGAATAAAGAAAATATTTTCACTTAATCTCTAAAGGGTTAAACTGTTTCCGCGAACAACAGAAACAATAAACCCCGAAATTTCGACAACGCAGGGGATGGGACAACGAGTGGCATATCAATCTATGGCAAACTTCTGTGATATGGTCAAAACCCATACAGAGGGGCAAAACGGAAAGGCGGCACAAGGTCAGATATCCAGATAGTTACGTGCGCGACTGTTCGCATTTGGAACACGAGCAGCACCAGACATGCGCACAGCGCACAGCACAATGCAACTATCGAGGCCACGGTCACATAGGTGGGTTGGCTGGTTCAGGGCGCTGCAACCAGACCAAAAATTTTGAGAAAAATTTAATATCTGAATAAGAGTTTTCGTTAGGTGATACGTTCATTCTTCACAAGAATACGAATGTAATAATTTTAAATTCAAACACTCGCGAAAGGCTCTAAACGCTGCGGACAGCAAGAGGGCCGTGCCCTGCCAAGACGCTGCACGTCGGGTCAGCGCAGTTAGGGCCAGTGGTTAGAAGACAGCGACATCTTACGTCGCGGGTCGGGATGTAGTGCCCGACGCCCGGCCCGCGGTTCAAAGCAAGACGTCATATATCTGTTTACCTTTTCTAATGTTTCAAGCCCTGGAATTTGGATAACCATTTTTACCTAGCGGTTTGCAAAGCCATATTTATGAATGCTTAAATGGCAGTAATTACAGTTTTAAGAAAAACATGAACACCAACAGTGTGAAGTATTTGCAGAGCTCAATTTTTCGCAGTTAACTCTCGATGAGAGGAAACAGATTAACCCTTTAAAGACGAAACGTAATCTGCTTTATATAAAGACTCTGTGCGTACCGCGCAGTAAACACTTTCAACCTCGGTTATAAAAAACGAGTGAGTTGCTGATGTTTACGGTTAAAGTTGCAGTTTGTTCCGAGATATGTACAACATACATAAACGCGATTTGAGCACTAAGGAGAATTACTGAATGTTAAACCTGGTGGTAAGTAAAGTTACAGCTAGGCTTTCAAAGGTTAAGGAATTAGGTCATGCAACACATGATTCAGCTATTTCTCAGTACGTATCAAGTAGAATACAAACTTATGTGAAAAAATCTACCCCCTGCTATATACGCTAAACATAAGTGGTTGAGTGGCTGTGCTGATACAAGCACAGTATCAGGCCTTCTCATTAATCGTGTAATAATCCTAGCCCCAGACCTACCATAAGAAATACCACGAGCCGCCATTCACAACAACAATTTCAAAGACGCAGCGTATAAAGCATGGCTGTGCAGTCGGTCCGTAAAACTTCCGCCTCCTCGATTTTTAAAACTCCGACTCCGACTCCTTCGTAAAATCTCAAAATGTATTAATAACGGTAAACCTATAAGACGTTTCATCACCACCACGTGAATCATCAGGCTACTGTTTAGACTTATAAGCTACATTTAAGTATAAGTCTAATGGTTACTGTAGCTATCAGGGCTCTGGGGTTGGAGTATCTAGTTAAGATTTCAGACTGAGGTCGGAGTCGGAGTCGGTACGTTCTTACCGACTCCGACTCCACAGCCCTGGTATAAAGATAAACACTTAAAAGGCAGTCCTTCACTCTTCTGGGATTTTATGCTGTGTAATATCCCCGAAGAGTGAAGACCTCAACCACACCACAGCAGAAGCCTGAAATCTCGCCTTTCAAAGAAAATAAGCAATAATGTACAGTTGGGTTGTTAAAAAAAACTGCGAATTTGTGGAAACAAAGGTATGGGTGTACACGTACCAAAGTAAGCAAGTGATGTAAACTCACCAGAATGTGACGACCGGCAAGACTCTTGCAGTTTGAAGGTAAACGGGATATGGACCTTCATCATCTTCATCTGCGGGATTTGAGGTTGCACAGGATGAACGGCGCCGCCAAACACAAGCTCATCCCCGTGAAGACGAAACACCATCATATTCCTACAAGAAAATGATAGGTCACAGCCACAGCCACAGCCACGATGAAACACAGGCGTTCTGAGAAAAACTCACAACGCCTGCCTACCTGTAAACAATTATATTCGTACCGACGCGCTAGACAGAACTGCAAATTAACAATTATTCAATTTATTGAGGCTGTACACGAGATAGAATACATACGTACAGTCCACGGAAGTTTATGTGGAGTTTGTGGTAGACAAAGCCACATTAGGGCATTAAGTTATCCTTTGCCACTCAGCATTCAACCAACATCCACTGTCATCAGTGCTGGCAAGGTGTACACAACGCACAGCCAGTTAGCACATGTCACACCTGCTGGCTTCGTTACTAGAAACATCTCTGACTAAGCACAAAACTGGACACACATACAGTTAACGAAGCTGCCTTCAACAATTCAGTGATTTGTCATTGTATTTTTTTAAACTTCACATAAGAAGGATGTTCAATATACAGGAGACCCAAGGCCATAAAAATTAAATGAGAAGTTGATATATCGTTAAACGTGGGTAATTTATTCCACTTGTCAACACAGACCCAAAACACAATGATGCATTTGTCACATTTTGGCATAAGTATGTAGCCGATGTCAACATTAATTTTAAAAACCACATGCAGCCGTCTTATTAGGTACCTGTCTAGCAACATATATGGAAGTGCTGCCAGCATAGAACTAGTTTTGTAAAAGATGATGATTATGATACGTTAACAGATCCGCACAGTATTTTGAATTGGTGGAGGAATAACTCCAGTTACTGCACGTACATGGTGTTAACAGTGTCAGACTGAAATACATACAGCTGAAACACCTAGGCCTGAGACCGGTGCCTCTGAGGTTGAGATGGTTAATGAAAAGCTGAAAACGTATTAATCAACAGGTACTGATTAAATTTAAGCAAACTCACTCAAGCATGAGATAGGGCAGTACATTGAGAGATGCACAAACTTACTAATTACACTTGGAAGAAGGAAGAATCTCAGCAACAGTGTACCTATTTATAGACGGCGATAAAACAGATCATAGTAATTATCCAGGTGTATATCATTCTTATCATCTACACACAAAGTGTTAGCAATCTTTCATCGCGGTTACTTCCATATGTAGATGGCACTGTATCGGATCATCAGTGTGGACTTTGACATAAAAGACTGACTACTGATTAGATATTCTGCACTCACCAAACACTTGAGAAACAATGGCAATACAATGATGCAGTACATCAGTTGTTTACAGCCTTTAAAAAAGACTGTACGAAACATGTATTGCATAAGATTCTCTCTGAAACCACTTGTATCAATTAAAATGTGTTCAAATAAAACATACAATAAAGCCCAGATACATTTCCTATTCATGGTCTGAAAAAAGGAGATCCTTTATCACCGTTGCTTTCCTATACTACTTCAGAATGTGCTGCTGGAAGGGCCAAGTAAACCAGAAGGAACTGAAATGAATGGGACGTATGAACTTCTGGTCTATGCTGACCACATTAATTTACTGGGCAAAAACATACAGTCTACACAGAAAAATAAAGAACCTTTATTAGTTGCTAACAAGGAGGAAGGCCTAGAAGCTAATGCCGAGAAAACAAAGAATGGTATACATTCACATTTCACAAACAAAATACAAGACATACATACATACATACATACATACATACATACATACATTTCATTGATCCAATATCAGCCCATCAGCTGCTGGATATGAAACATGTCATAATATCACTAATATCAATATCAATGACAGACACAAGACTAGAAACACAAACAACAGTATCACAGTATGACATCACACACAGTACAAGCAATACAATACAATACAATACAAAAATGAAAAAATATATAAAGACAAAATATAAAAGACAAAATCGTTATCTAAAGATTAGTTAATGCATCCTCTGAAAATGTGTCAAGAGTCCAAACATTTGGGAACCACACTAACAAATCCACATTACATGCATTAAATTCAGAGAATGCCACCTACCACTCAGTCCAGAATATTTTGTCTTCCCCTCTGCTATCCAAATATATAAAGATTAAAATATACAGAACTACAGTTTACCCTGTTGTTTTAAATGTGTGCAAAACTTGGTCTCTCACACTGTGCGAAGAACGTAGGCTGGGAATGTCCGAGAATAGGGTGCTGAGAAAAACAGCTGGGCCTATGATGGAGGACGTGTAGACTGGTAACTAACTACCAATCTACGCTACGTAACATTCCGACAGAGTGAAGATCTCATTCTCGCCAAATATCATATAATATCAAGTATTGAATTATGGAGGATGGATGAGGTATGTGACACTTATAGAAGAGAAAAGCAACACTTATAGAGGAGAACAGCAACACTTAAAACATTTTGATGGGTAAACCTGAACAAAAGAGAACACTTTAACGATCTTGGCATAGATGGGACAATAACAGTAAAGTGGACCTTAATGAAATAGGATTGGAGGGCATGGACTGCACTAATGTGGTTCAGGATTGGAACAACTGGCAGGTTGTTGCGCACACAACAATCAAGCTTCATGTTCTGTAACATGCGGTAATTTCTTGACTAGATCAGGAACTACTGACTTCTGATGAAACTCTGTTTCATGGAGTTAGTTAGTTAGTTAGTTAGTTAGTTAGTTAGTTAGTTAGTTAGTTATACAGCTCTATGTTGGATACGCACCCATTCACCACAACAGAAAACTCTGGATATTGCGAAATGAATCACAGTGACCTTAATTAAGAGAGTTACTTTGACAATCCTAGTTAAAAAGAATAGTTTTATTTAATGACAATCTTCAGCTAACTTCTCTGAGAGCAAAGCACTAACATACATCCAATTCAAATGTCAAACTTAAATGGCCTATCAGCTTGTTGTTGGCATCCATGCACCAGAAGCAAACTTCAGCACCAAATTTCGGTCCAATTTGATGCTAAACAATAAAATCTGAACTCAAAATAATACCTTTGCACTATAACAGCTAATATCATCTACTTCCAATCTACAAACCTAGAAGCTGCAACGTACAGAACTCTATACTTTTACTGTTTTACGTGAGTATAAAACTGGGTCTCTGACTATAAGGGGCAAACATACACTGACGGTGCGATCCGAGTTCTCACAGCACTAACTATTAAAGGTACGTAGGTGAATGAGACGATGACTGGGGCAGCAGGCTCCTCTGAAACACTACCACCTATCTACCATACTAGATGACATCACATGCCAGAACGCAGTAATCTTCATACATTCAGGGTGTTTATGGACAAGAAGATGAGGAGAATATTAGAACGTAACAGACAGGAAGTAACAAGTGGCTGGAAAGAACTGCATGACAGCAGTCCCATTACAGGCCTGGACAAGCCCTTGGAGCTGCAGAGGTTGAAGCTTCCAGAATTTCTAGACAATTGGCACATGAAGGTGGCAAGGTTGTCAGCCCTATATACTGGCTGCATTACCCCCCAGGAGAACTCCCTGGACATAGTGCAGCCGGAAGGTTCAAGACAATGAAAAATCCCGATCGCCCCATCGGGAATCGAACCTGCAACCTCCCAACTTGTAGTGTGGTGCCTCATCCAACTGTGCCACTGCGTACCGTAACTATATACTAAGTGGCTTTAAAATTTGTACTTCTCATCAAATATGGAGGACATAAGCTTAAAGGGCATAGAAATGTTATTTAGAAATCGTAAACGGAAGATACGAAACAGAAGCAAGATGCAGTAGATAATATTAAGTATAACTTAAAGAAATAGGGCGGGAAGGTGCAGAGTGGATTTAACTGGCTTAATGCTGGTCCTTGTGGAGGGCCCTCATAAACACTGTAATGAACCTTTGGGTACCAAGAAAGGTGGGAAATTTCTTGACGGGATAAGTGATGGTCAAATTGTAAGATGGACTTAGTGACAGAATTTCCTTGTTTCTGTAACAGCTGGCACACTTAATTCTCGGCATGCTGTGGTGGCACAGGTAGTATTTTTTCATGTTATTCATTCCATGCAGTGATAATGACTAATTTATAATAATTTATCAACAAATGCACAATCTTGTATTTACACAGTCACGTCACATTAAAACACTAAAAACTCCATGTTTCAGTCCACGCGGGATCATCATCACGGACTATGTACATCAAATGATTTTGTATAAAACATTAAATAATTAATTTATAAGTTACTTAAATAATGTTTTATACAAGATCATTTGATGTACATACTCCCTGATAATGATCCTGCAGGGATTGAACCACATACAAGTTCATAATGTTTAATGTAACATAACTGTGTATACACAAGACTGTATATTTGTTGCTGAATTATTATAAATAAGTAGTACTTTTTATTGCAAGACTGAGTACTGTGGAGTGTACAACAGTTGCAGCACAACTGCCAACAACTCTGCAATGTTCACCCTTGCAATGAAAAAAAACTATATGTGTAATTGGCAGTCTTAATTATATTCATTTATATTTGCAGGAAACTCTTACAATTGTCCAGAACTGCTGTATTTATGCAAACGCAAGATCAGAATATTCCCCTTATTCATCACCTCAAGTGTGGGGGTTCACCTTACAGTCGCATGCTACATTAAACATATTATGCACAGCTAGTTTCCACAGAACTACAGATATTGCGAAGGGGAGTGGCCATCATCTCACATGCACAGTAATCTTACATTCAGATAAATATAGTAAATGGGATAGAAAACTCTGCATTTACAATCAAAAACTATTACAAACTTAGGACTGATATAAGATGATAATATCACTGCAGTTTTGCAACATTAAATTAGAAGCCACGTAATTTGTTTATGATGGTCACTGGCAATACTGTAACACGTTCATGTGACTACGAGTGTGTACTGTACAGGAAACAGACTGGGTCCACATGATAATCCGAAAGAAGTTGCCACTGTTTCCTTACCAGTCCACTCCAGTTCACCATACACAATTAACCTTACGGCTCATGTAAAATATCAATACAGTTCAACTGTGACATGAACAGCCAACTGTTTAAAGCCTAGGGCTTACTGCATGTACTGAAAATTTAGCTCAGTATTACAGCCTCATCCCAGAGTCCAGGTCTGAGATCTTTGGCTAGACTCTTTGTTCCAAAACTTGGAATATACTATGGAATCCTCAAGACAAAACCTTCCTGTCTTCTGCATGGGAGGGTGGATTGGTGAGTGGATTGGCAGGGGGAAGGGACAGAGGTCAGGAAATAATATCACACATCATTCCAATATTATTCAAGACCACAAAACAGCAAGAAAATGAACATTTGCAAATACAAAAGAAAGTGAGTGTTCTATGTAAAAACTTGGAAGTATAAAATTTCTGATGTTCCTCAAATGCCTTGATCTGTCACACTCACAGTCCCTCCATGCAGCTAAGTTGTGTAGTGCCATAATGTTTAAGTCTTCTTTAGAATATTTAGCATGTTCATTTTTCATATCAACGACGACATGATAACTACAAGTTTTGATGATAACAATAATCTCAAATGACTCTGCAGATGAAGTGTGTTTCATCTTCCGTACCCAATCACAAAGTTCTGCCCGAAGGTCCTGCACTGCACAGAAATAATGCTGCATTCTTCAAAACGAAGATCATCCGAATAAAGAGCTTTTAAAATTCTGCCTGTACAGTCACATTAAACGTGCTTTTCTGGTATCCATTTCAACATAGTTTCCATACCTAAACTGTATGCTTGAATTCATTAGCAGTACTGATTACAATAAGAAAACTTCTTTCTACCATAATTACACCCTTAAGTCTGTCACTTCCAAGTGTTCAAAATTAGACATCTAATTATTATACACAAAGTGAGGTTCTCACAACAGTGAATGTTATAATCATGGTCTTCTAGGATATCACATAATTGGCAATATTTTCTAAAAAATTTCAGCATGAATTTTTGCTGGTAAGAAGAAAATGTCGGCTAAACCTTCATCAAACCCCAGAACAAACAACAGTGAACTTAATTAAAAGCTGGGACAAATCTTCATTTCTTGATAGGTAAATTCAGATGATTAATTTCATTTATGAAGAGCTACCACAGTCATATTCAGGAAACAATGTATTTCAATTGAACCGCAATTAGCTGTACATTTATGGTTTATTTAACGACGATGATAATTGTTCAGACTGTGCTGCATCGACTGGTTGGATCAATGACAAAGGATATGGATGCAAGCTTGCATAGCCTAATTTGAGGTACCACACCATTATTTGCCTGGAGGGACTGAGGAAAATAAACAACTTCAGTCAGGACAGGGGGTCTCCGAGGCAATATTTAAATCCAAGATATTAAGAAATCGAAGCAGCCGTGCTAACCACCCAGCCGGGTCATTCATCACTTTGAAGACATACCTTCCGCTGACCTCTATTTTCCTATTAACCAACAATGGTGGCATATATACACATATATTATAATTTTCTTACCTCATTATAAACAACACCATTGCACAGAAACAAATCAACACCGCTAACACCGAAAATATATTTGACAGTTCTGCAACAGACACAAGCATGGCTGTCATTGCAACCATCATTGTGATAGTTTGACATTTGACAGTTGGGTCCGAAACGTACGGGAAATATAGAATACCACTAGAAACACGCGCAACACCACCGAACACGTATGATAACAGCCATGTCGAAGACGTATGACATACGTGACACTGCTAACATACAAACACAAACTGTATCGCTCACACACGCGCACACAGCTTAACCAACCGCCTCCATTTTCGACGAGCGAGCCCCATACACTTTCCGCTACTCGCTGCACTGCTACCACGTCCACTACACGACAGAACTATATACCTCTGATCCACGGATGGCAAGACAGTCCTACCACGGACAATTTACCACGGATTACTATATGCACTCTCTTAATCAATGCAAGAACTTTTACCATGACATTTGGCATTACAGATTCTTCTTGGGAGGAAAATAATATTCACGTGGTATAATGTAATTACAACAAGGCAATCCACATTACATATGCTGGCATAGGATATGATTTAATAGTGACTTTAAGCCGAAGCACCTGGACAACTGTATTTGTATTGTTTAGGCAACTAGGACAGATCCCCACAAGCCATTTTCCAGCGGAATCTTGTACAAACCGACGAATTTGTATGACATCTGGTGGGATACTTGGTAACGGATGTAATTTGCAACATTCGTATTTGGCTTTCTTCTGTCCATAGCAACAATAAATTTTGTGGCAATTCTATTTCAGAGGGTTCGGTTAGAAAGACAGATGTCCGCACAAAAGATACTGGTATCTTTAGACTTTGAAGTTTTTGGAATAGTACAAGGTAAATATTTTCAATGGACGTCAACAGTCTTTTTGTAGTCGCAGGCTGGTAGTTCCCACCCACACGATAACAATTTCCTTAAGGATGAATGTCAGGTTACCTGGTTTCTATGTCCTTGTTGCATGAGCTACACAATTCCGTATCAATATGTTTACATGAGTGGGAGGGATGTGGCTGCATCGTGTATGACACTAGCAAGTTCGGCAGGGCCACTGGTTATCTTGATAAAACAACAAATAACTTGAAGATTGCCTTTTGTGATATGTCGTGTTGCTTGGTGAATATATACTAACATTTCAGAACAAATGCTTGCTCCCTTGTCAGGGTAGAACAAGAATTGTTTGATCTCATGACAGCTGACGTGGGGTTTATTATGGACAGACTAGCACTGAGACAGGGTTTCGACATGTACTCCAGTTTTCTGGTGTCAGTATTATTCCACAAATGTTCCATACTCATGTTTCATTTCTCCACCACTGACACTATATAATCTTGGCAACTGACAGCACCATTAAATAAAATGCTTCTCATTCATGAACCTCCCAAGCTACATGGTGTCGCATACCACAGAAAAGCAATATTCATAGTCATTGTCATGAGAACCACATATCTCACACAAATAATCATGATATGGGTCAAAGCCTGTTCTGAGCCAGGTACCTCCAGAATGTAAATCAGGGATGGTAATAAATGTGTTGAACACTTGGCATACATATATGTACCTAAATATGTTAAAATATCTGTATGAAGTGATTAGCAGTTACAATATCCTAGTTGCAAAAAGTTCATTAAAATTCAGTATGGGGATATTTCTAATTAGAAAATGTGTATAGATGTAAACAACTTTTTCTTGGGGAATTTAGGGCAGTGGGAGGGGTGCATGTAATAAACTACCACAGTGAGTTGTGTATTCCATGAGATACAAATTGCAAAGGACATACACAATACTACATGTGAAACTAACATACCAAAAATGTAATTTTACTGCCTTTGTATATTCTGTTTCAAATTTCTGATCTTCTTATTTTGAGATTCAAAATCATGAGGTTATGAGGGTATGTTAACAATATTTAATAATCATGGAATATGTCAGTTCACTGCAGTGAAGATCTGCTGTCTACAATATTTAGTTCATTTTCACAGATATTGGTGCAGAAGTACACAAAGCCATGTTTGTTGACGGGGTGAGGATAGGGACCAGTGGTGGGCTCTTGTGAACAAGGCCATGGACCTTTGGGTTTCATAAAATATGGGAATTTCATTGCTATCTCAGTAACTGTTAGCTTTTCAAGAAGGGCTCTACTTCATGGAGTAAATCAGTTAATTTAGATCTGTATGTGAAAATGAGCTTGATTGGTTCTACTTCCTAAGGTCACATAGTACTGCCATCCGCAAGGTAAAGGATAGCAGTTTATTGTATTTGACATTACAGTCAAACTTTAATGCAGTGATACTGTTTCATCACTGCAGTCTGTGGTGGTAAATAAAAATACTGTATAATACGGCAGTCCTGTTCACAGACATTGATAGACACTAAGTGAATGCAAAAATTCACAAATATGATATGCAAAGAAAACTGGATCTACATGTTCATTTATGCAATACATATCTTTTGAGAAAAAGTGTCATACATAGAGGAATTAGATTGTATAACAAACGTCCAGATTACATTAAAAAACTGCAAACAGACAGCATTTAAAAGAGAGTCAAAATACTCTCTGTTACACCAGGCATTTTATTCAGTGCATGAATATAGGTCATTCTAATTGCATGTGTTTTATAAGACTGTCTGAGTTGTACAATTTATATCTATTTCTTTTTAAATAGTGTTGTTGTTTTTTATATATTGCATGGACATAGATATAAGTTGTTTTGTAATTTATGTTGTAAACAGAATTTGACATGTCCAATGTCGCATTTTGGTGACTAAATGGATGGCTAAATAAAATATAAAATATAAATATGAGTGAGGATGGCACTATACTGGGGCTATATTGGGGTTTAACTGTAACTGTTGTTACCAAGTTTAATTCTGTCTTTAGTTCTTACTGGTAAGAGCCTTAAAACTTACTAATTACTTTAATAAGCATCAGCACTGGGTAAGAAATAATATAGAGTTTTTGAAAATATTGTACCTTCTATTGTCTGACAAAGCAGTGGAGACTGGTCCTCTAGTAGGAATGTTCAGAATAGTTAGTTTTTACAAGTTACTTTGAGAAAAGAAGCTAGCATACGCTGTCAGTTCTTTTGGTACCACACATAATACTTTAATTTCTTGGAATGTATGCACCTAGGCAGAGATTTACAAATTGTGAAACTGACAGAAATGTATGAGATTTGACAGACAACTTGACTGAACACAGACATATGTTCCTCAAATTTTGTATTTATTTATACACATGTTCCAGTGTCTCTATGGTGTGGAAAACATGAACAAATAGGTCAAAATTGAGTGTGTACAATGGATTTTCCAACACTGGTATTTTCTTTTGGTCAAAAATTGCTTTACCAAAAGTTCTGTGTGGAAGAGTGCATAGTAATAATGAAAAATCCAGTAATTGTAGTAAGAAGTTTGGTGTTTTTCAATGAATGCACCATTATACACATTCCATTACTTGAGAATGCTTGGTTATTGTTTTGGAGGAACATGTTTATAAAGGATAATTGCTGTTATATCAAAATAGCACAACAGCTAGGCTCTCATGTTCTGTCTTCTAAGTTTATGGTTAGGGACTTTTCCATTGGAGGCTTTGGTTTTTTTTTTCTGAGGTGTACTGGAGGATTCCCATTTTGTCATTGTCAGTAGATTACTGTCTTGTGAGATGTGGCACCATGGAAAGTGGTAAAAATATAGTCACATTTTTGTGCAACCTGCTGCCTCCATTTACCTTGAAGATGAAGGCAGCAGGTTCACGTGACACATTAGTAAATTTCTACCCTAGTACACAGCATCATATCCCAGAGAACAGTAATCTTCTATTTTCTGCTATTTTTTGACAAATGCCATGACAACAAGACACTGCACCAACAAAAACAATGCATGACTTACCAAATGGATGATTTTCCAAAAACCATATGCCACAAAACTACTGATTCATACAGTCAGTTGACTCAACATACACCAGCTGAGTTGACTCTGATTATTTAGAGATGGAAGTGGAAGACAGCTGATACAAACAGGCAGTCTTGTGTGTCACCCTCTGTTGTTGTCACATGTCTGACTTTGACCCTCTGTTCTAATTCCAGTTGACCTGTACTGTAAAATCAACAGAAGGTTTTAATTTCACAAAGAAAATGAAGGAACTAATTCTAATCCTTGCCTTTTTCTTTCTTTCAGGTGTTTTCTTCAGAAAGGTTTGTTTAAAGTTTGTTTATTCCCTAAAATACAGTTTTCTGTTACTGCTAATTCTCTTGACCATTTTTGTAAAATTTGGTGTGATAGCATGCACTCATATTGTCAGGTGATTTTAGGTAAGCCGTTGTAGTACAACCAGAAGGTTTGGTCAAATGATCACATCAATAATTTGACCCAGTCGTAAGTCAGTTCAGTCCCATTTCACAATCGCACATCACTTTCCTTAAGATCGTATCACCTTTATCTTAGTCTGCCAGGTAGCTACTCTTAACCTTTTAAAGCCTAGTGGTAACTTTACATACCACCAGGTTTAACATTAAAAAATTGTACGTGGTGCCCACATTGCGTTTATGTGTTTTGTGTGGATCTCAGAACAAACAGCAACTTTTGCCTTGTAAAACATTAAGAGATTGGTTTTTAGAACCGAAGTGGAGAGTGTTTACAGCGCGGTACGCACTGAGTCCTTATATAAAACAGATATGCTTCGTCTTTAAACGGTTAAAGAGGTTTACCCATCAGAGCCACTTATGTCTTGTTTCCACCGTCAGACGTTCATGTTGGGCTCACTAGAATACTCTGAATTTAGCTACTCAGACAGTACTTCAAATACCTTCAGCTTTTATCATTCACTCAGAGTAAGAGGTGTTTAATAATAATGCAAAACAACTCTTAAAAGTCATTTTTAATTTTAATGTGACAGGTGATATTTCTGGTCCAAGTGATCTTACCATTATAATTATTGCAGCATACAGTAGAAAGAGGGAAGCAGCTGGGGTTGCGAGGGTGGTGTATGAACACTGACCGAGGCACTGTGCTGGGTCACCTAGAAGGAGAAGCAGCGAAGGTGGAAGAAATGTAAGTGGAACATGTCAAAGCCTTAGAAATCAACAGAAAAGTGTGCATAATTTAGATGAATTATTTTATTATTCCTGTCATGTCAGCACTTTATGCATTTAGGGGAAAAGTACTGCACAAAGCATTAACATAAATTACTTCCATGGAAGCACCACCAGAGGTGATAAGAAGCACAGATATGTCACACATGACAGTTAAGTAACAGTTGTAGTAAGCACTGTATTTTATTCCTGATTTTATGGAATGGTCTATAGTGCCATGTAAGGTGTCTGCTTTCATGAGAATTCTCAACCCAGAATTCCGTCAACTCCACTTGGTGCCTCTAACATGAAGCCAATGAAGAGTGGTCATAACTTCCTTCCAAATAATATGTGCTGCAGTGTGCATACAGAGTATTTAAGAGCACTCAGTAGGGCAGCAGACATTAAACACTCTTCTGAAGACTGAGTAGATACAATTAGATACAGAGCAGCAGCTTTATTTGCCCCTGAGCGTAGGAAAATATGAAATTGGCATGTGCGGGCTTGACAGGCAACACTCTGGTACCCATTCTGCCATGGTTAACTCATCGGCTGGAGCAGGCACTTCAGTAGTTATCATCTCGTAACACACACAGACCTCAGATGGTCTCAGCGTTCTCGTGAAATGTACTCAGTTTAACAAGG
Organism: Coptotermes formosanus; assembly: GCA_013340265.1. Lineage (NCBI taxonomy): Eukaryota > Metazoa > Arthropoda > Insecta > Blattodea > Rhinotermitidae > Coptotermes > Coptotermes formosanus. The sequence goes on along the minus strand of BLKM01000727.1, from coordinate 17,446 downwards.
AGTGCTGTTTTCGTTTTCAGTACTTCTGAGAGTAGGTTTCATGGGAAAAATGTGGCCGAAACCTTTGTAGAAAAATATGTTTCATCAACAGTGCCATGTAAAAGAGCAGTATTCAGAATAACAGAGAAATTTCAAACAACAGGTTCATTGCTAGACAGAAGAAAAATGGCAACTTGAGGTATGGTTGACATTAACTAGGAATGTAAAATGCCAAAATAAGACATATTGGTGTTAACAAAATACGTGTACAGTTCATGATATTCCATTGCATGACGTTAAGGTAAGAATTTGGTATGCAGTCAGATTGCACAAAATTGTAGGGCCAAAATTTTTTGAAGAAGCAAATTCTTACTATTATATAAAATTAATCCTGACACCAGTATTCAGGGAACTAAAGCAAGAAGACAGAATATAGGACAGTCCACTTTCTTTGCAAGAATTGGAGGACACTTTTTGAAGAAAAATTAGTAATATTTCAAAACAGAAAAGCTCATTGTGTATTGAGAAATGTTATCAGAAGGTGCAGGTGCTACTTAGAAGTTGGACGTCAGCACTTCAGGACTCTTCTAAGACAATGTAAGTTGAACTGCAGGGCAGACACAGACCATAAATTCCATGTGAACATACATATCATGATAAATACTCCCTGTACTCTTGTTACATGATGTTCTTCTTAGTACTTGATAATGTTCTATAAAGTGGCATTAAATCTTTGGAAGCTGAGTGGCACCACTGAATTTTATCCCAGCTAATGTTGTATGTAACGCAGAACAGTTATGAATTGCGTTCTGTTGCAGGAAACGCTGGCTGAAGTATACAGGGAGCCCAATGTCCAAGATTGAAAAGGCTGAATTTAGAAATGAAAAGAGCGTAGACGACTATTCTTTAAATGAATTTAAAGTTCGCCACTAACTATCATTATATTTTCCTCCTCATGCTACAAATGTCATTTCAGTTCATTTGTGTGTTGTATTCAGGGATTTTAAGACCTGATCCGATGTCATTGCCTTGTAAGATATTTCAGCACTTCTGTCAATGTGTTTGTGATGCAGGTCATACAGTGTAGATATTGCTGGATCTTACTACAAACCCTTTCATTGACAGTGCCTCCAGTATTACCTAATTTTTAAAGCCTTATTTGCACAGTACACTAACACAGTCAATAAAACATATTAAGACTTTTTTTTTTAAGTTTTTCTCTCACTTCTGCATGTTTCATGGACCTGACAACAGTCAGCTAAGAAATCCTTTAGGCAGTCATATGTCATACATTGCCTCTATGTATGTTGGTTATATGCAATAACAATGTTCATCTGTGGTTATTTCTTACTTTTGTTGGATGCCAGCTGCAAATGTAACATTGCTTTCCTCCTGAACAGACAACTTTGAATTATGAATTGCCTGTTTTTAGTGGATAATTATTTCTTCTTATATAACACCTGTTTACGACTAATTAATTATGGTTAAATATGATTATTAAACTTGAAAGTACATTACCAGAATTGCCAGAGATCAGCACTGGCGCTTTGCTGAGACAGTGTATGTAGTCTGATTCACATTGCTACAATTGTTCTACCAAGCATGTTGGTAGAAAATCTGCATGGAAATGGATGCAGGTTCATCCAAAAAGTCTGTAAATTTCTACCAGACTACATTGCGTCATATCCCAGAAGACGGTAAACTTCATGGTTGCTGCCACGTGAATGTTAAACTTCAACAAATTCAGTTGAGTAGCATCAGGGATAAGTATACAGACAGACATTGTAATTAAGGTGATGGTCTTCCAGAATGTGACAGCAGATATTCAGGTAAGTACCAACATTTCGGAGGAAAGTGCTGCCTGCACCTACAGCATGGCCCTTCACCCACTCCACAGTTGAACGTGGCAGGCTCCTTTGAACTGCTGGTACTCATCTACCACACTACCTGCCATGTCATTCCAGAAGATGGTTGTCTTAAAATTCACTGTCAGTACAACCTCAAATCTGAGACACTGTCATATCCATGCTACAGTAGAGCCTTGATGTTCCGAATTTAAACCTTCTGTGATCACCCATTTTAACACCACTGTTTTGACCTTTTGTGGCTGATTCCAAAAAAAGTGGGATGTGGCTGGTGAGTTTCCCTCATTGCTCTGCTATTACACAGATCACTCTCGGCTCAGTCAAGCCCTGTACTAGAGGCCTGTTGCCTTCATGCTTTATGGAATGAGCCTCCTCTTCAACCAATTAACATATTTTATGCTTCCAGAAAAATGTTTGTATTTTATTAAAAGTAAACTTCCATGCATTTGATGCCCTTCAAGCTTATTTTACCTTTTATTAACCTTTTAAATCCTAGCGGTAACTTTACGTACCACCAGGTTTAACATTAAAAAATTCTACGTGGTGCCCACATTGCGTTTATGTGTTTTGTACGGATCTCAGAACAAACAGCAACTTTTGCCTTATAAAACATTAAGAGACTGGTTTTTATAACTGAAGTGGAGAGTGTTTACAGCGCGGTACGCACTGAGTCCTTATATAAAACAGATATGCTTCGGATTTAAAGGATTAAAGTTCTTGGAAACAAGCAGTTATTTGAAATTGAAAAGGCATTCTGATGGTTGAGATTGTTACATTTGTGAAGTTTTGTCAGGCCCACTTGATCATGAACGTCAAGACTATTGTATTTACACTTTCGTTTAACCCTTTAAAGACGAAGCGTATCTGTTTTATATAAGGACTCAGTGCGTACCGCGCTGTAAACACTCTGCACTTCGGTTATAAAAACCAATCTCTTAATGTTTTATAAGGCAAAAGTTGCTGTTTGTTCTGAGATCTGTACAAAACACATAAACGCAATGCGGGCACCACGTAGAATTTTTTAATGTTAAACCTGGTCATGTGTAAAGTTACCGCTAGGCTTTAAAAGGTTAATGTATTTTTATCTGCAATAAATGAAGACCATGGACACTATGGCATGCAAAACCATACAGAACACATCTGAGGAAGGTGTACTGCAATATCATTTACACCTTTGTAAACATTCAGGCACAAATTTATGCATTATATTTTAGTAAATGTGGGGGTTACATCTTTCATGTTTTATTTTCCAATCGCAAGAGAACAAACACTGTGGTTGAGTGTTTTGTGCTGCTGCTTCATATCCAGGAGATGCCATATGCAAATATGAGCATGACACCCAGATACCCTGAGGTGTTCCGTGGTTTTCGTCAGTCCCCCAGACAAGAGGAATATCGCCAAAAATTTGGCTTTTATTTCTGCCTTCTGCATCTTATCCAATTCCTACTAATCATCTTACTGTTCAACACCATATAGCCTGAGGTACTGGGAGTGTTAAGTAAACGGTGAAGTGTCCCTGTGGGTAACTAACATGCCACAAAGGTGTATGGAGGAGTGGATATATAGCTCCATGCATTCTTAACCTAGGCAACAGGTGGAGGTGTGTGGATCCCAAGTGCTTTCAGTATTGCAGATATTACACCAAATGAGCGGAACACAATCACTGATAGTGAAAATGAGAAAATTCAGATTCTCTCGTAATATATTGTGAATTACCATTACAGAATTTAAAAGGGATGAGTGTGAGAGGTTACAAAGAACCTCATCCAGCATTACCTGTAATCCTGCCAAGGTTTGAACCTGGTACCTCTTGAATACAATTCATCAACCTGTTTTCTGGCAAGATTCAGATCTGTTAACACTAGAGAAGAAGTATATAATGAGACTGCAAATGGTGTACTCTGTGCTCTGGTACACAGAGTTAACCAAGGTGTTGTTTACTTTCAAAAGGGCACATGGTTTTACACTACACACACAACTGTAACTTCATTTATGCCCACAAGAAAAGCACGGCCTTCCTTGCACCAGTTTTCATGAAAGTCATAAATGCTCAACAGCATTATATACGATATCTGTAGTTTCATATTAGAATACGAAACAAGAGTGGGGGGAGATAAGTGTATATGCATTGTCGTAACAAGACGTGGGATAGTACAGGGTAATTCGTAAGTCCCTCCTGCAATTCCGAACTCGGCAGCGCAACAAGCAAGACAGACACAGCAGAAAGGAGCGCATCAATAGCTAGAGAATATCTTCAAGTTTTTTTAGGTAGTAGGCGCCGTGGCGTACTTGCAGGTTTTACCGCTAGGGGGCAATCATGACGGAACATACATAAGAAGAGAATAAGGTATACATGCTGTTGAAATGTAAAGGGACACAGATGGAGGACTATGTTTTTTAACAGCAGGTTACAGATAAACGAATGGTACACAAGAAAATACCTATTTTTACCTTGGACATCCCGTTGTGTTTGTATATATTACATGGCAGTTATCACTCACCATGAAACACAAACATTTATTATGTTTTATCAGATAATAACGTGGCTACACGTTTTGTCCACTAAGTGTTTGAAACGTATGACTGTGTTGATAAAACGTAATAAATAGTTGTGCAAATTTAAGTTTCATCGAAATCTGACGAGAATAATGGGTACTTTACGTGAAGACCTACGCACATCTATGACAGTATCTTGCTGAATTCCTCTTAGAATGAGAAATATTTAAGACAGAAGCTGTAGAGAAAATCAAAACACACATTTTATGTTCAATAACTTTTTTCCAAATATCGTGCTGTTTATGAGATAATGGGGAAAAATATGGTACAGCCGGACAGGCCACAGCTGACAATATAATACGGTGTATACAAGAATACAGACACACACTTATAATATTTAATATTTATTGCTTTTCAACGGCAAAAATGGTTATGCGAACGCGCCTCAGTGTTATACGTACATTGTGTTGTTTCCTACACACCCAATAAACAGGTGTTATTCATGTCTTGCATGTGGCCGTTAATGCCAGGCGCTAGTAACCAGAACTACAGAACATAGCAAGGTCCTGGCAACTAGGCTGCGTGCTAGTCGAACAGCGACATTGTCAGTGCAGTGTCTACCTGTCTTCAGTGTTGGCTGTGGCGGCTGATGAAAACACACGTGACAGTGCTCTGGCAACTGCTGCGGGTCAGCAAGCGGTAAGTAGTGCAGCTTATTAGTAAGGACACTGTTCCAGTTCATGCCTTCACGGCTTTCGTAAGACTGGCAAATGGCAGGCTGTTACTCGTAGGAAATGTTACCTCTGGAATGTCCGCCCGTCTGTCCGCATGTACAAGCGCGGCTCCAACTGGACGGATTTTCGTGAAATTGGATATTGTATACGTTTATGAAAATCTGTCGAGAAAAATCCAAATTTTGTTACAATCTGACAAATATATCGGCCACTTTACATGGTGACCTACGTATGTTACATTGTTGCTGGCGACATAAATTCGCCACAGAAGTATGGTTGTGCCACACTCAGTATTTTTGTATTGTTGACGGTGACACGTAGCTCAACGATACACACACAACGCATGCTGCATTTCCATTTCAACAATGGTTACGCGAACGCACCACAATATTATGCGTACATTGCCTATCTTGTTACAAAATCCCACTGGTGTCTGTCACTAAATAGTGTTGGGTAATTCCGGTTTTCAGCCACATTCGCCCACAATGAAGTCCAGTTTTCTTAGGCCATAAATGGACTTTCTTCATTTCATATGTGTGTAATACTAAAATCATGCACAATTCGTAACAATTCCACGTACTGGGTTACAGGAATGAAACCAGCAGTCCTTGGAATGCCAAACGATTACTCAATCGTAATTGATTTTCATTCCGCTATTCTGAGTATTCAGTCCTCTTACATGTAATAATCAGCTAACTGTAGTATTTAACAACCATTTATCAGCTTCAAAACACTAAAGATCAGGATATGTATCTACAATGAAATAACAACTTTGCCAGTTACTTTGTGTGATTCTGAATTACGGTTTGTTACTGTAAGCGAAAAACATAAGCAAAAGTGTTTGAAAACAAAATGTATGGGATAATGTCTTGTACCACAGGTTGCTAGTGAACACACCTGAAGACGGTCTTTTACACCGAAAGATGTCATGTGTAATAAGGGACAATATATAAATGAATACTGTATATTGAATTGTGTTGTGCTGTGCTGACTTCATTATTTTTACAGTTTTATTGATAGTGATCGCACAACGGCATGGATCGTATTAAAATAATATTTAGAACCAAGAGGGAAGACGCAAGTGGACTATTTGGTCACGCACAGTGCCTTCTAAAGGCATCAACAGATAACCTCGTGATGTTTGGAAAGTGAAATAGAGGAGGTCAAGATGAGACAGACATGTTGCTCGGATGACAAGGCGAATACATTGTTTAAGATTCTGGTGGGAAATCCACTTTGTAAGTGAGAAGTTGAGGTACGGATAAGATAATGACTGGGTCTTAGGGGAATATGTCGTGAGGGTTATGTGGTGGATGAAAATGACTCGGCGTCGTGTCCAGTGGTAGGTTTTGCTATTAACGTGTTGAACTTTAGATTGTGTTATCAGCAACTTAGTTCGCTACGCACTTAGTTGGTTGTCAGTTTAACCCTTTAAAGACGAAGCGTATCTGTTTTATATAAGGACTCAGTGCGTACCGCGCTGTAAACACTCTCCACTTCGGTTATAAAAACCAGTCTCTTAATGTTTTATAAGGCAAAAGTTGCTGTTTGTTCTGAGATCCGTACAAAACACATAAACGCAATGTGGGCACCACGTAGAATTTTTTAATACTAAACCTGGTGGTATGTAAAATTACCGCTAGACTTTAGAAGGTTACGTTGCATGCTACTTAATAAAAACGATTACGAATAACGCACTGGAAATGAGTCATGAGGAGATGGTGCAACTTGTATTAATGTGGCAACGTTGCCGTGAAAGCTCTACGAAGAAATTGCCGTCACTGTAAAGTTAATATTTTTTGCGGATAATATTATGACGGTGCCAGAAAGCCAGATTATGTAGCGCCGAAAGCCAGATTGATTCACGAATGATGACGTAAAAAAATAAGTATCAGTGGAACAAAATATGTATTTGCTACAGACAGCCAACAGCTACAAGTTTCGGCTTTTAACTAAGCCTTCATCACGGTGTACAGGATTTAAAAGGATGTATAATGCATAATGCAATGTTGCATATTATACGTTTTTCAAATCGTGCAGAGCCTGATGAGGGCTCGGTTAAAAAGCCGAAACATGTAGCTGCCGACTCTCTATAACAAACCTTTTGTATATTGTGTAATATATATAATAGTCGACGGATACTTACTGGCTTTAGGCGCTTTCGCATAGTCGCAAAACGCGCCTATTACCTTTGTCATATCCGTCCGTCTGTTTGTCCGCACGTATCAGCGTGGCTGTCAGTGGACGGGCTTCTGTGACATTTGGTATGGGGGAATTATACGAAAATCTATCGATAAAATTCAAATTTGATTAAAATCGGGCAAAAACATCGGGCACATCACATGAAGACCTAAGTACGTTTTACTAGTTCCGCTGCCTTTAGATCGCCATAAAAGCGCTTTCTGCCAGTGGAATGCTATCAGGCTGTTAGGATAGCTGAGGAGGTAAAAATATTACGCGAACGCCCCACAACGTAATGTTATACGTTCATTTCCTATCTTATTATATAATGATCACAACGGGATGAGCCATATTAAGAGAACGACGAACTATAAGGTATTTGATAGCAAGCAGTTATGGCCTAGTCGGTCTGGTATCCCGAAATTTGCCCGAGTTCATGCCTGGAGCGTCACACAGCCGGTTACAAGGTTAAGATTGAGAGCAGTCTGACGTCAGTACAGACCCACCGCTGATTTTCAGTTCTTACACATGCAATGGCACAGTTACTGTCACGGTCTCGAAGACTTACAAGACTGTATCATTACCGCAGACAAAAAAAAAAAATTCTAATTAAAATTAAAAGTGGACATTGGCTGAAAAGTCTGCTTAACATTTTAAAGCCTAGCGGTAACTTTACGTACCGTCAGGTTTAACATTAAAAAATTCTACGTGGTACACCCATTGCGTTTATGTGTTTTGTACGGATCTCAGAACAAACAGCAACTTTTGCCTTATAAAACATTAAGAGATTGGTTTTTATAACCGAAGTGGAGAGTGTTTACAGCGCGGTACGCACTGAGTCCTTATATAAAACAGATACGCTTCGTCTTTAAAGGGATAATTAACCTTTTAAAGCCTAGCGGTAACTTTACATACCACCAGGTTTAACATCAAAAAATTCTACGTGGTGCCCACATTGTGTTTATATGTTTTGTACGTATCTCAGAACAAACAGCAACTTTTGCCTTATAAAACATTAAGAGACTGGTTTTTATAACCGAAGTGGAGAGTGTTTACAGCGCGGTACGCACTGAGTTCTTACATAAAACAGATTACGTTTCATCTTTAAGGGGTTAAAGATTAGAAGGTTACTCAGGCCCGTTGTGCGCAGGGCTGACAACCTTACCACCTTCATGTGGCGCTTGTCTAGAAACTCCGGCAGCATCAACCTCCTGCAGCCCTAAGGGCCTGTCCAGGCTTGTACAAGCTTGGCTTTAACTTTTACTAAGGCCCGTAGCCACACCATAAACACCGTGGGTGCGGCGACTTGCAGTGCGGCTGCATATACGTACATACGTTTATATACCTATACTTGTATAATGCTCTATTATACATATACTGTGTAGGATATATTATGTATGCGTAAGCGTAAAAAGTGCCTTTGTCATGACCACAAAATCAACACTTCAGTTACACAATGCACTCTCTAACACTGCACAAAGCACCCTGCATATACATACAGTTTTGATAATGAGTTGTTTCCAACCACGGCGGTTCAACAGAGGCAACGCGTGGATGCGGTACAGTGTCGCACGTTTTTTACCGGGCAAATCAGCATGGCTGTCTCTGATATTTTGCAAATTCCTAGTTGGTGTATACAAATTTGCACCTCCTGGCTACGGGCCTGCGGTTACTGACTTCACGCAAGGTATGACTAGTTGGTGTCACCTTCAGCTAAACACACACATACTATGTTATGGCTTCCAGTTGTACTTATGACATATTTATAACGCGTCCTTATCGGGCCTTTGTTCAGTAACTTTACGTATGAAAAACAACACCAAGGGCAAAATGTCTTCAACAAAACACAACGGCTTCGTGTCGAGGTATATAATTCACACTCACTCTGAATGAACTGCTGATCGCAGTAGTCACAACACCTTCACTGTATTAACCTTTTAAAGCCTAGCGGTAACTTTACGTACCACCAGGTTTAACATTAAAAAATTCTACGTGGTGCCCACATTGCGTTTATGTGTTTTGTACGGATCTCAGAACAAACAGCAACTTTT
>BLKM01000725.1:2091557-2106324 GCA_013340265.1 Coptotermes formosanus | reverse complement strand
TGTGGGACTGAACTGGCCGGTTCCTGCAAGCAACTAACCACAGTGCTTACGAAAAACACTAATGTAATGCAGTAACACATTCTGTAGAAGCAGAAATGGCAAACATTTCCGATACCTTGCCATTGCTGGTTAACCTCAGTGTCACCAAGCATGAAAAGCAACCCTTTGCATATTGCCCTATTTTGTTAAAAAAAAGGGACAACCCACAAAATAGACATCTTCCAAGAAGGTTGCCCTCTTTTACCTATGACAAATAATTTGAGACGCAGGATACTCCCATCTATATTAGTTATCCTTAACTATGCTATTTTCATCTTTCTACACATCACAGGGGACCATTAGTTGAGTGATTCACTACACATATCTTAAGTTAGTCCAAGGTGCCAGTTAGCCGCTTTTTTAGAAAACAGGGGCGATATGTAGAAACATTCATTGTGTTAGTAATACTGGTCAGCGACTATAACAATATCATCACCCGCCGTATCATTTCGTTGACATTAGCAAGGCTAACCCGAATGATTTGACTGAAATTCGGTGTATCGGTGGTATTCAAGTCATTTCGGACTGTCCAGTATTGTTATTTCTTGTAAGAAAACTGCGTTCTGCACACTAACCCACAGACAGACAGACAGACAGACCGACGGACCAGATGTCTAGTCGCATGCTTCATGCTCCCCATTCACTGCATGGTTCATCAGGAGATGTACGACGTCCACTCGTGACTCTGAAGCGAAATGCTGTGTATGTGTTATCTAATCACATTGTTATCCATATTTAAAAGTCTCCCACACATGTGAGTACATCAGCCGTCTGTCACATTTGGTAAATTCAAGATTAAAGTCTTTAAAATTCCGATACATGTTCATGTTTCTCAGGGGAAGAGGAAGTACAGAGCTCTTTTGAAAGCGGAAATCAGCCTGCGGATTCCATAAAATGCGGGGAATTGCTTGACTGGCTGGAAAAGTAACAGCTTGCCAAGAGAGACTCTCCTCCATGGAGTTAGCTAGTTTGTCAGTTAGTTTATAAACCAAATCACAACTAATGTACTTTTTATTAACTACCGCTTACTTCCCGACATATGTTTCGGCGTCTAATGTCGCCATCGTCAGGGGATCCTTACTGTGAACAACACTGGACGTGCATGTGGTTTATAACAGTTTCCAGTGTTATTCCCAATAAGCATCCCCTGATGATGGCAACATTAGACGCCGAAACATATGTCGGGAAGTAAGTGGTAGTTAACAAAAAGTGCATTTGTTGATGATCTTGTTTATATACTGAAAACTGCATGGTGAAAAGAATATAAAGCTTGTCAGTTAGTTGATTAGTTTGTTTTATTTGTTGGTTATGTAGTCAGACAGTCAGTTTCTCTGTTGGTTTGTTAGATACATGGGTAAAATGCCGTGAGATGCTAATTGTGAAAAATAACGTAAAACGTACAGTTAATACTTTCAAAATAATAGGATGTTCAAAGTCATTTCACTAACAACTGACACACACCTTTCATTTAAGAGAGTGACACTTGTTAAAGAATCGACCTACGGTATTAATTTGAAAATAAATTATAAAAAAACACTCACAGTAACATTATCTGGACTAAATTAGTAAAATATTTTTTAATTTGTGTTTATCTATTTGGAAATTGCCCTTTTCGTACGAATTAAATCACCTGTATTTATGACCAAATATTTGCAACATACATTTGCCACCGAGATAGCATTTCTCAACCAGACAAAGGTTGGTAGATAAAAACAGATTATCGATATCTACTTCATGGAAAATCCTGTAAGATCTGTCAGGGTATAAAAGGCTAACGAACTGGCAAATCAACACATTATTTGTTGAATATACCAACAGCATGTTTCGTTTCTTGTTACTTGTTTCTCTCGTTGCCTGCAGCAGCGGTAAGTCGTAAACATTCTGTATGACAGTGCAGTGATGATAATATGCAAAAGTGGATTTGCAAAATTCAGGAAAAGGTAACGACTTGTTAATATTGCATAATGCTTAGGCCTACCTGAAGTGCATAACTTGAAAATGAAATTACATTCACGCCGTCACCTAGACATTTGGCTTAATGCTAAGGAGTTGTGCAGTTTCGCAACCAAAACCTCACTGTTCACAGGAACCACTGCCTGTCTCAGACGTCCCCGCCTTGATGGACAAATTACAGACGGTCAAGATACAAATATCGAACATATCCTACCAGATAAAGCTGTGACAGTCAGTCCATGGAAGTATTTACGCAAGTTGCAGATTTTACAGAAGTTAATGCTGCCTGTGCATAACAAATTAGAGCATCAGTAACGTTTTCAATTCTCTTTTGCGTACGGAGGCAGTCACATGTGTGGCGCTTCGATCATCAGTGCCAGTTGCGTTGTGACTGCCACTCGCTGTGCTGACGGGTAAGTTGGGATTACCGGGACTAAATAGTTGCTGTATATCACAGATCACGAGACTACCTCTGCGGGGCGGTAGGCGTGGCTGGTGCGGTGAGGGGGACTGCTGGCTGCGGAGGGGATTACTGGACTGCTATTGGTACAAGAGACAAGCCCTTCTACTACTGTACACAGGCTGAAAACATCAAGCATTTCGAGTAGCGTGTAGTGAGCGACTGAACTGTGCGAATCCTTTCAGGAATCATTGTAGCAACTCGTCATTCGCCACGAAACCTTGAGCATGCGCATCTATCGCATGCCTAGCAGGGATCATCTCCTGATCTGTGGGTAGTAGGTGGATTTATGTATAATCTGTCACAGTATGAAAGGAGCTGGGATTTAACTGTATAACGTAACGACCACTTATCCGTTACGTAAACGCATATAACGACTCATATTGAGCCTACTCTCGATGTTCAAGTAGTGTTCCATCATGTACGAACATATGCCCGCCCTAACCTGTGAAAGGATTTCTTCCTGTTGCTGTGTATCACCCTCTGACAACGGTTACGATTGAAAACAAATGCTACAATTTACAATTCCGTACACTTAATTTGAGCTCCTTGAACATTTTCGGTATCGACATGTTAGGTAAAGCATATCGTGCGTGACTGAGGGTCACATATTTTCACTTACTGAAGCTCCATGAAAATTGATAGCTTTGTGCCGTAACTCGAAATAGGAACAATATTACTAGCAGAAAGCATGATGTTCATACATTGTGAGATGTATTGGAGGGACAGGTTTTATATAATACGCTTAGTTATACATAAGAATTCAAAACTGAGAAAATTCCAACAACAAACTAACATTTTCTGGGATTTTTCAGGGCACTGCCAACACTGCGATTTCCATGATAGAACGTCTCGATCCAGCACACGAAAAGGCAGTGTCTGGAAGTATCAGAATACGTCATTAGGTGTTACTGCAGGTGATAAGATCATTAAGGTCTGAAACTGAAACGTAAACTCCATTTAAAATATTAGTGTATATACGGTAATGCATATGAGCTCAGTAAAGTTACTTAACATCGGAATGAGCTTACACTTCAGCGCTTAAGTTCACGCAACACACGGTGATAACCTACACGTATTTTGAATTCGCGAATTCCCGGATACAAACATCAGACTTCATCACTCGCAGTCCTCCTGGCATCGTCACAATTCCTCCAGAAAATACTTAGGGTAGAATTCAAATGTGGCCAAGATGATACATTTCTATAGTTATTTTGATTAATTATTTGTTAGGAATATGACGAATATATGAAGTCTGAAATCCTGACAGCGTCATTAAACCAACAACAAATAAAAAGTAACACAATGCTGTTATAAGTCTAAGAAGTATCTCTTGATGAATACAACTAATTCTAATGACGGACATTCAGATTCAAAGTATTAATTTTCTCTAACATTCTCAAGTAATAAGTTTCCTTTATATCACAAACTCCAAAACCACAGGCTCAAATAAATAAATAAATAAGACACAACTACATTGCACCTTAAGAGACGCATTTTACTGGAACCCTCAGGGTACAAGGAAGAGAGTCAGAGCAAGAACAACCTGCAAAAGAACAGACCGGGAATTGCAGAAGTTGGGAAAACCGGAAAGAGGCAAAAGGACTGGCCTTAGATAGAACCAAATGGAAGAGTTTCATAAAGGCCTCATGTTCCACATAGGAACCAAAGGAGAGAAGAAAAGACGTTGCACCTTCATCGCTAGGATGTTCTTAAAACAAAAAACACTGGGAGATTTAAAAGTCGCCACATATTACGACAATCGTAAGCGTAGATAATTTCTTTGCCAAAAGTTTTAGTTTTTACCGCTGTGGCGCTGCATGTCCTATGTGCTACACGTTTATCGTGAAAAAACTGGCGTTGCATGTCATTGCGTCAGCACTGTTACAAGATAACAACCACAGCACAGAAAAAGGGAACATAGTTGATGATAAAGTTCTCCTTACCGGTATTACAGAAAGGAACTTAACGTACCATTATTTTTAAATCTCATGAACACAGCTTCGGCGTCCAACGTGCGGTTCCGCGCTGGAAGTAGTATTAGAGGCACTGGCGGTAGCCTCCACCCAGTGCAGGACGACTACACATTGGACTTTGACATCCACGTTGCCTGGGTAAGTAAGGTTTTATTTCATGTATCTTTTCTTGAGGGCCGCGGTGGCGCAGTTGGTTGAGGCACTGCGTTACAAACCGGAAGGTCGCGGATTCGATTCCCGATGGTGTCAGTGCAATTTATCATTTATAAGCCTTTCGGCCGCACTATGGCCCTGGGGGTCGACTCAGCCTCTAACAGAAATGAGTACCAGGAATATTTCCTGGGGGGTAAAGGCGGCCGGTGCGTAGGGCTGACAACGTTACCACCTTCAAATGCCGATTGTCTAGAAATCTGGGGGCCTCAACCTCCTGGAACCCTAAGGGCCTGTCCAGGCCGGTGATGGGATTGCTTTACCTTTTTATCTTTTCTTGAGGGAACCAACACGTCGTCGTGATTTCAATAAATAATTTATTTTTGCCAAAAAGAGTTTTTCACAAATTATAAAACATAATTAATCCCTAGTAAAGAGTTTCGGCTATATGATACATATATAAAAGTGATAAAAGCGTTTCTTAACTAAATTAGCATTTAGGCTGCAGGAACTCTCAGTAAATCGAATTTAGTGGAATCGCACTCGGAGTGAATAACACTGCAAATAAAGGTCCATACTCTGTGCATAGAACATCCCTGTAACTTACCTCAGTCACAATGTTCAGTCGAGTCGAGTGGAAGAGTTCCACACGATACAGTTTTATTTTGAGTTCTTGCAGGAATTCAGCGAGTCAGAATCCACACACATACGACAGTCACCGCACAGAAAAGCGTCCCGGCACATTTAGTTCCCAGTGCAATATCACACTCCTAGTGTACGTTACGCAATTATGTCGGGCACATCAAGGATGGCAGTGTTCATCCTGCTATTTAAAGCGAGGCTTCTCGTAAATTCCATGTTTTCCGCTTCAGGTGTCGGTGGCTTTCACCTTCGGCCTAGGAGTACAGCCGATTCCACCGGCAAAATCAGACCCCGTAGCTGGTGAGACTGGAGTGGTGACTGGCTGAGGAACACCCTCATCAGGATCGACTGCACTTCCATCTCAGGTTCAGGTTGTCACGGTCACCATCATGTCTCCAGACGAATGCAATTATGCTTACGACGTATACGGTGGAATCACTAAGAACATGATATGTGCTGGAGGAAAAGATGTTTGCCAGGGTGTTTCTGGTTGGTCTCTGGTCGTTGGCAGGTACGCAGGTAGGCATTGTGTCCTGGGGGGCTAGCTGCGGTGAGGCTTTGTACCCCGAAGTGTATGCTAGCTTTGCAGACCATCGGGGGGTTTCATTACAGGGCAAAGTTGTGTGAATTAGTGCTGTGACGTAGTCAGACGTTACTTAAAAACACTACAGGACTCTGAACTGTACACTACCAAAATAAACAAAGCTTTTACAAACTATTATAAAAATATTTATTGCATGATTTCAGGCTTCCGCCACGGTGTAAATGAGGTCCTCGCTCTTCTGAGAGTTTACGAAGCGTAAATTTGTAGTTTATTACCGACGTTTCGGGACAATATATCGGTCCCACCTACAAGGTTCAAGCAGTCGAGGATGACCCTTGAATATGGGACAGATAGGTTTCCCGAAACGTCGGTAACCTTACCAATCTACGCTGTGTACAATCCCAGAAGAGCGAAGACCTCAAAATATTTCTTTCTGAAAGTGGAATATTTGGGTTGTCAGAATTTCCGTGTTCAGTACTCTGGAAACGATGGAGTGCAGTAGCTACCTGACAGGATTTCGAGTGTCAAAATTTCTGGTATTCTTTCGACACCTTTTACAATTGTTGCCGGTGTTTCTCAACGCTCTGCTCTAGGCCCTCTGTTGTTTAACATATACACTGATGATATATATATGTATTGTAATAACACATTCAAAATTCCTTCTTTTTGCTGATGATATAAAAATATTTTGAGCTATTAAGTCATTTGATGACTCTACTCAGTTACAATCAGATATTGATTCTATACAGGGTTGGTGCACTGCTAACTTCATGAACCTCAATATTAATAACACCCGAGCCATTACCTTCCCCAGCAAAACTAACACTCTTCTTTTGAAATATAAACTTGGGGATTCTTATGTTACACGTACTGACTGTATTAAGGATCTGGGAGTTTCTATTGATTCTAAATTATACTTTCACTCACATGTTGATCATGTGTTTTCCTCAAGCTATTAAGCTTTTGGGTCTTATTCGTAACATTACTTTTTCATTTTCGACTCTTGATAATTTACTGGCCGATCCCAGTGGCCGCGCAGTCTAAGGCGTAGGTCTGCGGCCGAGCGCTTGCTGGGATCGTGGGTTCGAATCCCACCGGGGGCATGGATGTTTGTCTTGTACAGTGCTTGTGTTGTCAGGTAGAGTCTCTGCGACGGGCCGATCTCTCGTCCAGAGGAATCCTACCGACTGTGATGTGTGTCTGAGTGTGATCAAGTGAAAATAAAAACCCTCTACACCTACTGTGAACAAGTAGGTAGAAGAGGGAAGAACTACGATGATTTACTGAGTTTATACTTTTCATTTGTTAGACCTAAATTAGAGGACGCGTCCGCAGTATGGAATTCAATTGCCTCTACTGACGCTAAAAAACTAGTGCGCATTCAGAGGAAGTTTGTAGCTTCTGTGCTATAATCGATTCCTTCCTGAAGACAGTAATGGCTATAGTTAAGCTAATGTACTTCAGGTACTTAATTTACGCACTTTACGTGACAGAAGACATCGACTAAACCCTTTAAAGGCAAAGCGTACGTTTTATATAAGGACTGAGTGCGTACCGCGCTGTAAACAGTCTCCACTTCGGTTATAAAAACCAGTCTCTTAATGTTTTAAGACAAACGTTGCTGTTTGTTTTGAGATCCGTACAAAACACATAAAAGCAATGTCACTACAATGTAGAAATTTTTAATGTTAAACCAGGTATTACGTAAAGTACCTTCTAGGCTTTAAAAGGTTAATGCAATTTTTGTCATTAATGTGCTTTGGGCTCTGAATCTTGTCCGCCTACCATGGACATTATTGGTCTTCGAGTTCCAGCTCGGAACCTCGGAGAGTTTCCTTTATTTCATGTTTGTCTACCTTCAAAAATTGTCCCTCCGCCAGGTGCGCCACTGCGGCAAATTCAGTTTGTAATAAATTGGATGTCTTCAGAAGGCAAATTATCACACTTAGTCAGATGTGATATTATTTTATTTCCACATTATAAGGTGTCCTAATTAATTAGCTATGTATCCTTTTATCTGTTTGTTTGTTTGTTTGTTTGTTCGTGTGTTTTGTTGTGTCTGTTTCATTTGTGTCCTGTTCATTGTGTGCTATTATTTGCGTGGTGCTCTTTCTGTAATCGGCCATTTGGCTGTTGACTCGGCACATTAATAAACTAGAATTGAACTGAATATTATTATTTGTGCAATAAATTATATCTAAGCAAAGAATTGTTACGTAATCTTGTGGAGTTTTTGGTGTTAAAGACATTTTTAACCTAGTTCGATTAAAGAGGTCCGCAATGTTACATACACATGTACCTCATCTCTTACAGTATTAATTTAAAAAACTGAAATCTCTTTTTACAGTATAATTGAGTGACTTTGTGCTACATCTGCACAAATGCCACAAGGATACTCATTACATTTACACACACACACACACACACACAGACTTGTGTTAACCTCCTGAATAACCCGCAGCACAGGCACTGTATATATACCGTTCCAGGACACAGGATAGGGCAGACTAAGAAACGAAATATGCCGATGTCAGACAGAAACAAAAATTGCTTTCTTCAGTGCTCCATAGCAGCTTTATTACTGTAGTAACATACAGTTCAAAATGCCGCCGTGTTTTGAACAAACAGCTGTCGAATCGACAACTCTAAATAATACCAGTGTTGGAGATAATGAAAGACCGAACTCTCGCAATGTTAGAAAACACGTCAAGGTAATTAAAACCTGCGCAACCGATTCCCCAGGACACAAGACCGGCCAATTCGCCACCAACGGCTAAAGGGCTGCCAGAGTTACCCTGGCAAGCACCCGTACCGCCACCGTTGGCACTAGCACATATTGTGTTTGCAGTGATTACACCGTGTTGTGCATAAGCAGCATTGCAGAGTGAATCAGATGCGATGATAACACTGATAGCTTGAAGCCTGGGCGAAGATCCTGTTGAAGAATTTCTCCAGCCAGACACCACTCCAGTCACACCAGGTCCAGGTTTTTGTACCGCCAGTGGAATCGGCTGAACGCTTATTCCGTAGAAGAAAGGAACCGATACCTCAAATGGAAAACATCGATATGATAAAGAAATGGTTCTTATATAAAAGGTATGTATGCTGCCTTCCTACTGATACGTGTTTGCACAACATAAAACGGCAAACTGAAAATGCGCTGGGAACTAAATGACAAGGGCACTGTTCGAAATGTTTGCAAACACGTAGACATAATCTGACTCACTGAGATTCTGTCAGGGCTGATTCCAAGATGCTAGGCAGCAGAAACGCTGCGTCTTCTGCGGCGTGACAGATATAGAGAGGAACTACATACGCACAGTTCGCTGGCCAGCGCTTTCAAGGCGAGTCAGCCCCAAACAGATCACACTGCATTTAATTCACTTAATGTGCCTAAAGATTAATGCTCATTTATTTCAGAAACACCCTCTTATGCGTCATACAGAAAATGCTGATCAGTTTCTGCAGGTATCATTTATATACCCGCTAGATATTTACTAGCGATCACGTTTTGTAATTTGTGTAAAATTCTCATATTCGTGAAAGAGCAAACATTTAAAGAAATTATTTATTTCTAATATTTTCCATTTGTCATGAATTTCTTTGACATACATTTATAATATTAATTTATTATTTATTTATTTGCTTATTTATTTATATTATTTATTTATTTATTTATTTATTGAAATGATGACGAATACTTGAAGATTTAAGTTCTGCTTTTGCTAATACTTAAAGTGCCTTTCTGAATAAGGAGTGCTGAACACCTCCCCCGTCTACCCTTTCCCTTATGCAGACAGACACGAAATTTACTCACCGCAATTAGAGCCACGTCATAGTCGAAGGTGTAGTAGTCATAATGTGGGTTTACAATGATTTGTGACACAAGGTGGAGGGTACCGCCTGTGCCCCAAATAATGCTTCCAGCGCGGACTCGAAGGTTGGACGCCGAAACTCTGTTCGTGATAATTAAAATAATGGTAGGTTAGGTGGTCTCTGTAGCTGGCACTGATAGACAAATCACGGTCAAGTACTTTCCCTTCGTCTCTGATCCGGTTATTAACACGTAGCAATTCAAACGGGATCAAATACAACAATATTTCATTGCTGGCGAAAGTGTAATGCACAAAACAAGTACTGTGCGTCGCCACAGTAGTAAAGAAGAGAAATTTTGAGATCTGCGCTCTTCTGGGTTATTACGCAGCGTCGTGTGGTAAACTTTTACCGACGTTTCGGGACAACGTATCGGTCCCATCTTCAACGGTAAATAATACTTATTGACCCTCGTACGAGGAACCAATATGTTGTCCCGAAACGTCGGTAAAGGACTACCACTCGACGCTGCTTAACATCTCACAAGAGCGCAGATCTCATCAACATCGCAGCGGAAGCCTGAAATGAAGAGAAATCTTGCCGACTGAAATATGTATTTTTACGATTGTCAAACAGCCGATCCCAGTGGCCGCGCGGTCTAAGGCGTAGGTCTGCGGCCGAGCGCTTGATGTGATCGTGGGTTCGAATCTCACCTGAGGCATGGATGTTTGTCGCTTGTTAGTGTTTGTGTTGTCAGGTAGAGGTCTCTGTGACGGGCCGATCCCTCGTCCAAAGGAGTGTGTCCAAGTGTGATCAAGTGAAAATACAACTAACAACCTCGACACCTGCTGTGAACAGGTAGAAGAGGGAAGGGCTACGAAACGATTGTCAAACTAATTAATCACTTGATTTCGTTCAGTTTTGTTCACTTTAAGAAGAACCTTATGATGAGCGGACAGTCCGACTAGGTGTATTTATTTAAGTTAATGATGATATAAGAACTGATTACTTAAGCCTATTAGGGACAGTCATCACTTTAAAATTGCATCTCCGTAATCAGAAAAAATTGTGTCGTTATCGGTCATGACATGTTACTCAGATTTAAGACAGTGACGTGTCGTTTATTTTTCATTTAACCCTTTAAAGACGAAGTGTATCTGTTTTACATAAGGACTCAGTGCGTACCGCACTGTAAACACTCCACTTCGGTTATAAAAACCAATCTCTTAATGTTTTATAAGGCAAAAGTTGCTGTTTGTTCTGAGATCCGTACAAAACACATAAACGCAATGTGGACAGCACGTAGAATTTTTTAATGTTAAACCTGGTCATATGTAAAGTTACCGTTGGGCTTTAAAAGGTTAATGACGCTCTGAGGGTATAGTGCAACGGTGGGATCGTTAATGAATCATTAATTAAAATAAATGTAGAAGTATACTGTCGTGAATCCATGTGAGATACTATCCGTTTGTTTGCTGGACGGTCTGAGAAAAAGTCGTGAGAAATTTGGATCAGGACGACCGGAGTTTGAATCCCGGTACTCTCGATTTCGAAGCAGGATTGCCAGCTGCTTGACCCAGAATGTTTTGTGGGTTGCAGCACTAATTATACGTTCGTTAATTTTAGTAAGATTACGTCAAATTACCCGTCAACGCAGTGAGCAGCAGTAACAACCCAGACCGGACCGATGATTGCACCGCCACACATATGACTGCCAGCATACTCAATAGACACCTGAAAGTATAATTAAAGATTGGTTTTTACTGGAAACAAAAAATTTAATGGAAACAAGCACCTATAACCATCATCATCATCAGCAGCAGCAGCAGCAGCACTACAGCCCTTGTAGGCTTGGGCTTCCTCCTGTTGTGCAGGTTTCATAACAGTATTTATGATGTGGGTTTTTACACCCACGCCCAACCCCCGACCTGGATGACCAGGGTATCGCTTTTTGTCTGGGCCATCACCTTTGACCTGTCTGGTATAGAAGGCCATACCAGTAGCTACACTACAGCCAGTATAGCTCTCAAAATCCTTTGGCCACGCAAGTCCCACCACTACGTGAAAGTAGAGGCGCTTATAATAGCTTCAGAAATTTAAATTTCAGTTAAGTGTTTATTCGGAGTGACAGTCACAGGTTTACCTGATAAGGAAAATCTTCGATTCCTACAGCCGAACCGCCAATAATTCGGCCGTCAAGACGCGGACGTCTGAGGGGGAGGTTAGCGCCTGAAAAACAGTGATATATCTGGTCCAAAACGGTACAATACTTTACCGCTATGCTAATTATATCCCAATTTACGGGACGAATCTACATTTCATTTTCAGTCTATGTACTACACCTGTACAGTTTGTGTATAAACTTAACAAGTCCTTCCTTTTTAACGTGTTATCTTATAATACACACAAGGCAGTAAAACACTCATTAATATTCAGTGAATAAATTGCCGTCACCACAGCTGTATAGTGTCTTTTTATCAAAATACAGGCGTGTATTATAATAAAAAGACACTATACAGCTGTGGTGACGGTAATTCATTCACTGATTATTGACCCAACTCACAATGGTATGCCTAACATAAAAAATATTTATTAAGGTATAATAGCGAAAAATACAGGATAAAATAATTCTTATTTTCAAGAATATTTCAAACATGTTTCGACCTGTAATGCAACAGATTCAGGGGAAAAATGACTACAGTATTGGATATTACTGAAGACTTTAACATTTCTGTAGTACATTCTTTAAAATCACATGCACTATAACTAAATTAAACTTGCACATCAGGAGTCGTTTTGCTGGAATCTAATTTTATAAATTACAGAAGGACACAAAGTGGGTGCTATTCGGTAAGGACACACTGAAGTATTCAGGTTACTTTAAGGTACACCAACCGGCTACTATAATAACTGCGGTAATTTACTGGTACAGGTTTCACAGTACTGTGTGTTCTTTCAATTATTAGAATTTTGCCTACGCTGGTTTTTCCCAAATCCAGAGGTTTTGGTGATAAAAATGTGAGTTTTTTACTCAGGCAAATTTCATAGCGTTTTAAGTTTCATGGTCTTTTACCGCTGGATATGCGTCTTGTTACATTATATCTTATACGGCGATGTCTATTCTTGGGGGAATTCGTTCAAAATTAAAGTATAAAACATAGTTCAATAACAGTAATTTTTCTGTGTACTGAAATAGCCTGCTTGCCTGAAATTTGGTAATCCACCCGGGTTTATTATCACAAGTACACTGTCATAAGGAATGCTTAAGACTTACCAGTGCTGCAGGCAACAAGAGAGGCAAGTAACAAGAAACGAAACATGCTGTTGCGATATTGAGCAAATAATGTCTTGTTCGACCAATCCGATAAGGTTTTATATCCTGACAGATCGTATCGGTTTTTCCATTTGACAGATAATCGATAATCTGTGTTTATCTGTTTACCTTTGTTTGACTGAGAAATGCGGTATCTCAGTGATATTATCATGTTGAAAATACTTGGACATACACATTTGTGATTTAGTTTGTATTAAAATGGCAATTTTCCAAAACTTAATTCAAATCAAATACCTTTATTAATAATTTTACTACTGATAATGTCACTCTGAATATTAATTTTTTAGTTTCTTTACAAATTAATACCTCAGGCCTATGCCTAACCAAACATCAGTACGTTAAATGACGGGTAAAAACTACGTTCATATTACATCATAAATAATATTCAAACGGGATGCGTACCATAAAAACGTATGAAAATTTGAAAGTAAAGAACTTCTTGTTAAACTGTGTACTATGTCATGGAGTATAACATCGGCAGTCTTGTTTATTTACGCGTACGTATTCAGTAACTAAGCTGTGGCTGCTGAACCAACACAGAGCTCTCTCACTAACCCTAGTCACAAATACCACAAAAGCAATACTTCACATTCAGCAGTACGACAACTATCAACCTGAAACTCGCTCTCTAACTGGTTTCATCTCCCAAGTAATAATAAAGAGGCTAACAAAATATTCTGTTAAGTTTCCATTTTGTGCCGATCCTAGTGGCCGCGATGTCTAAGATGTGGGACAGCGGCCGCTCGCTTGATGGAAATGCGGGTTGGAATCCCGCCGGGGGAATGTATGTCTGTCTGTTGTGAGTGTTGTGTGTTGTCAGGTAGAGGTCTCTGCGACGGGCTGATCACGCGTCGAGAGGAGTCCTACTAGTTGTGGTGTGCCTAAACTGAGTGTGATCATGAACCCTCGACAATGAGGAAGGCTCTGGCCCACCAGGGGCCTGTTCCGCCATTGGAAAAAAAAAAATCTTCATTTTGTAATTTTCTTCCCCTTTACAATACTTCACTGCAATGCTGAATATGATATTTAAGAGCAGTTTTATCTAGACGTCGTGTTAAATGAACTGATACATACACGCCGCATAATATGAGTTTGTACCTTATCACACCGTGCAACAGACAAAACTTAAGGGTATAAATCCTACCCCGAAAATGGAGGCAGTATATTCCGCCGAAACTTTCGCAACCAACACCGTATCATAGCCCAGAACAGCGCGATATATATAGTCATTCATGTGGAAACGACAAATCTCTTATAACGTTACAGGTCAGCGGCATACCATGTCACTGTTTTAAGCAGTCTAACCCATCTGAAGTTGCAATGGTTGTAGAAAAGCCATAGCTGGAAAAAAATAAAAAGAGTCTTTTTGATAAAGTATTAAATACACGAAGTACGTTCACTCCTGGTGCTTTGAAAAATTTCCTTTCGCGTAGTTCAACGGTAGGTTTCCTCGTACATTCGACTTCCCTCATCGCGGCGTTAGACCACAAATCAAATACCACTAACCAAATATTTAAATTGTTCTTCGTGAAAATTTTCCCTTTTCCCTGGGAATACTCTGAAGAACGTAAATTAGAAAGTCAAAAGGTTTCGACGGAACTCTACAAAACGTAAAAGAGAAGCGAGAAAGAATAATATGTATGTGGCACTCATACCATTGCTTGCAGCTGCTCGAATATTTTTTGTTTGAGAAAAGAAAGTACAGTTTATCATACAGGATGCATGGCGCTCTTTCGGGAGTCTCTCACTGGGCCGTGTGGCGACACAAGTCTACAGTACAGAACGAAAGAGATGAAACTGCAAGCGACTTCTGTCTGTGGGTCTTTTGAACACAAAATTTCAATACAGTATATATA
>BLKM01000725.1:1940951-2086890 GCA_013340265.1 Coptotermes formosanus | reverse complement strand
CCCCCCCCCCCCCCATTTGTTAAATGAACAGAAATTTGTGAAGGGTGCGATGTTATGTCCAGATAGGCCTCCTTATTCGTCAAAGACTGAATGCTAACAAGACACAACACACTCGGTGGAACTCCGCTGGACGAGTGATCAGCCCGACGCAGAGACCCCTACCTGACGACACACAACACTCACAAGAGACAGACCTCCATGTCCCCGGCAGGATTCGAACCCTCAATCCCAGCAAGCGAGCGGCAGCAGACAGAAGCATTAGACGACGCGGCCACAGGAATCGGCAATTGTTAACACTACAGGGTGCAAACTACGATCCGGGATCAAATCCTGGTGGAGATGAGATTTTCCCTGCCGTCCAGACTGGCCCAAGTCATCCTCCTGTAAAATGGGTATCTTGTCTTTACCGGGGTAAAGCAGCTGGAGCGTGGTGTCAACCATCCATCCCCTCCTATGGCCACGTTGTGAGTGAGTTAGGGCTCTTCTGATGTGAGTTTCATCAAATATAAGAACTTAAAAATTTTAAACAATTTCCCCCCCCCCCATTATTTTTTAATCTTATTAAAAGCCACGTCTTTTTTTTTTTTTGTTGTCCATTCTTCAGACTTACGGCGTTTGGGTCTGCAGTGACGACAACTTATGGTTTCATACCGTTCAATTTCCGTTTTAATAGTATTCGCAGAAGAGTTTTGGTTCTACAAGTGCGAATGTTCAGCTTGCCCTTAAAAGCAGGGCATGTCGATCCTATTCGATCAAAAATACAGGGGGATATGTGCACTTGAAATTTTCTGATTGCTTAAAATAACTTTCAATTCATGCACCCCAGTTTGCCGGCCTCTGACATGCATAAAAAGTAATGGTATTTTAAGCAACCAGCGAAATTCAATTGCAAACATTTGCTGCATTCTTTATCTAACACTCCTTGTGATGACATTTAAGGAAAAGTTACTTCTTATATACCGGGGATGCCAAAAAAATGTATACACATTTTAAGAGATGTTATTTATGTATTACTTTTCGAAGTTGACTTGAATTACGGTAGCAATGTGTAGTAGGACGTTGGGGCAAAAGATGGCGTTAATCAAATAAATGCTAGCGCCACCATACGACAGGCAGGACAATCAAAGAAAATGGCGGAAGCACGGTTGTCATTCGAGGAGCGCAAGACCATACATTTTTTGGCACCCTCTGTATTTTTTAAATATATATTTCTGTATAAAATATACATGCACCTTTCAGGAGCACCATTCTTGGTACCACAGACATGCATCATGGGATCAGAAAAGGTAAAATCACTCCCGCCATAGTCTTCAATTCATGCCATATATTTCTCCCGTGTTCTTTTAGAAAGTAGACTAAGAACGCATACTCCCACATCTTTGTATGGAAAATCACCTTGCTAGACTGCATCATGTTCAAAGATCGTTTTGAACGTAAGCCTTGGGGAAATTTTATGAAAGAAGACAGGAGAATTTTCGTTGTGTTACGTGGAGAGATGATCTTTGAGACCGACATCTAACGGCAAGAAGCCCAGTGCATTTGAAGAAAACGTGGAGAAAGGAAGGAATAGAATCACAAGCCAACGTGAAAAGGGAAGTGAAAGAAAACGATATGGTAATAAGAGCAAAGAACGGTATAAAATGGAGACTAAAATATCTTTGGGAATAAGGGTTGGATATTCTGCCCCCTACCTAATCAACAGACCTTCTGACGTGAGAAAAACGCGTATTTATAAAACATTATTCGCCTGCATAATACGGTTCGAATTATGATACAATTACAATATCAAAGAACGGAGATATTTACTATTTATTGAATAAATTGTGCTCAGGGGAATAAGACCCACACAGGGTTATTCATAATTCCCTTGCACAATTCACAAAATCGGTACACTTGAATGGCGCAAAGGATTGTAACATGCGACGGACATATGGAAAGAAAAACTCTTCAAGTTAGGATGTTTATGATTTTTACGTGGTAAGGTAATATTATGAGCTATTTAACACCCGTCGTCCCTCGCAGTCATGCGGCTGTTTTAAATACAGTTGTGTAACACAGGTTTCGCGAATTGAAATAGAAAATTTATAACAGCAAAGAAAATACAGCAAAATATGGGAAGAGAGGAAGTTTTTATGGTTTTTGGCTTCACTACAGGCCACGTGTCCTTAAATCCTTTTATGGGTACAGATCATAGCAAAAATATAACGTTTTTAAGGCGCGTTCGCCTTCGTTCAAAGCCCCAAAAAAGACCTCTCCGTATCTCCGTATATCTTTACGGCTCGCCTGCTCTGCTGGGCCTAGGCGTCCTCCTTGTTGAGGTTCCTCGATCACACTCAGACACAACACACTCGGTAGGACTCCTCTGTAGGACGGATCGGCTCGTCGCAGAGAACTCTACCTGACAACATGCAACGTTCACAAGAGACACACAACCATACCCCTGGCGGGATTCGAACCCGCAGTCCCAGCAAGCGAGCGGCCTCAAATCCACGTCTTAGACCGTGTGGCCACTGGAATCGGCTGTTTCCATGTGGATGTATGAAATCGCGAACCGCTAAAAGTGTCACACGGATGTCTTTAATGTAATTCAATTCTCATTTATTAAAGTGCTATCGTAACAGCGCAAGGCCAATCACAAAACTGGCACAGAATTATTACAAGACAAATTACACAAATAAGTAAGCACAAACAACAAAACAATAACAAAATTGGACGTATGGCTTAAAGTGAAACACAGGTCATCTAAAATAACTCAAACCGTAATTTACATAAACTGTGCCAATAATAATAATAATAATAATAATAATAATAATAAGTGAGCAAGGTAACCATATTATGGAATCAACACGTGCAACCGACCGAACCATCCCCAACAATAAACCAGACATCATAATCCGGCGTAATGAAAAAGGAACATGTATGCTAATTGACGTAACAATCCCGGAAGACAGAAATGTGATCAAGAAAGAAGCCGAGAAAATTCTACAATATAAAGACCTTATAACAGAAATACAGCGCATGTGGAATGCAAAAACAAAGGTGACGCCAGTAATAATAGGAGCAACTGGAACCATTTCAAAATCCTTCAGAAAATACTTGAGCAGCATACCGGGAAAGCACGATATCAAGGAACTACAGAAAACAGCTATATTGGGCACAGCACACACACTGCGGAAAGTACTAATGTAGAAGCACAAAGGAGTTTAATATTGAAGACAGCGCTATATGCACCATTAACAGTACACGCAGAATAGCTGCGACACTGTATACGCTAGAAACATGGTTTGTTTCAGGTATATAAGTGTGAATCCCCCGCATAAAGGAGATGATGATGATGATGATGATGATGATGACGATCATGATGATATTAATAATAAGAAGAAGAAGAACTGAATCATAACGCGATAGGTCAGACATCTACAATTTTATGAGAATAGGAACACGCGTAATATACGTCACTAAGAAAGAATAAAAAGCAACTGACACAATATAAAACATAATCTTTTACTTCGCGATAGCTTTATTTCATTCACTTTCACACCTTGCGTAGTTTTCGGTAATGTTCCAGGAACTAAATTCTTAAGAATATGCTTAAAAAGAGAATTTTATTCCTTTTGAATACATTACGTATATTTCAACAAAATTTGCAGTGGATGTAATGTTTCCCCGGCGTTACTTATATTCCATGATCTCATCCTTTTCCGCTACGTTATTTTAATAATAAGAATGTTATCCTATTGTATAGGAAACCGCATATTCCTCGTAAAATGGCTGCAATAAAGCGTTCCGACCGGAGTGGATAAAGAAAGAGACAAACCTCGCATAGGAATGGACGGTTACAGAAAGTACCAAGGACTTTCTGCCTCTGATATTGCAAACCGGAAGAATTACTACCAAACTTTAGAGATATAAAGAAGGCTGCAAGGGATGTTGGAGAGTAAAACTGTTCACAGAATTGTACACGGAACTGCCCATTTCTGGTGACAAATTCTTGGTGAATTTAATACTTCAAAATTCCCTGTAGTAAAACTTAAGCGGCCTGTTCCACATCTATTCTTGTAACGTATCCTCAAGTGAATGTGTTCAAAATTATCGGATTTTCATCTGTGAATGAGTACGTTTGGTCTTTCTTGATTTGACAATATAAAGGGCTGTACGTGGCCCTTTTGAATGAAGAATGCCACTTCCGGAAAAGGTATGGGAGAGGACAGTCAGAAAGGCCTCGGTGTACTGTACGGACTTTCTTTTCTACACATTCTGCCGACCTCGATGCACCGTGAGATCATAAGGGTACTATAAACTTACAACCCCTCCGTCCTGGGCAGTAGTTGGGATTTAAATCGAAGCGTCTCTTAAACGGCTAAAAAACAAGATTTAAACTGGGCACAATTCGGAGACAAAGCAGAAGTACTGGACACTATACCACGCCAACCCACAGTGCAAGATACTGCGAAGTTGAAGGCTGAATATTTAAATAAGAGTTCACAGAAGAAGGCCA
This sequence comes from Coptotermes formosanus, assembly GCA_013340265.1. Classification (NCBI taxonomy): domain Eukaryota; kingdom Metazoa; phylum Arthropoda; class Insecta; order Blattodea; family Rhinotermitidae; genus Coptotermes; species Coptotermes formosanus. The sequence continues at coordinate 2,082,392 of BLKM01000725.1, read as the reverse complement.
GTTTATTCGCCCACTTAAATTCCTTCCTTTGCTGTCTAGAACTGTACATAAAATGGAGAATTTCACAGTATGTGTCTACTCATCCAAGTGAATGAGTAGCAAGATACAGGGTGACGCAGAAGTCCCTTGAATCTTGACAATATAGGCGACATATTAAACATCGAGTGACTTTGGCGGCATCCTGCATAATTAGCATTCTCGGCAGACACAACAGGCCTCACACAAACGTCTGCAGTAGATTTTATCTGAATATTTTTGACATACACAATGCTTTCCATTACGATGAAAATACAGGGTGATTAAGGATGAAAGGTCAATATTTTGGGGCGGTAATAGTATCGGTCATTGTGAGAAAAAAAGTTCATATGAAAATGTGTCTAATTTTCTGAATGGTTACCGTGATAGAGCTGTTTGAATCTTCAGACCCAAGTCCGTTACATTTTTGTTTGTGGAACTGGATGAAGGGCGAAGTTTACATAAAAAAGGTGGATATACGAGACGAATTGCTCGCTCGCATTTTGGATGCTGCTGCCCGCATAAAGAAGCGTCAAGATCCATTCAGGAGAAAAACACGCGATCTTCGCACACAGTTGCAAAATGCGTTGAGGTTGACAGTGAAATTTTCGAACATTTATTGTGAACTGTGAAAAATTTGTCACTTCTGTGTAACAAATTTGTCATTTAAACAATACATTAAAATTAAAATTAAATTAACAGTACGTAATTTCTCTTTCTTTATTACCATTCACAATGTTTTTTTATTTGTAGATTCAAACAGCTCTATTTCGGTAAAAATTCGGAATTATACACGTGTTAATATGGAATGTTTTCTCATAATGACCGATATTATTACCTCACAAAATACTGACCTTTCCTTCTGAATCACCCTGTATAGCCTAGTTGTTTTCAGGCTGATTACATACAAATGAATTAAGAAACAACTCCTTAACTGAAATCAGAAAGGCTGAAACCCTATCACCTACACAGCGTACAAAGCATTATCGTAGTAACACAGATTACATTACTGCAATGGCGCAGTAACATTCAGGGGATGAATGTACAAATAAATGAAACTGCAACGTAGCACGTGACCAGACGGCATAATGCAAACTATGCGTGTAATGACAGTCCAGTTTTATTAATGGGTATTTTCCTGGGAATTTTACATTTTATGGCAGAAAGTTGGAATGATTTATGTATGCCCCTAAATAACTTTTCTCCCAAACTGGTAGCTATTTAGCGACGCGTATTTAAAATTTACACAGACCTTCGTCGAAAATAGTTACATATATTTTATAATATTTTAATTACAGCGCTGGGCACTAAATTCACAAAGATCCAATTAACCATGTCCGTGCAATTTACATGGACTGAATAACAGAGCCACGGAATTCAAGTAGTTGATGCCAATGCGTGAAAACCCGAATAAAAATTCAATTTGTGCAGTTAGATCAATGTCACTGTGATATAAAAACGGCCGAAAAAAGATTATACGTCATTAATAATAGAGTATTATGTTATGTGACGCCGTGTAGTTTCTGGTAAATCTTATCGACATTTCGGACAAATATGTTGCCTACACCTTACATCATTATCTCTCTGTCATCCTGATTATTCCTCAGAAACGTCCATATTGTCTACTCAGCCGCACTGCGTCACATCCCTTAAGACAATATTCTTTACATTTACAGAATGCTACATGAATCACGACATTTGAGTCACTCGGACCATCTCTGCTGTCCTTTAATCATGACGCTTAATGACGTTAGCGGTCCCCAGTTCTCTACGCATAAGCGACTAACGCAAATGCCCGAAGCAGCACACAACACGGCTACTCCCTGCAGACTACATTTTCTTATTTATTCATGCACGAATTTAATAGGAATTTAGATTGAAATATATAAATCAAGTTATTATGAAGTTGAAAGCAACTATACAATGCGATTTCAAATACACATTACTGCCACATATGACAGTGCCCATTTTGTCGTAATGAAATTCGCCGGTGTTTCAAGCACAAATACGACGTCGCCATGTCAAGGTCTATATGGTATGTTCGAATCAATAGGACCAACCGAAGGAAAATCAGCCGGTGCGCCACGCTCAGTGGTTGGTCAGTTTTCCCCATACTATTACGGTTAAGATTGGAGTCTTCCAAGAGTATCTTTCTTATTGTGTTGAATAGGACTAACATTTCTGATTAATAGGACAACCAGACCTGCAAAGTATTAATAAAAACTGAGGTTTGGTTAGACTCGCGCAACCTTACAATAGTTTCATACAAGCTGGGCGTTCTCTACCTCCGCTCTTTCTTACGTTCACTTTCCACAGTTGAATCTTTTAGACGCTTAGGCATTAATGATAACACACAGAAAATTTCAGACACTATCAGTTCTCCATATGGCAGTTCATTCCAGCAGTTTTAACTATTGCAGAATCCACAAAACGTGTATTCTTCCGGTTTTCAGTACTAACTTTCTCACCACCATCTGTTGACATGAATCTAAATTTGATATTCTGCGACTAGGGACATCTTTCCTCTTCTGGACAGCCTTTTACAGCACTGTTGCGATGTCTTTAGCAAGCCTCCTCATTGCATGTAGCGGAAGTCAACACTACAGCTTTGTGTTTGTTTCCTTTAGTTGGCTCATGTCGTCGTCGTCGTCGTCGTCGTCCTCGCTGTCGCTGCTGTTGCTGCTGTTCCTGCTGCTGCTGTTGTTGCTGTTGTTACTGCTGCTGCTGTTGCTGTTCCTGTTGCTGCTGCTGTTGTTGCTGCTGTTGCTGTTCCTGTTACTGCTGCTGTTGTTATTGTTGCTCTTGCTGTTGTTGTTGCTGCTGCTGCTGCTACTGTTGCTGTTGTTACTGCTGCTGCTGTTGCTGTTCCTGTTACTGCTGCTGTTGCTGTTCCTGTTACTGCCGCTGTTGTTATCGTTGCTCCTGCTGCTCTTGTTGCTGCTGCTGCTGTTCCTGTTACTGCTGCTGTTGTTATTGTTGCGCTTGCTGTTGGTGTTGCTGTTGCCGCTGCTGCTGCTGTTGCTCGTGTTGCTGCTGTTGTTGCTGCTGTTGTTATTGTTTCTGTTGCTATTGTTTATGTTATTGTTGTTGTTGCTGTTGTTGATGATAATGCGAAGATGGATTCAACAAAGATGAACTCCGTTGATGTGGACTTGGCTGTCGGCAATCAGCTGACGAGTTGGAGCGTATTAACCCTTTAAAGACGAAGCGTATCTGTTTTATATAAGGGCTCAGTGCGTACCGCGCTGTAAACACTCTGCACTTCGGTTATGGAAACCAATCTCTTAATGTTTTATAAGGCAAAAGTTGCTGTTTGTTCTGAGATCCGCACAAAACACATAAACGCAATGTGGGCACCACGTAGAATTTTTTAATGTTAAAGCTGGTGGTACGTAAAGTTACCGCTAGGCTTTAAAAGGTTAATACAGAGGGCGATATTCACAGCATGGACATATTTGTGGGATTTGAGGACTGCAAATCTAGTCCTGCATTGTCGTTGATACTTACTTAGTACCACACTTTTTGGAACAATCTTCCAAAAGCGAACTGAGCGAATCTCTGCGTCATCGTCAAAAGCCCTCACAAATATGTTGCCCTTAGCCGGTCAGGGGATCACATCTGCTCTCTTTTGGGATTTCACGCAGCGCAGAATGGTAGTTTCTTACCGGCGTTTCGGGATAACCTATCGGTCCTAACTTCAAGGGATGGGACCGTTAAATTTTCCTGCAACATCGGTAAGAGGCTATCATTATACGCTGCGTGAAATCTCAAAAGAGAGCAGATCTCATTTACACCGCGGCGGAAGCCTCAGATCACGCGATTAGGCTATGTAATGTAGAGCACTGTTAACTGACTTTTCGGCTACCCTGTGTTCCCTGTCATCCTAAGCCTTCGGGCTGCAACCTATACGTCGTATGGCTGAGCAAGTGCCTTAATGTTATGATTTTCTTCTCATAGCACCCTAAAAAAGAGAACTTTAAGGCTTGTGTTTTTTTTTCATCTTTAACAGTCGTTAGAAGTAGCATGCTTTCGATGACTTCACATGTAGCCAATGCAAGTTTCAAAACCGCTGCAATAATGATAAGATTAACTTTAAATTTTCTTTTTTTTTTATATCCGGTGTCTTCCCTCTACTTAGTTTACGGGCATAAGACAACGGCTTGTAAGCAGCAGTTAGCCAAAAAATGGCGTTCAGAATGCCTCAGTACCCTTTGATGTTACCAACAACTGCAAAAAACTGTAATTCGATACAGCATATCTGCCCAAACACTAGAGTCAACTTAGACGAAAGTTAAAATCTCACTGGTTTAGCTTACCTTATAACTCCGGCTTCTAAACCAAAACATTCTTCAGTGCACACAGTTCAACACTCTCTCAGCCCCAAGGAAACACTGCACACGGCAACCCCAACGTAATGCCACCAGCAACAGTGTCAGCCTGTTTCTGTTCCTACTCATAATCCTACGCGCCTGCAAGTCCCTTTCACTCATCATACCTCCTGCCCTATAGATCTACGGACAATTGATGTGACATTGCGACTTCGTACAATTCAGCGTAAAGTGACCACGTCTTCACTACATTTAAAATCTGATTTCTGAAGGAGGAAATGAGTTACCAAAACCTGTCTAGAGGAAAAGGGTCCACGGATACGACAAGTTCAAATCCTTGTGTTTTAAATCAACTACACATGTGCGAGAGTTTGAAGTTTTCGTGACAGTGACTATGGAGATTACCGTCGTTTGGGACGTGACGCAGTGTAGTCTGACTGAGTTTTACTGACGTTCTCTCGAATTCTAATTTGACTTCCATAAATGAACATTTCTCTTCAGTAAAAATCGGCGTATTTAGTCATCTAGCCAAGAAATGTCCTTACCTTTTAGTATTATCCCGAGACGTTGTACGAAGTGCTTCAAAGCCTAGTTATTTTACCTCTGTTTCTCTATTTTCCCCCTATGTGCCTCAAGTGCTGACTTTCCTTCCGGATTTCTAACTAAAATTTTGTACATAATTATTACCCCTATCGCTAACCACCCCATCTCCTTCTCGTGTCGAGGCTCACGAAAGGGTAGAGCTATATACCTCTACTCCCCCTCTTGGGCCCTCAGGGCCTGCTATAGGGTGAACTTTTACCTTTTTTTATTAGCCCTATCATGCGTACTACATTGCTAGCCCATTTGCTATCTTTTTCAGATTTTATCGCCTAAAAGTACTTGGTGATATCATGAAGTATATCATGAAGATCATCACCAGTAATTTTGCTCTGCCTCCTGTAATTTCCTGTCGCTTCAGGCCTTTTTTCTCAGTATCCTGTTCTCAAACACCCTCAAACCACGTCCTTGCTGTAACGTGACAGACCAAGTTTCACACCCACAAAACATCGATTTTAACAGTAATACACCAAGAGCCCAAATTTCATCGTTTCCAAATTCCAAACATTAAAAAATCTACGGTGATTATCTACTTTTTCGGCAAATTATATAAGTTCGGAGTTATGGATAAAACCGAAATTCACCAGCACTGTTTATTTGTCATGCCGCCTCGCAATTCTAAAAAAAAGAAGAGTTACGCAATTCAGGTACTTTTAAATCTGTATACAAATCGCCAATAATATCAAACAATAAAACAAAAGAACTGCCTGAGGGAGAAAAATCCAAACAATCGAACGACACAAAGGTTGATAAGTGGGCCTTGTTGCGGTAATGTATACCTTTCGCGCTATCTACAATAGGCTCTGTTGTCCAGCATCTTTTTACGTTCCTTTACAGGCACGCATCAATCCGCACACGATATCTCTGTACCAAATCTTATTATGACGCCCATTCAACATTACGTACGACCATAATGTTATCAAGCATATCCCCCTCTCGTGCATCACAGTTCAAAAAGCAGTCGAGAATAAACAAACAACTCACAAACATGAATGGTTCTAATCAGTGGGGCGTTCTTTTGTGAACAATAATTATTGCATTTCAAACAAAATTCTGTGTGCGTCACAGGCCATAGTGTAAATTTCGGTAAAGCGATTTGTCTGTCTTCTGCGGTATCTCCGTCTGAGATGATCTGTATGGAGACACTGGCGTAGACCAAAAAAAAAAAATAAGTAAATATTATTATTATTTAAGCTTATTGGTTGAGCCAATATAACACATGTGGTGCCGCGTCTACTAATACCAGGTTTTTCGCAATGCGTAGCCCAGTCAAACTTAACAGAAAGAAATGCCGCTAATCTACATGCGCAAATCTATTAGTAGTTACAGGCTTCACAATACCCCCTCTTCACCTCGCGATTGTTTTGTGTGGTGCTGCCACTTACATCTGACTTTGTACAGAAATGTGCCTAACTGCCTTACGGAAATGTAATACAAACAAATGTAAAGAAGTAGAGTTGTCCCCGTATACACCACATAAGCATACAGCAGTATAGCTCCACTCACTCTTAACAACGGCACTAGATGGTGGTGAGTGGTGAACCTCACGCTTCGGCCGCTTTACCCCCGGGAAAGACCCAGTACCCATTGTACAAGCAGGATGGGACTCTCCAGCTCGTGGCGAGTGGCTGTACTGACTACGCTAAACTGGACGCCAATCGGGGAGGTGTTTCATTCAAATTTAGACGGTGTTCTTCGTTTTCCTCAGTCTGTCCAGGAAAATTTCGAGAATAGTAAAATTAGGTCATGGCTACTTCCTTCCGAATCCTTTCCAATCCATCGTTCGTCCAACAATTCCACATTTCCCAGTGTCCGATACTGCACGCGTTATTAACCCTTCAACCCTGGCATTGGTGCAATGTAGCTCGTAACAGCATTTAAGGGTACTAGAAGTTTAAAACCCCTCTGTCCTGAGCGGTTGATGAAAGTTAAATCCCGGCGTCATTGAAACGTTAAACAATCCGCAGAAGCCACAGTGTCACTGAAAATATTTAGCATGAAATACTTTCGAAAGGTATTGGGCACTAAATTGGCAATTTTATTGAAAAGTACTTGTCAATCACTCATGAATTATTTAGGGCTGTATTTCATAGGTTAACATACATACCTCACCAGGTTATTCTCATACACTCTCAGAATGAAACACGTGTGTCTAAATCCATAAAAGGTAGCTCGTCAAACTGTAGTCGTAGAAAAACTAGAAGATAAGCTGTTTTGCATTTAATTAAACACTAGGATAAAAAGGTCACATTGAAGAGTATAGGCATTGCTCCATGCATTCTGATCGGCACTAGATAAAATGACTGGCCAGCTTCACCACCCGGCCGCTTTATTCCCGGGAAAAAAATTCTCGGTATGTGCCCAGTATGAGGCTGGATGTATATCAGCGCTTAGATACCCGAGAGCAGATGAAGGACCAAAGATACTAAACTTAATTTAGGAAATCGAGCCCGAACGTTATCTGCCCTGCATTTACTTGAGAAAAATTTTAGATCTGTTACTGCCATTGCTAAATTTCTCTAACTTGGCCAGTCTTTTGAAGAATGAATCATTCATATTTACACTGAGGTTATATCCTGCATTCTGCTGGCACGCCATGATCAGGGCGGAGCACACGCCACTTGACACTAAAGCAGGTGTGCATATATACCGGGAATAAGGTGGCCTTGGCGACAAAATTTTGTACCGTAGCACCTAATATTTGTGGGCCCGTAGTATGAAACTTGCTTCGTATCACCCTATTGGCGCCTACAATTTTGAGGTGGCTCCTATATTTTTGGACTTCTGCACCCCTGCGCTAGAGGCACGACAAACATGGAGTGCCGGGTGACTTTTGCCCCATTCTGTACATCAAGAACTCAAATTACGAGTAGCTTCACTCTGCAAAGTGTTGCATATATATCATACATGAGATATGTGAATGCCTGTGGTTACTTGCAATTCTGCACTACATCAAAAAAGCGATGTACTTATGATCTAACATAGAGGCGCGTTCGCGTCACCATTGTTGCCGTGGAAAAGTAGTAAGTATTGAACATCAGGAGTGTGTGTAGCCTTAGTTATTCAGTACTAAAGCGCATGTGCTGCATTACATTGTCATCTATGGCCTGTCCGGCTCTACCATATTTTACCACATTCTCTCATAAAGGGTACGACTGTCGGAAAAGTTATTGAACACAAATGTGTTTTGATTCTCTCTACAACGTCTGTCTCAAACATTCCTGATTCTAAGACGAACTGAGCGAGATACTATCATAAATGTACACAACAGGTCTTCATGTGAAGTACTTGTCATTATTGTCAGATTTTAATCAAAATTGAATTTTCTCAACAGATTTTCCAAAAATACTCAAATATCAAATTTCATGAAAACAGGTCCAGTGGGAACCGAAATGTTCAATGCAGACGGGCGGAAACACAACAACGACGAACCTAATAGTCGCTTTTCGCAATTTTGTTAACGCGTCTCAACAAAACAAATTTTGCTAACGCGTCTCAAAAAAACAAACGGCCCAGGTTAAAGAAAGGCAAGCATGACCCGTCCTTTTTATGCCATTAACTAGACAGAGTGAGACCAATTTCATATGTATGTGGATGCTGTTTATTGACTGACCATAAAAGGTCTCTGCAATGGATCAATGGAACGAACAAATCACACTTCCCATCCTCCTGCCCCCAGCTCCGTTGCCACGCAAACACACAGTCAGCTGTCCATCCTCAATCAGGTATTGAATCACAGCACAGTTATCAAACTGCTGGACTTGTTCCTAGCTGGCCTTTAACGCGAAGCTTGCCCGTTCCCACCAACATGCTAGTACAATGACAACAATAGATGCCGTGTGAATCGTTTCGCGAGCGATTGTATTTGGAAATTAAACTTCATCATGTACAATATGCTGACACTGTGTTATCCAGAATTCTAAACAGGGTTTTTTTTTTTATTTGCGGGTACATGATTGGTTTACAAGCAATATGCAGATAATGGGTCAAATGAAAATACTGCAAACAATAATTTTGAAGGGATCTGAGAACGGGATAAAGGCTTTAAAAGAGTAGTACTTCGCAGTATGTCAAAAACATTTTTGGTCAGTGGCGTAGCTAGGTTTCTCTGTTTTCTGGGCGAGTAATGACAATGGCCCACCTAACAAAATTACAAACTGTAACGAAATCACAATTACTGAATTTCCTTTTGACTCAATACCTTACATTTTGAGTGCCTAAAATAATATAGATAGTATCTAATACATTAAGATAAAATATAAACACGATTAAAAACACTAAATCAAATAGTTAGTGTTTATAATCACGTTTACATTTTGTTTTACTTATTTTTACTACGTAAGGTCTTTAAGTGGGCACGCGGTGGCCCAGTTGGTTCAGGCACTGCGCTACGATCCGGAAGGTCGCGGGTTCTATTCCCGATGGCGTCATTGGAATTTTTCATTGACATAATCCTTCCAGCCGCACTATGGCCCTGCGGTAGACTCAGCCTCGAGTACCAGGAATATTTCCTTGGGGGTAAAGGCGGCCGGTGCGTGGGGCTGACCTTACCACCTTCATGTGCCGATTGTCTAAAAATCCTGGCAGCCTCAACCTCCTGGAACCCTAACGGCCTGTACAGGGATTGCTTCACCTTTTTTTACGGTCTTTAAGTACTCCTACAATGATACTACGATCCATGTAGTTAAGCCGAAACGTGTCCGAGCCCAAAGAAATCATCTTATGAAAAGTGTAAGTTCTTGCTTTTACTCTCTGATACACTGCCTCACACGGTCGCAATCCTTATCGCAAGATAAACCATTTATAAAAACTACGCAACACTACTTCACCGTAACAGAGCGTGGTTCGGAACGCGACGTGACGGGAAAGAAGTTTCGCCAACAACTCTTTTGTATTTACTTTGGCGAGCAACACTCATAGTCATCTGCTGCGGCCACAATCCAATCATTTAACACACATACCTAGTACATCGTCACTGAAGTAGACACACCGAAACGCTCATCTGAACTCGACCTCACCAACGAATATATAGTCCGAACGGACAGCACATACACGCTTTCCTGCCCGGTAAGCTGACACGATAACAACGTAATGGCTGGGTTACTCGTTCGCCTGCAATATCCCTCTTACATACTTCTCAAAATTAGTTTGTCTTAAAATACAAGACCTAATTCTCTTCGAAATCAGGGCATTCGGAATTCGACGTTTTGCATCAAGGAAAGAAGCTTCCAAGTATGTTTGTTAGCTCATAGTCTATACTTCAGTATGTCGTCAAGTGCTGATAGATCCATTCAAATAAACCCAGGATATATGCTACATTGGATCGATCAATCCACCGTAAACACTGCTGGCCAAAAACTGTGCGCCAAGTATGGTCACATATGGCCTTTATTCCAACACGTCTCACGCGGTCTTCGCGAAGTTTCTTATGTGTGGGATAGGCATAGGTCTGGACTACAACGGGTGTTCTTATGCACGTGAACATTGTGTGAAACATCCTGGCGGAAGCGTCACAAGCATTCCGGAAGGCCGTCTACCGTGGCTTGGGTTCCCAACACAAATACTCAGAACCGAGTCCGTGAATAACTTGAGTCCTTAAAACAACCGAAATCAGACGCCAAAGCCAATTAACAAAAGACATGCTTCGTGTAATGGTGACACCAGGTTCAAATGTCGGTCAAACACACGACTATCTTGGGCGACGTTTTCGTTAATTTTTCCTCGCCTCACCGGCAGACCGCCCTCCTTCCAAACAACAATTACGCATGGACCACTGGGTGGCACCACCGTGTCAAAATAGCCAGCCCTTGTTTCACGCCCTAGTTGAGTTCATGAAAAAGTAGGCGTAAATAAAAAAAATGATATTCCCATCAGAAACATGGCGTTAGCGTAACAAAATGCAGTCACCGAAAGGGTGCTAACCGCAAATGCGAGCAGAGATTAAGTGGAGTTAATTGGCAAGGAGCGTTAAAACGAGCGTAAAATAAGGGCTGGCTGTACTAGTACAGGGGTAACCATAACGCGGCTCGCACAAATACCTGTAAACAAAATGGCAGAAAGCGCTGGCTGCGTTCTTTCAGACAATGGCAAGTGTTGCTACCGCATGTCTGACTTGAAAATTCAAAAGAAACGACTCTCGCATAAGTTGTCTCCTAACGTGCGACTCACGGAGCTCGTCGAACTGGCCACCCCTGCACTAATAGCTGGAACCATCGGCGAATACCGAACGCTAAAAAAGACGATACCAAAGAAATGTTTGGTTCATCGAAGAGTACAAGACCTCTTCCACACCTTATGTGAAGATCTGAAGCGCCACTATATTTTTTAGCATTTTCATAGGTCGAAAAGATCATGTGAGAAAGTGGTGAATGTTCTGGAATAGGCCATTTCTGGAACATTGTTATGTGAAGGCATAGCCCAACAGAATGAAAACTCACACGGATGCAGAGGTAAGAAAATACACTAAACAACATACAATTTATATACCACGGGTTTACAGTTGTATCGCGTCACCTACAGCAGATAAAGCGATACTGCATGAGGGGTTGCAGGAGATGCCAACACGTTGACAGACAAATTGTTTCGTTGACTTAAAAGCAGTGCGACGATGATTCGTTGACCCCACTCTGACATGAGCATCTATTTGAAATGCAATTTTATTTGCTGGGAGGTTGGTCCGATTGTTCTGATGGATCGGAAAGGGATACATTGAAAAAAATGCAATCTGGAAATCTCTAATGGTATAACAGCAAAAATTAGTAACTTAGCGCTCTTCAAAATATTTAACAATTCATTTATGATATCCAGTTTGTCCAGTTTCATAAGCTCTGCAAATTATTTTACTTCAGGAATTAAGTAAATTAGATGTGTACACATGGTATCTTCACAGTTTACTTCTGATACTTCGATGTGGTTTATCTTCCTTGGGGTTCCCCGTTACAAGGTGCAGCAAAAAAACTTCTACTTGTTTGGTTTATTTTTCTTTCAAACCCGGAAATGGTTTTTCTTCCTCTGATGATTCCTTCTTACAGCTTCACAAGATAAAGTCAAAAAATAAACTTCAGCTTCTTGTCCTTTTGTTGGGCGTTTCGTAACCTTTTACTCGAACTTCAAAATTACAAATGGTTTAACATCCTCCAATGGTTCCTTCTTACAAGATACACTGAAAAAAAATGTTCAAACAAGTAATAAATGATGAGTCTGAGAGGCAACTAAGACAAAAAAAAATTAGAATATGAAGAATATCAAAGCCAGATATTACAAAGAAACAGCAGAACTGCAAATGTAATTGTACTATAAGGGATCCTCATTATCACAGTCAATTGGGACTATAGAAACGCCACGTAACACAAATACCCCCTACATTCACATTCAGCATTTTTTCTGACAACAAATAATGTAAATATGGATTAATGGGAAACCCGGTAGGTGCGTTGAGAATACATTTGACAAATACATTAATATGAGTCATGAGGTATACATTTTAACACCAGTGAGAAAAGGGGTTCAAAATGTTTTCTGTTGGAAAACTCATGGTCTGCATATGTGATGTCCCCAGCTACAAGGAATTCTTATGCACTTCCTCAGACACCTCCCTACTCAGACTGAACAAAATCAACCTGCAGTTATGATGCTTTCTGGCACTATTAAAGACGTGCATTTAAAATGCGCAGGAATGCCTGACACATCAACGCTATAATACGAAGTTCCCAGTTACCAAATGTGATAACGTCCAATATCTTCCATGTATCTTCTTCAAGATGCAGACTTGGTACCACAGACATGGCAACAAACTTTTGGTCACATGTAACAGCATGGTAAAAATGTATCAACAAATTGTGAATAAGTTCTTTGCCACACACACAAGCGCGCGCGCGCGCGCGCACACACACACACACACACACACACACACACACACAAAATCAACCATTAATCAGGCATTCCTTCCTTCAAAATACAAAATATATGAGAATGGAGAAATAAGTGCAGTCAATCACAACTGCATAATATTTTACTGTATACTATACTGCACCCTATTTCAGCTTTTTTAAAGAAGTCATCACACGGTAACGTAAAATGCTTACAGAAAGATTATCACACACACAACACAATAAAAAGTTTCTTTTTCATGTAGTTGAGATCTCAACTTTATAGTAAAATTTTATTGTGTCATATGTGACAATCTTTGTTTAAATATTATACCTTCCTGATGATGGCTTTTTAAAAAAGCCAAAACATGTTACAATATAATATACAATAAAATATTATGAACACAGTTGTGACTGACAGCTCTTATGTCTCCATTGTCATTTATGCATCACAATGGGATGTCCCCTGTAAAGACACAGAAATATATAAAATGGTGATTTTAACACACAAAACGTATCAAGACAAAAAGAACAAGATACATAAAGGTGGAGAGGGAACAACAATGACAATGGACATGTGAGGGCAGCAGTTTTGCATAGCAGCTGCAAATCGAGAAGTTTAAAATTAATGTGTATTCTGAAAAACTTCTATAATCATCCACTAATGCTCAAATCATTCTCACACCACCAAAAATGCACTTTTCTATCCCAACTACTGCACCAGCACAGCCCAAGGCAATGTTACACCATTTAACCAACATGGCAATCACCTTAACCCAGCCCCACACAACAACGGCACCAACAGAATGACTCACGTCACCACAGCAATTATGTCTCAAAACACAAAACGTACATCACAATCAACCAAAACTATGTATCAAAAAAGTTAGGATTTCTGAAACAGTACAGCAGACACACACTTGTATATTCACAAAGGGGTGAGGGAACATAAAAGCGTATTTGGGTAACCTTTGAAGACCCCTACCAACAGATACAAACATCTGCTGTCTCAACTCATGGAATTTTACAGTAATGAAAAATTATGCATGAAAACAATAAAATCTTAAAATGATATTATTTCAGTAATCAACAGATACATAATGATGGTTATAAGTAGTTCCCTTCCTAATGACACTCACTCATCAGTGTCCACTTCATTTACATACCTTTACCTCACCACTAACGATTATGAAAGGGAAAGCATTAATTAAAATGCAGTTTCTGGGTTGGAAGTTTTAATTTTAAACACAATAAAAATAATCAGATACATCTGCCTTTCAGATGAAATTTGTCTAAACACATTTCTTAATTCTGCATTTTCATTTGCAAGATATGATCAATTCAGCAGAACACAAATAAGTTAGAAGCACATAACATAGAAAATATTAAACTTTAAATACTACCAACCATTCTACATTATACAGTTCTAAATGAAATATGTTAGATGCACCTTACATGTAAATAAAATCCATACCTACACTTCATATGGGCGCATTTTCAAACTTCAAACATTACACTACTAAAAACAACTCTTAACTTGCATTAACTCAATAATTATAATGCCCAGAGAACACTTAAGAATGAAGTGGGAGATTTGATGTACCACTGAACCGTGCTACAGAACCCAGCTACAAAAATAATAGTACATGAATGTAGAACCATCTACAGAGGGGCATTAGACCAGCCCTACAGTTTTAAATCAGTCATGAGTTGCCATGGCAGACTGTGTTTCCATGTTCAACCTTCATCTGCCAGGTTTAAATGCCCACAGCACTTCATCACAGCCAAGTCTCTCATGTAAGATGTTGTCATTAAATTCCTGGTATGCAAGCATTAACACAAATGATGTAAATTATGGTTTCAAACCTATGGGTTCCATGTAACGGAATTTTTTTAAGAAAGCATCTGTTTATTTGAACATGAATTTGTGAATTTTCATAATGTATCGGTCTTCAGATTGCATCTCCTCCCATCTACTTGCAGTACTTTCACATTCATCTTCACTCTTCATAATAAAATTACACACTAAAATGTAAGGTGCCAGAAAATTTTGACTGCTCTGCACACTACAGACATGTGAAGTCAATTCTACAACTCCTGATCTCAAACTTCCTGCCTCCAGCTGCCGCATTTATGGTCTTTGATATTTTTCTGAAGCTAGGTATACATGTAATGAAACAAACTTTCCCTTCAAAGCCATAAAACACATATATGATGACTGTATTACGAGTGTCCACTGAACATGGCTTCCAATACAAGAGACAAGACATGACAATATCTATTTTTGAGTTTAAATTTGATGCCAAATCTGTCAAGTTGAAGGGGCTGAATACCTAGTCACATCCTGTCATGGCATACAAACAGGGTCAAACAATTGACCAGGCATATACGTGTACATACAACACATATGTAAGTTCGAATATTAACATGACTCAGATATGTCATGGTAGAGAAAATTGAATGGTGAAACATCAGTATACATAAGTTCACTAGTGAAATCAAAAAACATCTCACCAAATATATCCACAACAAAAAAGATCTTGCAGTTTCCTACGGTGCGCTACACAAATACCTGCACACAACGGCGTAAGACCCACTCGAACAGTATGCTCTGCAATTTCAAAACCAGCTTACGGTCTCTTAGGACTATGAGATTGAACTGTACAGATACTTTTGTGACAACTTCGATATACTGCTCAAAGAAGGCCAAGTAAATAAAATAAAACAAACTTTATTGACAGTACACTAAAAAAAAACCAGTCGCATTACAGGCCTGGACAGGCCCTTAGGGTTCAAGGAGGCTGAGGCTCCCAGATTTCTAGACAACCGGCACATGAAGGTGGTAAGGTTGTCAGCCCTATGCACTGGCCGGCTTTACCCCCCAGGAAATATTCCTGGCACTCATTTCTGTTAGAGACTGAGCCGACCCCAGGGCCATAGTGCGACCGAAAGGATTATGCCAATGAAAAATTCCAATGGCACCATCGGGGATCGAACCCGTGACCTTCCGGTTTGTAGTGCAGTGCCTCAACCAACTGCGCCCCTGCAACCCCCACTGACAGTACACTACAGTTCATAAAACATGATGCAGCAGCATTAACATTCTGGAATGTATCCTTATTTTTAATTTTTTTAATATAACCGCTATAAAATCCATTTTGAAGAACAACGCGCTACCAAAGAAACCTGGGGGTATAACACAGCAACAACATCTGAAAAGCTGTGCTATTTTCACCTACAACTTTCTGCTCCAGATGCACTGCAGGGGGAGAAAAAAAAAACCCAGATGAGGAGCGTCAAGAAGTACAAGGAGATAAGATGATGCAGTGCTTGCAGTATTGCTGACGTTCACATCACTTACCATCACATAATGCCAAATTTAACTTGGAAAGTACAAAGGACTCTGAGAGAATGGGCACCTCACAGCTTCTGTCTTGGCTGACTCTGCAGTCTCACAGCAGTTCCTTCATGTGCACACTACACTTGGTGCACAGAAATGTGCTCCACACACTCATATGTAAATTCATAAGCCCGTATTTCTATGTCCAGTCTTAGTGTCAACTGAACATACCAACATACGAGTTGTTACGTCAGAAAACATTAAAAACAGAAATTCTTTCAATAAAGCACAATGTATCACTTACACATGGTACATTTTATACTAAATTTGTAAAATACCTTATTTCAGAACAATGCATGTACGAAGAACAGTCTTCTTCTTTATTAGCCAAAATATATGAATGTTTGTACACCACATTATGTGCAAAAAATACACAAATGGTAAAAGAGGAAAGACACTTCTTGATGGTTCAACACACACTCTTAAACAACCCAAGACCTGTGTAACATGTTTTTACTTCACAAAACCCACTATGTTACAAAACACAGAGTGCTTCCAAATACTGAAATGGACAAAACCTTCACTTAACACTGATACCGATCATTCACCATTTTTCGTACAATGTTAACGTCTTCAGTGTTCTGGGATGTTGTGTGACGTAAGTTGGCATACAGTTACAGATGTTTTGGGACCAATATGTTGTCCCAAAACATCTATAACCTACCCACCTACACCAAACAACTTCCCAGAAGATCAAAGACCTCAACTACACCGTGGTGGAAACCTGAAATCTTGCACCCTACATTCTCTCTTTTTGGTGAGAAATGGAAGGCATCTCACAGAATTTATAAAGAAAAAGCCTATCAATGCAATAACTTGATGCAATCACAAAATATCAGTGTTAAGAAAACTAAAGCTGACCACACACACGTAAGGAACATCATCCAACAGTGCTACACACAGAAAACTCCAATTCCCAACTGGAAATACTTTGGCTAATAGCAGATAACAGTGGCATGTCTCCTTCAGACTACAACACAACACTCACAGCTACTGAAACAAAAACCTGTATGAGGGATCCGCTGTCAAAAGTACGAATACCCAAACCAAAATTTGAAAAATTTGATACTGCCACCTTACAACTTCAAGATGTAGTTGTTTTCACACTGTCATAGCCAAGCAGTGGATCTTAATTCTATTTTCAAGGTAATTACTGCAAACCCAGTTAATTACTTGCACAATTACTGAAAATTAAGAGCCAACACAAATTTTCCCTAATAGTGTAGGGTAAAATACAGTTACACTTTCTCAAGGTCTGCAGGATAGGTATCTTTATATCAAAATAAACGAAAAGCTTAACAAGGACTTAATGGAACTCCTTAATGATACGTGCGTATACTCCCTTACTCTATAATATGGTCTTGGCTTGTCCTACTTCAACTTACATACGGCGGTACGGATGGAAGCTGGGGGCCTGGCTGGGTTGACTGTAGTTACCACCTCGCTGTGGCCCTGGCCCCCCTGTGTAACTGGAGCTTGGCACACCCACATCACCCTGCCCTGCATCATGACAATTGAGAGATTTTGATTTTCTTGCACATTTTTCTGGGATGCAAAAAGGACTTGGGAATGGTTTGGTAATGGGATATGAGTGAGACACTGCAACATTACAGACAACTGGCAGTTTCCAATATAAATCACTAAACACAATATTTGCTTGAATGCAAAACAAGGTTTTTCTCTTACATATAGTGTTTAACTATGTGAGGTCATTTTGAACTGTCACAAATGTAGCCACAAGACAAAACATAGCACCTGTGGCAAAATTAGTTCTGATCCACGTGCATTACATTCCATTCATTACACCTGTAAATGGCAAACCAAACAGAGAAGAAGGCTACAAGCGAGATGCATATGCCAAATGGAACCAGGCAAACTTACAATGCCAACCTTAAATTAACACTCCTTAATCCTTTAGCGCTGTACAATACATATCTGCATTGTGTGATGTGATGTTCAAACTGCCTTGCAATGCAGCACATGCATTGGCCAACTATGGTCACTCTTGTACACCCCTGCAGTGTTGCCCCCCACCACCACCACCACCACCATAAAATTCAGCAATGTTGGTTCTGTCCAATAGAATGGGGAAATGAGGTTGTTTATACAGTACACCCAATTCAGAACCTACTAACCCCTCTTCAAACCTAAATAAGATTTAGCAACACTTCTATGATGCAGTTCGTCAGTTGGCATGCCTTGTTGAGACACATGCTTGCTATCACTTTCAATGTGGCCCAAAATCAGTATGACAGAAAACACATTTACAGAAATTTGAACGGCTCTCTCTCTCTGTCACTCACTCACTCACACACAAATGGTCAATTGCATACCAAAATATTTCCTGATCAGACCCACCAAAAAAAATGGGGAAAACAAAAATTGACCTTTATATCTATTAAAGATTTCCTGGGGGTACTTTGGAGCAGTCCTTGGACACTCTAAAAGGGATGGATCCACCACTGAATTCCTTGAAACATCATTCATTACCTAATTTACACATGTTTCATTCTCATTACATCAACACATATCTCCACAGCGTTCTCTAGAGAGGCACACAAGGCAAAGCATGAACACACAGTTCCAACCATGCCATACGTATAATTGCATTTCTACAGAGGTCCACACATGCCCAAGAAATTTGCACAACAGAGGCTGCTGCAGAACATGGTGAATGCACAAACAGGGCTGGCTTAAGGCACCAGCAATGTACGCGCATGCCTACAGCGGCAACTTCCAGCAGCAGCAGCACTTGTCTCTTTTTTTTTTAAACTCCACAGACAATATTTTATTTCACTAAATACAAATTTTGAGCTGTCCCAAAAGAACTTGTGCAAAGTACAGACAAGTGTATAAACAGGCAGTGGAAAAAAACAGAGCCAGTTTGTCCACACATTATGCAACAAATACATGCAAACATCGGCTGCACTCAGCATGTGGTCTTGGGAGTATGCCTGCATGGGCATGTATACAAACCATCACTTCAGCGAACAACATAACTCAAAAATGGAAAATGAAGTAGAGAATGTGGATGAAGGAGTGGAAGAAGAAAAGGTCAGATTTTAGCCACAACCACCTCCAAACAGAACTGGAAACATTTCTAGACTGCAAATTTTATTCACAAATGTTCCCTTCTTCTCCTGATGAATTATAACATATGATTATGCATCTTATTCAAAATGAAGATACACATATGAAAGACTGTTATATGCACCACCTCAAACCAGACCACACACTGTCAACATGTTTGTACACCAACCTCTGTAGCACACTCTGCTGGTGCACGGGCCACCTCACAACAAAAAGCCAACCATAATACCGTATGTGACATGTTTATTCATACTTAGGATGGCATCATCACTATCTGACAGTGTGAAAGCTGTAGCCCATCCCTGTAGTTTTCACACAACTCACAGAGTGAAGCAAGCTGCAGTACATGCATATAGGAACTTCCAACTAACTACTTACATTCTGAGGCAAGGGAAAAAATTGATTTCTGTGACCTATGCTGACACCACCTGACCTCCACCTGTTTCATTTTGAAGAGTAAAACCACCGAATTACACCTGCATCCCATGTCTGAGAGACGGCAGCACAGAATGTGATCAGAAGTTGGCACTCCCAACATGTCTAACTATTATGCTCATAACTCAAATCAGACTGCTAAATTTTATTTCATTAAATTTGAAGGAAAATACTAAGATATCAGATTTTTAAATAACAGCATACAAAAAAATCATCACACATAAAGCCAGCAGGGGCTGGGAATTTATAGTCACATTTTCCGCTGTACTTCGACCTACCTTATTTCAATAGTAGTCTCCAGCTTCTAAGCAGGCTTCACACCCTCTGCAAATATTTCCTGGCATAAAGTTAGTCTTCAAACACTAAATTACGTTCAAAAACGATCCTTCAATTCCAGCAAAGAAGTGGACCACCAAACTGTCTTCTTTTCCTACTTCCCTCAATAATGGCGTAATTAGTGTCCACAACCAGTCTTTGTATCTATCAGGTACGTGCCCTACCATGGACTTACATTTTCACTTTAAAAAGTGCATTTCCTTTAACATTTACTCCAGTGTAGGATGAGGAACCAGACACACAGTCCTCAGTGTTACAACAGAGAAAGACTACCTCCACAAAGGACATGCTTCTACACGCGCATCAAAAACTGAGCAATAAACAGTGGTCAAGTATGTGGGCGTGGTGGTAGACACCACTTGTGCCACTTCTGCTCGCACATTTGAATTTTCCTGCAATGTGTCCACCACTGCCATTCAGAGGTTCTCCTGATACACATCATATTCTCCAACATGCAACTTGAAAACAATGTCAAAGATAGCTTTATACAGTACACCTAAAACGTGACTTCAGCAATTGGGAACTGCCAGCAACATTCTCCATAGCATGTACCAAAAGATTAAATCCAGCAAGCCCACTACAACATACCAGTGCTACTCATATCGGATGTTAATGGAATTCAACATCAGATACATTTTCAAGGAAGGCCTCATAATTATTTAAATTATTTTCTTTTTTCAGTAATACAGTCAGAAAACATGGTGTAACTGCGGAAAGGAAACAAGAAGCCAGAAAACAAAATTACCAGCCCAGTACAACACTATCCTTCACACATTAGAAATTTCATTTCCAGTTAAATCTGTTGACCAAGCTAAGAAGACCACGCCCTGCAAATGTACGTGTGTCAAGCTGATTTACTGTGCTATGAATGGCATACCCTTGGGATAACATGTCACCACGTACTGTACACTTGGCTCTGCATATGATTACCTAAAACATCTCACACTGCAAGTACAATTTTAGGCCCCATCCATTTACCAATAGTTCCAAATGGTCACCTGGTTTACTTAGCTACCAAAATGCATTTCACTAATTTAAGCCTGAAAACAATCGATGTGATGTGGAACCACAGTGAGCAAACTGGCCAAGCAAATCTGTGAGCCAATAACCACAAACATTCACCATCATCTGCAAAACTAAACTACCTGTTATTATCACCCAGTTACTATAACTTGTCCACTCCAATGCTCTGATCACATATGTTAAACAATTAAAATTTCAGGGGCCTAATGTACTCGCAATGTCAGTTTCAGAATATTTATGAAGCTGCCTGAAATCATGCAAAGACAAAGGGTGGAAAAATGAAAAGCACAAATTCTATTTTTGGTACTTCAGCTATTTACTTCTTCAAAAGCTCTACACAGATAAGATTCAGAATTTTAATACAATACAAATTTTACAAAAAAAAAATTAAAGTAAAATAAACAATGTGCATAAAGTTAAATGCCATGTAGCAACATACATTACATACATATGCAGTCTGAAAAAGCTCTGACATTACTGCTTACACTTGGCATGCAAATTCAGCCTTGCTTATGACTTTATAAAACAGTGAGAAAAGGTTTAGTTCAACCACTGAACACTGCTAAGCAGTTACATTAAGGTGGCAAAAGAACTAACCTTGACCAACAAGGTGTCAATATTCTAATTCACCTCAGCACTACCTCAGTCACATGGACAAGCTGAGGTTCATGATAATAATACTAAAGAGGGGACAAGTCGAAGTAACCAGTAATTAATAACAACCTTCACTTTAAAAATTACGAACTTATGTACATCAGTCAAGAGTAAAAGCAAGCAAAGCCAGATTTTCCTAGTGACTTCTTGTGAAAGAGCATAGTCGTTCTCTAATTTTACTTTGTAACTCATTAAACAAACCTAGCTAAACCCATAGGTGCCAACTTAAAAAAACTTTTTTAACAGCCAATTAATCGCTGTATATTGCCAGTCACATAAATCATGAATTCAAACCCTTAAAATGACAAATTTCATGAATACTTGTGATAAGTAAATTAATATGCAAGTACCAGTAGCCCACATAGAAACTGATACCGTACTTCTCATGTGTATGACCAATGTTGTATAACGTATCACATTTAAAATATGGCAACCTGAAATGTATGTATACTAGGAATTATACACAGTTGTTACGTGTGAAGTTAAACCACCCCTCCCTCCCTCCCAACTAAGTCGGCGCCTATGGCCATACCGTAAGACGTCATCACAAATTTGAGGCCAGTCTGTCACGATGATGGCCACTCTTTAAACTCAAATGGCTTTGGCCCACCTGGCACAGGGGGATGGCCGGAGTAACCGCCCCCTGTCTGACTGGTACCATCCCCAGCATAATTCCTTCCTCCACCATAGCCTGATGAATCCTGTAAAAGGGAAGTTAAGTTCACATTCTGTTTCTAAACAGCACATCCAAAGCAGCAAACTACACTTCCCCTATGTTTGTGTCCTCAAAATATCCACATCTTGAAACTACACATTTTCTGACAAGAAAAGAATGAAGTATCATTAAAAATGTGTCCACAAATAATTTAGTACACAAAGGATCAAAACTGCAACAAATTTTACTTCTTCCCTATAACTTCCAAGTAAATGTACACACATTTTTCATTTAGATATAATCCACATAAACAAGACAACAGGAAAGAGCGAAGCAACTCAACTACACATATTTCCCATTTCTTTCCAATCCTGGATAAAGCACCCTCTTTGTCTTTCACTAAGTCCACAAGTTCAGTTTCATATTCACATAAAGTACAATTACACCGTACTAATAGAAATTTAAAACTGATATATTTAGCCCAGAATCCCAATGTGATACAACAATGCAACTTATCAATCAATATCACACCATCTACACGATTCACATATTGGTGAAAACCACATTTTGAAGTAAATCAAACACTGCTGTTGCCCACATGCAAATGTGGACTTTAAATCTGGCATGAACATAACACTCCTACAAGATGTAAATCTGAATCAGGTGTCTCCAATGACTATAACACAGAAGCACAAGCCACAAGCCAGTGGCACATCATAGTTCATCTCACTCAACCAGAACAGCCATAAGTCACAAAAACTCCTTGTGTTACCTGGTAGCCACTGTAACTGCCATAACCAGTTCCATAGTCGCTCGACTTTTGCTGGCCTGCTGCAGAACCTCCAGGCGCTGCAGGACCAGCAGGTGCTGATGCAGCTGGACCAGGTGCTGATCCGCGAGAATACATATCACCTGTAACAAATACTGTCTCCTGGATGATGTACCCTAAGTGATGGTACTTCCCGTACGCTGTGACCTCCAAAGCACTGTCCTTAAAACACACAGAGTTTGCATTCTACGACTATAACAAAAAAAAAAAACCTGCAGCAATTAAATGACTGCTGGATCATCACTCTCAACTACAGACAGTTACAATTTCTGTCAGTCAATGGCATAAAACATGTACATGTTGCAAGTATTTCAAAAGCAAGTAACTTGGCTGCATTCACGTAAGGTATCACATAATATGCAACACTTCAAAAGGGCACTGATGCTAAAAATAAATACAAAAAAATAAATGGGCCAGAAGACTGAAAAGGGTATACAGTCCACCCCTCAAATTTCCTCATGCCTGACATTAATCCCCCCCCCCCAATTAAAACTATCATGATCCAGCAGAAAAAATTTCAACAACACAGATGGCTGCTAGTCACAATCTGATGGTATATAATGAAGAACTTGTCAAGAACAAGAAACACAAGAATATATTCATTATGACAGTACACATGCGGCCTCTGATTAGCATGATGTGTGGGGCAGACATGTGGAAGCATCTGTAAAAGGGGCATAGGGTGGTGCAAAATGTTAGGGCAGACACCCCTAGTTTTGCAGGGGGGTTTCCTTTCAGCAGTACACGACTGCAAGTGTGTATTACCACATTACAACAGTGATGGTATTATGTTTTGACATTGTGAAACTCTTAGGTAAATTAAACCTGGCAACTTGAAACATCTGATTCCACTGACCACAGACCGACATTACCCAGCGCCATTCGCAAGGCACACTGCAGCAGTGGTTTCGTGGATAACCAACCAACCTTCCTCAACCTTGAAATGACCGTAAGTGCTAAAGAACAACCACACTACCCACCCTACAAACATTACCTCCGGAGTTCTACTGATAAAGTCAAAATATTCACCCCAGTGCAGTATTTTCTAGGTATGCAAGTGTATGACAATTTCTGTTTCCAGATGCCTAACTATGAAACACTATCTTATATCCAACACAGCCAACTCACCCTGCGGGCCAGGGGGACCTTGAGAGGGTCCTGGTGGGCCACCAGGAGCTGGGGGGCCGTTCTGAGGCATATTCCAATTCCAATTCCCCCCGTACCCTGACTGTGGACCGGCTTGTGGGGGCCCTGAAATCACACCAGAAGGTGGACTGTACTAAATTTCTTCACTTGCCCAAGTCATCGATATACAAACATCTGTTTAATACATATCAAGACTCAAACTAGCACAGCCAAATAAAAAAAAAAACTTCTCTAACAGTACCAGTGCATACTTACATCTACATCCATCCTTCCATCCATCCATCCACAGATAACTTAACGGCATAAATTACATCCAGTAACTACACGTGCCTCCCCATTTGAATGGAACCTTTCCTATGATATCTCTAAAGTTACAAAGAAGTAAATTTTGCTTCAAAACACAGAGGCAGTAGTTTTGGGGTACTTAAAAGGAAAAGGCTCACCTATTCATTGAACTGTGGTTCTCAACTGTTTAAAATCATGCATTAATTTAAAAACAACAAAGTCAAAAAATTTAATTGCTAGTAAATGGAAAGAACCGACATCTGCAGGCCAGTGTTTGAAATGGCACATTTCAAAGCCTCTATGGTGTTAGTGAAAAAACAGTACTTAAACACCTAAGGTACTGATATGCAACAGCTCTACTGGTACAACTACTACATCCTTCCCAGATGTGATATGATGACATCAACGAATAAAGCAGAAAACCACTGCAAAGTAATGGAAAGGTATATTCACAGGCAGTGACCACCTGAGAATTACTGTACTTATGAACATATAAGACAAAAAGGTTTTCCTAATAAATCTTAAAAATGCACAGGGGTTACCTTTTATTCACACACATGTGAAGTGAAACACATCCTGCACATGTGTTTTCCTGAAAACTGAGTATTGTGGAGCTGGGATTGTCTTATACCCAGGCAAATACAGTATTTGACAAACTGACAGACTTAGCAGCCCACTGACAGTGCTGCATAAGTATTCCACTACACTGTAGTAACTGTACTAAATATAAGTGGAAAATGGTCATAATTAGGCATTGGATGCTAAGGCAAATGCCAAACTGTCCTGTAAGTATTCACAAAAAATATTTGCATTCAAAATCTTACTTGCACGATCCAAATAAAGCACTTTTTACAGTGCAAGTTCTTTTTTACGTTTACAAAGCAGTGTAGCAAAGTGCTCTGTATTTCTGGAACACGATGCCACGTGAACGGGCAACCACAGTGCAACATTTCGAGGCAGTGTAGTGTCCTCATCTTTCAGCATCAACAGGTCCTGGACTTACCAAACCTGAAAGACGAGCACACTACAATGCCTCAAAATATTGGGATTTGATTACCCTCCAAGGCAGCGTCACATCATAGTGGAATGGAATCCTCAGTTTTTTACTGCCTAAGTATGCCTATTTACACTTTATGTGGATGAGATTCTACACAAATCTTGCCATTCCAGCAAATACTGTCTTCACCATCTGAATGACAGTGCACTGTGACTAACTGAAGCTGTACTATGTCTTACCATAAGACCCATAACCCTGTTGTTGGGGAGGTCCACCATAGTTTGAACCCCACTGTGGTGGTGGCATCTGTTGTCCCTGAGGTCCTGGAGGAGCACCCCAGCCTTGATACCCACCTGGACCCGATGGAGTGCCATATCCTGCTTTCAGAACACAAAACATAAGCAGAGTCTCTTCATACATACATTATCTCAAGAGGCTAGTCAAGAAAATACTCACTAGGATGGAACACGTTTTATTTTATGAGGTAGAGAGAGATGCGAGAGGGTGTACTGTTCAGAAGTGTAAGACTCGATCTCAAGCCCGGTGATAACACAAGCCTCTGTACTCTAGCCTTCAATCATCATTGCACACACATCAATAACTTTCATCTCTCAAACTACCCAACAGATTTAAACAAAATTTGGTAGAGAAGTCTCCATTAAAAACTGTTAGGTCAGGGGTACACAAATTTCAGGCGCTAAGCCACTGTGGTGACTAGATTTTGCATGATGGTACCTAATATTTGTGGATCCTCAACATGGAATGTACTTTGAGGTAGCTCCTAGAATCTTTCAAAATTTGTGCAACCTCAATGTTAGGTGAATATACGTTTGCTTCACACTGCTACCATGTAACTGTTACAGTGTATGAAACTCAAACACAAAATCCGGACAAAAGACAAAGATTGGACAAAGCTATTCTAACCCTTCTACACATTGGAATATGGAGAGTATGCAATTCCCAAGAACTTTGTAAGAAGCATGTAGTTTTGTAATACGTGTACTCCAATACTCTAGTCCACTAACACTCTTTACACAGATGAACACATTCTGAACTACTCAGATTGACATCTGGGTCACACGCTATAACAACAGCTTTTAATTTTAAAAATCTAGTTTATTTGCTCATTACAGTTTTATAGTGGTCCCAGCAAGCTACAACACATTTACATACACATTTCCTACCTTTGGATAAACAAGTCTTAATAATGAAACCTGTACATACTAACACGCAACACATTATCTTCACACTTACATCCCTCTGCCATTAATAAGCATGTTCTGACACTGTCAGTTTAATTTTGGACAATTATCTTACAGTTCCACCATGTCATACTGGCAGCTGCTACATGTGCCAATTACTGTTCACATAATAGAGGCAAAATATGTTTAACCCCTTAACTGATCATATTCTGACAGTTCTTTCTCCCCATGTGCTAATCCCATGGGCTTTCTAAATTGAAAATGCTCAACAACAAAAAATATCTGCTAGATACAAATATTTTCAACCACTGCCTGCAGCACTTTTCTAACAGTTACATTCCTTCTCCCAATGAAATACCATAACAAAAACAGGCAAAACTGAAAACAGTGCCTCGAAACATTATGTCAAAAACAGCTAAGGAACTAAGTGGACTACAACTTGCGACTACATATCCTACTCTAGCACGCACACGCGCACACCCACAAAGAAACTTGTATGAGTCTGGAAGTGGAACACCGAAAATGTTATCACTTATTATGATCAAGTATCAAGTGGAGCATAGGATAAGGCAGCAGACCAGCAATCAGGGGGTCAGCAGTTTAAATCCACTGGGATCCAAGAATTAAATAAAAAATAAATTAGAATTAAATAAAACAGTAATTTAAAAATGTAATTTTAAAACAGTAATTTAAAACACTTATTTAAAACAATATTAATGTTCAATGACATGCAACTGGTTTTTAGAAGTGCAGGTTTATAAATATGACCCTAAAATAATGACTCCCCCAGTCACTAACAGTGTAGCAGCCATTTACGGACTCAACAAAGGATGTGTTTGGGAAAGAGGTATGGTACAATATTCATACTGAATATCAATGAAAATTAAAATAACAAAACCTATGGTCAACTCCATGGAACTGGAGCAAACATCTGCCTGGACCATTTCCTGCCGAATGTGATGAAAACCAAGAGGTAATGGAACTGAACAATCAACTTCTCATCTATTCTGATTATACTAACTTTCATTAGCCTAAATCACTTTCCCCATGATGATGACTTTCAAATGGCTAAATGGAATGCAATGCCCCATTATATCATGTTATAATTAAAAACATTTTATATTCCCAAGCACAGAACTTGTATTCATGTGCCATACCTGAAATGCTTCCACATGCCTTAGAGATTACTACAGATTTATCTGCAATTGCACCATCCACTTCTACAGGATCATTTCAATTACTAAATTCCCCTGAAGGTTGAAAGTATCTTGACACCTATAGATCTGATACCCACCACACATACACTCATGGTCTGCTCATGGCCAGGTGAAATATACTTTGCCTGTCTGTAACT
Organism: Coptotermes formosanus; assembly: GCA_013340265.1. Taxonomy (NCBI): domain Eukaryota; kingdom Metazoa; phylum Arthropoda; class Insecta; order Blattodea; family Rhinotermitidae; genus Coptotermes; species Coptotermes formosanus. The sequence continues at coordinate 2,054,175 of BLKM01000725.1, read as the reverse complement.
GCATCAACTAGTAACTGTTATAGCTTTGAACATGATCACTGCTACAAACGCTCTTATTCAAAGACTGGCGAGAACCCAACAGGCGCCAGACTAAATCTTTCCGTGAACTTAGCCTTAATTTCTCTCCACACAGGGTAATGGGTATATTTGGACCTACCAGGTATAAAACAGCACCAAGCCAGAGAATATCACACAGTAAGGCCTGCATAATTTGTAGTCTTCACAAGTTACTATTAAAGGATCCAGACAGATCATTAGATGGGTGGAATCTCTGGCATGCAAGAGATAAAAGGGTACACAGAATTTTGATCAGAAAACCTAAAGAGAATACTTAGATAAAGAAGGCATACATGGAAGGACAATATTAACCTTTTAAAGCCTAGCGGTAACTTTACGTACCACCAGGTTTAACATTAAAAAATTCTACGTGGTGCCCACATTGCGTTTATGTGTTTTGTACGGGTCTCAGAACAAACAGCAGCGTTTGCCTTATAAAACATTAAGAGACTGGTTTTTATAACCTAAGTGGAGAGTGTTTACAGCGCGGTACGCACTGAGTCCTTATACAAAACAGATACGCTTCGTCTTTAAAGGGTTAAAGGGGAACTTCAGGAAAAAATAATGGTGAGCTGGATGCAGCTGGCTCAACATCTGAATGTGGTAACTGACCACTGGGCTTAGCAAAGTAGACAAAATTTTTGGACCAGCTAAGCAACTACTGACTTCTTACAAATGATACACTGCATGTAGTCAGATAAAGATACACGATATAAAACACAGAAAACATTAAGAATGCTGATAACTGCAAGTTCAATTCACACAAGTTTCTTCTTCCAAAAGGTAGTACTGCAGCTGGGAGTTCTTAGTTAATTCCATGCAATCACATGTTAATGAGGCACCCGGGGTGAACTGCTATGAACAAAATATATGAACACTTAACTGTGTTCCTGACAGATTAGAATGGCCACAACACTGTTTAGACCCTTTGGCATCCGACGACTATAGTCATCACACAGTACAACACTCAGAAAATTGAAGGATGACAAGGCACCACCCAGAACACGTCAATCATGGCATATTCTTGTACAGCCCTCAGCTGATATACACCTCTAATGTGTAGCTATTCCCTCTCGCACACAATGAAAAGTTTGTTCATCTGAATGTTCCTTCCTGTCCCACATCTTTACATCCATAAATTTAATTCTGGCGCAAAGGGGTTACGCCCTGGTTCCTCAAACTTTATTTCTAAGAGGAGGAATGACTTTAAAAACTAATACACCAATTACCACATTTTCTCAAACAACCTGCACTCCTGAAGAAGCTGTGCTCAATTTTTTAAGAAATAAAAAATAAAAAATACTTATGGTTGGTACAAGAGTTGACACATCATGAGTATGTGCACATAATAGACGGGGTCTTGAAATTTGAACAATACGTTCTTCAGTTGTTCCTATTACAGCCTTGCACGTTCAAGGATCTGAAATGCTGTCAGTGGGAGACATTCGGTTTCTAATGTACAAACCATATTCTTGCACAGAAACGTACCTCACCATAAATCCCTGCTTGCTTTGAAAGCTGGGATTCTACATACTTTCTCCAGTGCTACGGATTGTAACCAGCACAGCTTGGTTATACCACACACCAAAACTCACACCTCGCTATATATTCACAAAAAGTTTCTTCCGATTCAGATATTTCATTTCCTGGCCACAAAACACCCTCCAAGCATCAGTTTGCAGCACAAAATTTATTATTCCAGCTGTCACTAATGCATTTGCTACCAGCAACATTACTACAGCAGCAATTCTACCTCTCTAATTATTTTCAGTTTTCACTGCGTAAGATCACAAACACATGCTTTTGTACTGACGTTCAGTAGAACGTGCACAGTACCTTACAGACAAACAACCATTCATATACTGCAGCTGTGCATGGGTACGCAAAAGGAAGCATAAGCTGCCTGTGTTCAGATGGCACTTGGAATGAGGACTAGGGTTGCCAAACGCACCACGAATAAGCAAGCCATGCATCCCACTCCTTTTTCCCCCCATTCACCATTTAAGAAAAATGCAGTGTATGCAAGACACCACTGCATTACTACTTGAATGAAGAAGAAACTGTAATCATTCACCCATACTGAATCAAACGACAAGCATTATTTTTAACCTTGTTTTCGCGTTTGCCATTTCTAACCAAATGTATGGCCATAAACAAAGACAACAAAAAAGAGCAAACTTCCACTCTGAAACACCTTTGCAACTGCAGCTTGTGGCTCTCTAATAAATCATCTCACTTAAACACTGCTGCATCAGTTCACACTCCAGAAAACAAATGAGTAAAAATACCCATTTATTTGCTGTTCATAAAATATCTACACACCGATCTATTCAGAGAACATCTACGTAGTCACTTCTACATTATTCCAAAACCTAGTGTCTTTTTAAATCACATTAAAGCCACTACTCCCCATCTGCTCTATGCTATAAACACAAAATTACTAATGCAACTGACATTTAAGGATAGAGGCTACGTAAGATCATGTGCCTAACATACCATTAACTGGTGGCTGATTGGAGGGAGAAGGGCCCCAATGCCCTGAAATGACATAACGCACCCTTATTCATAATCTTGTGAAAGAGATTCTATCTTATGCACTACCTTACTGTGTAAGTTGTTCAATTTATTAACACACTGCTACAATGACTTAAATAAAACACAGATGCAAATTCCTAAATTATATACTCTTTTGTAAGTCATAAGAAGACTCTGTACAGACCTGGATAACCAGTTGTTTGTGGTGGAGTGCCCCAGCCTTGATAACCTTGCATCATGTTGCCTGGAGGTCCCATTGGTCCCATTGGGCCACCCATTGGTCCTCCCATCTGTCCATTAGGACCACCCATGCCCATACCCTGCAACAATTATCAAATTACTTGTTTCCCTAAACAGAAACACAAAATAATTTGATGAAGTTTGTGCAAAACTACACTTTACCATCATCAGCACAAGGAAGAAGTTCCAAAGTCTGAGGCATGAATGCATAAATCATAAATTTTAAAAACATACACAAATAATACATATATAATATGTTACTGGCCTGCCAACACTTTTAACCTACCTTACCAAATAATACATATATAATACGTTACTGGCCTGCCAACACTTTTAACCTACCTTCTTCCCAGCAAAAGAAGTACATTTATGATCTCTCTCTCTCCTCTCTCTCTCTCCATTTGTTTCTTCCTTTCGTTTCCTTGAAAGTGTGAGAGAGAGAAATCGGCCACCGAATTACATACATGCCATAAGCAAAAATAACTTCCACATAAAAGACACATACACATATACACAAGTTTATCCGAATTACCCTCTGACGTAACTCTGAATGTTAATAGGACGCTGTCAAACCTTAAAGTCTGCTAATTCCAAACCAGTTAACCACCAAAAGGAATGTCAACATTGCAAATGGTGTATTCCACCATGCCATATTACACAACTTTTTCAAGGCACTTTTTACTTTCAAAACACCGTATGGTTTCACAGGACACATTTACACCCACGTGAAAAATATGGCCTACCCTGCCCCCATTTTCACAAAACAAATGCTGAACTCAATTATGTCAAGACCTCTTGTGCCAAACTTCATCCAATCAGACATTAAATGTGAGAAATTCATTTATGCACCTCAGGGAAGTATGGTTTTCACTGCACCAGTTCTAATAAACCTCACACCTGCTCAAACCATTTTTGTTAATATTTCCTGTATCAAATTTTATCCAAATAAAATTAAATGAACTACAGCCAAGATTTCATTTCCACCCACAAATAAAGCATGCCTTGCACTTCACCAACTTTCACAAAACCACAACCGCTCACCAGCATTACATGGAGATTTTCTTCACTGAATCTGATGCAGCTCAGTCAACATATACAGAACTTACAGGTAAGAAATTCATTTATGCCAGTAAGCAAAGTGTGACTGCCACTAAAGCACCCAAATCATAATTACTCAATGGCTTTTTGTAAAGAAATCCTACAGCAAATCTCATCACAATTCAAAAAACAGTTTAGTCGCTGATACCAGGTTACAGACGTCATCTCACATAATGCAAACTTCATAAAGTATGTCTGAAAACTGGAAGTACTTTATGGGACGAGACTAATTTGCACATTGTTACACAAATACTGCAATCTTCCAACTTACCCCACCCATGCCCATTGGAGGTCCACCTTGTGGGGGTCCCCACTGACCAGGGGGGCCATCCCCCATCTTTCCAGAGTCACGCGGCTCAGCTTTCTTAATTTCAACCTGTGTGATAATCACAGACCAATTAACTGAAATGAAACTGATGCAGATGCAGACAGGCTTCACCACAACATTGCAATGTTTCCACTGAAAACAACTCCAAGCTAACAAACCTCACAATAGTATTTTGCTATATTTGATAATTTTAAAACAGTACATAACAATGCACTGTCTGTTATCCACAGTAATTCACAATTTTTAAATCTTATGCAATGATGTGGTGGTACTGCCTCAAAACAATCAAATCTCCCACAATCACTCCATATTCCTTAGACTTATACCGTTTGCCTAAGTACCTACTCCTCAACCAATTTCTCCCCCCATACAATTACTCCAAAACTTAACCTAAAAGTAAAAAGCTACCTACAATTAATATTATTTATTAACAAATTTGCATAGGAAAACCCACACTAGGTGACATATTCACAACTTATTAAATTTAAAACCAATCAAAACTGTCTGGGAACAAACTTACACACAAAACAACAGAGTTAGGAATTCAGAAAAATCTGAGCTGCACAGGATATCCAAGAAACTTTGCTCTAATGTAACACTACATTGTAAGATACACAGTAACTTGAATTTCAATTCACATAAAACTGCATATGTTTCATGATTTCCATGTACAACCCAGCAACATTACTAACATAGCAACAACTGCTATGTTACAAAATGGACCCCCAAATCCAAAACATTCGAAGTACCTTTTGCCACATATGGGCATTTCAAATTTTTACTGCAATCAGGAATGCCCCCTTATAAACTAACATGCTGGCCAATACATAGTGCCTCACATTCCTGAATAAGTGTCAAATTCATAGCTTATGTTACATGTAATACAGTAAATAATATGCAGGGGCAGTAAAGGACCCTGGAGACCAAGAAAACAAAAGAAACGCACTAGTCACTTCCTGTCAGATCACTCTGTTACATACCAAACACTGGCTCATACCCCCACTGATTATCCAAGAGGTTGCAACATTCGTGACTCATCTACATGCCCTACACTGATTTCCAATCATACATACACTAAACACAGTTGCTAAAGTAGTGTCACTGTAAGCTTATGGAAGTATTTCTTGATGCACCACTTCCTGAGAGGAATAAAATGTACAAACAGGTCAGAAGGCTTCAAAGCAACCGGGTTCCATTTCAGACAGTAAGTGAATATACACAAGACATGTACTGGGTTAAAAACTAGATGAAATTTGTGCCAGAATGAATACACCTCCAAGAAAATACCTGAATCAACTTGCACAGCAAACAGGGTGTCTCTGACCATCAGAAAATTAACAAAACTGCAGCATTTGCATCTGTATGGGGCAACTGTCATCCACAGATTCCACAATGCAAACAGTAAATTAAAACTGAATTCTGGGAACTGGTATCTTCAGGAATGAATGCTGGAGAAATCAACCCCACATTTGTTTTTAGCGAGGAAATATGATCTCATCTCAGTAAATGCAAGAATTCTCAGAATAACTGCATAAATAGTGTTTATTCATTAAGTAACATCACACAATGCTAAGATTTGCATGTCTGGTACATTATGAGGCTAACCAGGATTACCGGACAAATATTTTTCTGAAACTAAGTTCACACTGATATGCAAAACACACTTCTGCCTGCATTTCTGAACACCTGTCCAGTTACGAGACAGCATGTTTCATTTTTAACAAGATAAAGCAGCAGCTAATACTGGGAACCACTTCCAGAATACTCTTTAAATATAGTGCGTAAAACCTGCACGTGGGCCCCCCACTAACAACAAACTGGAATATCAGTTATCACTGCCCTGCCTGCCATCACACAGGATAATTCTAGTGTACTGTGATGCATGGGACCATTTAAAAATGTCCCTGTACAGAACCCCTGTGCACTTAAATGGACTATTACTACTACGTGTGGGGTGGCCACTTCAATTCGACTGCAACTTTCAACCTGCCATTTTCTTGGCAATGAAAGATAGCAATTACATACTGATACAGAACAGATGCATCAAGCTAGTTAAATGGCACAGAAGGTCTACCTCCCTCCCATCTGCGAGCAATAAGAAAATATACTGCCAGAAACAATTACAAACTTACAAGATACGCATCTCATAGCCAAGCTTGGACTGCACTACGTGCAGCAGTATTATTCCCACATCAGTAAATACAAATTTTGATGACAAATTCCAAAGGATTTGAGAATAAACTAAAAAATATATATATTGTATATACGTTATCCCGTCAAACGAGCTTGTTACTGCAGTACTGTTCACAGTCTGTAACATTCCAAGAAAGTCTGATACTCAGATGATCATTACATTACTGCAAACAGCTGCACTTTGGTCACAACACAAATCATGCCAGCCTAATCTTATGTCAACAAGACATTCTTAGTGCTCCAGACCTCTTTTACTGCTCCCATACATATTAGATCTATGTGCTATGATTTACTTACACCAATACCATAAGAGACAATTCAAGAAACTGTATTGCAGCCACATGTGGTAAGCCAACCAACATGGAGATGGGGGACCATTAATGCAAGTCAACGTCAGCAGTACGTATATTGACGTGTTATCACCAATAACACGCGTGGAGATGGGGGACCATTAACACAAAGTCAACAAATGTCAGTAGTATGCCTATTCACACGCATCAATGACAATACAACTCATTGCAAACATGAAAAACGAAGTTTGGAGTTTGAATTTTACAAATAATACCATAGACCAGTCCGATGTACAGCCTTTAGAGAACACTGTACCTGGCTAACACAATGGGTATTTGAGCATGAAGTAGCCAAACTTTAGGAGATTATCAGAATGTGTCCTATTCTTCACTGCAAAGTATATATGTACACTCCAAACTGAACAGCAGAAATAAAGGGTCAGACTGATAATCTGTAATACATCACGTATTCCAACAACTCTACAGGTTTTCACATCTTTAAAATTTCCCACTTTTATATTCCCACCGCGCACCTTCACAGCTGTCACGTATTTATTGCCAAATCAGTGGTCCCTTGTAACAACTTCAGGGAAATGACTACAGTGCTCTTTGCAAGGTAGTGTGTGGTACAAAACACATGTTATCATATTTAACATGACTAAACAACTCAGTAACGTCAACAACTGCTCTTCCCATTAAATTCAGTTGCGAGTACAATGTGACTGTGAATGCCAATTATAAGCAACTTCAAAACAAGGGACTTCCTATACAACAAGTTACAAGTCTGAATGTTTATTGTAGATGTAACAGCACACACAAAATATTTTTAACCTGTTATTTAACTCTGAATGTACTATCACCGTCACAAATGAAATAGTTTGGTAAAGAATTTTTTTTCTCAAAATTACATGATTCACGACCTCCACAAGCTCAAATACTTCCATGGACAACTTATCTTTACTAATGGATAAAAAAATGACCACCAATGGGAAAGACCTGAATGAGAAGTACATTTACATTTATTACAACAAACACCTTGGGGTTGGGCAGGCCTTGTACTAACACACCCTAAATGTTTCTCAAACAAGAAAGTCAGAATGTATTTCAAAGATGAATTTCCAGTGAGATTTCTATGTTAATCATCTTGCCATGAGCTGTAATGTCAAAAATGAGTCGGACACAGTCTCACCCTAGCTAACCTCCCTCACTATTCTTTGTATTTAATAAGGACGGCACCAAAAGTTATACCTGTTTGCCATTCAGGTTGATGAAATGCTCCGCTACACATCGATCCACTGCTTCATCGTCCTCGAAGGACAAAAATCCAAATCCTATTGTGTCACAGCAAGCAATCAAAGAGACTTCTTAAAACTTCTAGTTTCATAACGCTGGGTTAAAACACTGCTGCCTGCCAGTTTGTTACTGCTGTACTCCCGTATCAGCTAACTTTTGGTTGCCAAATACATGTGGCCGTCAATTAACCCTAACAGAACTAACTGCACTTCCAAATTTAAATGATATATCAAAATTATGCTATTTTACTAAACATAGTAAAAGGAATAGGGCCTAGAACATGAAGAATTCAAACTTGCCTATGTTTTATACACCTTAAAATAACTATTCTAAAATAACGTAACTAACATGATTTAACTTACTGAACCAATTACTACTGTGCTAGTTTCAATATATCTTATCAGTAGTATAGTATAGGCTAGTACTTAATTTTATTACAACTAGCATAGCTATTAACAGATGTTATTCTTGGAATGTGGTTCTATTAAACAGGAGGCAAAGGAAGGATTTGTGTGAATTTTGGTCAGGTTAGTGTCTAGCTATCACTTTTGTTTAAAATACCAAAGGAAATTTTAGTGCACTAATTTGGCAGCAGTGAACACCCCAAAGCATGAAACATTAAAATAATACATTAAAAACTGACAGATGTACCTAATGAAAGACAAAACAAACACGTAAAACACAGAACTGCACCCATATACATTTGCACATTTCAAATTCAATGCTACATATCACGTCTTTGTCTGAGCATCCATCAAGTGGTCACGTAGGCCTTCCTGATCCACATGCCATATGATACAAGGTCTCCTGTATACAGCAGCACATGAATACTGTACCACATTAAGTGATGGCACTCAGACCAAGAATGTTAAAAGGCATATCCTTTCATAGCATATTTAATAAAATGTTTATATTAGACCTCATTCTACCTGAAATGTCATACAATATTTAGCCTCTTACTATACAAATTGAGCCATATAATATGTTAGTAGCATAATTTAACCACAAGTAAACCCAATCTGTTTACATGCACTCGAAATTTACATATATCTAATTCAATATTGTATGACAAATTCACACACTACACTTGAAAAACGCTCTGAAACCACAATTAATTATTGCAATTGATGCCACTGTATTATTTCAGTCCTCCAGCATGCTTGCTTTGTTACATGTACTGACATGTTTCAAAAACATTTCATAACAAAACTGAAATTAATAAACACAATATGTATGCCATAACTTGTATATGTAAGCACACTATTATATTTTGAACATAACATCTCCTGAGAACAGCCACAACCATATAGTCTGGTACAGAGGTACCAACGTTCCACAGCCACCTGCTACCTCCACCTTCACAGCAGAAGTTGGCTGGAAATCAACTTCTACATGAAAAATGCAGGAAACAAGTTCTGCAAGTGCTGGTATACATCTATGAGATTACATACAATACAATCTCAACATTCACTGCTGTGAGATTTTGCCAGAAATTTTGCATATGAGTTTGGATAACTTCAAAATGACCACTGAACAATGAACAAATTTTCATACAATCAATGCCAAAACATAAATTTAACAACGCTTACTGCAAGCAATTCTGGGAAGTATTTTACTGCATTTGTCACTTTCATTCAAACAGTAGGCAACACAGTTGCAGTTACTATAGAAATAAATAATATACTAATACAGCCCTATTTTCCTACACAATGCTTCATGGACAGTTGTTGTTACTAAACCCATCACTTCCTTCAATTGTAAAACCCCACACTTTCATTTTTACACTAAGTTCACCCCTACATTATGCAACAATGTAAAAAAAAGGACAAAAACATTGCACTGATAGTCAAAATTCTGCAATCAATAGCTTAATTAGAATGGAGCAGAAACTTAGGTACGGTACACCATTCCTTCCAACTACATGTTCCTTCCATTTTAAGAAATAAGACTAATAAAAATACTACAGCAGAATTCTAAAATATAAAATACACCAAGGTATTCATTCATTTTTATGATGTATACCAATGTCAAGGTGAAGCTCGAGAATGCCTCAACACACATATTGTTACACAGCAATAGTAAGCAGTACTTTATCTCCCACCTATCACACAAGCAATTTCTGTTTATGAGAATACTGATGGTTAATTTGGAGGCTGTCCACTGACTTCAGTTTCTGTAAACACAACGTTTTGGAAACCGCATCCAGCATAATGCACTGTAACGTTGCATTCAGCAGTCTCTTACAATGATGAATTTAAACCTTTATCTCTCACATCATTATCAGTGCCTGGGTCCTCTTATTTTGTATATGTTTCTAGTGAGTGACAGATTTTGGCCAGATTCCAATGTCAATTGTTCCTAGCTTCCAACACATGTACTGAAAATACTTATTGTTTTATATCCTGTTGATTACAGTTAAAGTTATCAAAACATATACAATCAGTTCTGCTACCACAGGTGTTTCAGTAATGCAAAAGGGCTGCAAAGCAATTGATGAACAGCAGAATGCTGTTTGTGTAATGCAAACTTTCGCATACATGTTGGCTGTTACACAATTTCAATGACCAATGTGAAGATATCAGGCTAGATGACAGGCCAAATTTTTTCTGATCTGATCCCATTTTTATTACATGATTTTCTGCAGCATAAGGTCTCACAAGAATGCAACTCTTGCCACAAAGCTGAAATGACTGTAGTCTGGTTAGAACATTTTAGTGTCCAGTGATCATGTTCCTTCTACTGGGCCCAAATAAGTAAGAACCTTTCCCTGCTTTACACCTGATAAATTGGTCAAGTCTCCAAAACACTATGTTTCAAAAAACTTGAGACAACAGATAACTTCCAAAATATGTCATGTTTAACAGGAACTTACAAGCAGAAACAATACCCATGTATCAACACAATATTATAAAGTTTACTACTTGCCATGCCCTGCTAATGGAGTTCCTAACATGATTATATGATCATTAAGATGAACTAACAAATATGCACACTATTCACAATGGTGTATTGTATTGAATCAATGTTACCCCTACACGTTTTGGCGGTCAAACCACCGTCGTCAAGGGGGTATCACATGCTACAGTAGCCATGTGCATCTAAACGATCAGCTATTTTATACGTAACCAAAGTCTTAAATGTTTTGACAGTGTACATAAGCCCACTCAGTGCAATTTTTGTGACAGTGTACCTTTCTTCATGCACAAAGAAGGTACACTGTCACAAAAATTGCACTAAGTAGACTTATGTACGCTATCAAAAACCTTAAGACTGGTTACATATGAAATAGCTCATAGTTTAGATGCATATGGCAGCTGTAGCATGTGATACCCCCCTGGCGATGGTGGCTTGACAGTTGAAACATGTACGGGTAACAGTAATTCAATACAATACAATGTCAATAGTGTGCATATTTGTTGGTTTGTCTTAATAATTTGTAATATGCATGGTGTACAGCATATAATTATTATTACAGGAGTTCTACAACTATATCGCAAATCACTGTGCCAAAACCTATTCCTCATAACAGCAATACACCTACTTTATATATATGCTAGCATCACCCCATCAGCCTTTCATTACTCCCACTGCTTAGGGCTGGCACTAATATGGCACACTGTGCAAAATACAGTCCAGGCAAACCCTGGTTCAGACCCACAGGCAAAAATCCGTGAGTGTGAAAAAACACATGATTTTAAGATAATTAAGAAACACAGATTATTCACTGATGTTTCCTGATCATTTGATAATACCTGTAAAAAGCATAGCACTATAATGCTGATTTTTGGTGCCGGCTAGTCTTGGCACCCTGCACAGGGGTACAGCTCGCACTCTTAATGCCAGACCTGCTGCTAATTAAAGTGTATGACTAACAGTCATACGCACTTCTCAGTCACTATTAAAACATTTCTTAAACCCCTATCCATAAAACAGAGATCTGACACTACAGGGAAATATGAAATATATCAGACGATTCACTTAAATTTCGGAGTCTTCGTGACTTTTGTGGGAGGAACTACTTTTGATCCCAGTACACATTACAAGAAAATACCTCCACTGAAAGGTCCTCTTACATACAAGAGTTATTTCTGTCCCTAAACACATCACCATTCCCACGTAAAGGAGAGGCACGAAAGTAAAGCTCCAAGCATTCTTAACCACGGCAAATGTGACCAAACAGGGAACACCACCATTCTGTACTTGATAATGTTAACTCTGTCAATACCCCTGTGAGGAAATAACCCCCCCTGCCTGATCTGTAACTCTACCAACTACACAACTTCCAACAGGAACCAGTTACATGAAACTGACACAGTACACACTTACATTCCAAATGACAGCAAGTAATAGACATTCTTCACCACTCACCTCTGGACTTCTTCTTCTCCTGGTCATACATTATTACAACTTCCATTACTTTCCCAAACCGCTGAAAATATTGCCGAAGGTCTGTCTCTGTGATGTTGGATGGAAGTCCACCCAGAAATACTTTTGGGTAGCTGTTGCTGCGTTTTGGCTTCTGTAAACTTCGTGGATTGCAAGGCTTGGGGTCAATCTTGGCACAGGACAGATACAAAAGAACTTTTTAAACATCTGATCAAGTGCCCATTACAGAAATATGGCTAAATTATGTAACACTGAAAACAACATATGAAAATATTCTGAAATCAAATGTTAGCTCATACAAGCTTACTGCAATTTTCTGGCAATCCCCTAAGCCATTTATGCATTGACTCTCCTGATAAAGACATATGTTCTTAATTTTACAATTCTTGCACCACATATTCTAGTATATGCTTCCTCACATGATTGTTTCAGTTTCTTGGATATTCCTCTTTCACCAGAAACCGTATGGTTACATGCACAATTCTGGGCATTCTTTTACAAGAGACTTGCTTTTGTTTCATGTTTTGTTTTTAATATCCAGCATTTTTTGCTCTGAACTATTATAAATATGATATACATACATGTGTACCTTACCTACATCAAGAAAAGCATGCACACAGAGAACCATCAGCATCTGTAACCTGTACAAATTTTACTCGAACAGTAAAGAACTAATGTGAACGAATATGTAATATTGCAAAAAAAAAATTAGTTCAAAGTTTCATTGCACCCCTTTGGAAACTGCTGGCTCCATACAAAAATCGGCCTCAAAACTATTTCCTGTGCGATTTTTGCAAAAACTTTAGTAATACCAAAACACACTAATATTCCCATTTATATGATAAAATATTTCTGCAAGTCCATACTGGAAGTCCTGTGTGTCCCCTTAAATGGAAATGTATTAAAGGGTCAACTACACATAAATCATACAGAAAAAATTCCCAATATGACGGGGAAAGTCCAAGGTTGTCCAGTCAGCCCAAATAGTGTGCACTTAATTTACATCATTAAGAGCATAATTCTAAGGACCAAAAAAAAAACATTCCAGTTTCAGTTAACACTATCCACGTAACAGGAAGTGTAAAACTTCCTGATAAATTTTAACCACCAGATCACTAAGATCAGTAACATGCATGTGACCACAATTCAGCAACTAACTACACTTCAAAAATTCACATAAACATCCATGAGGCAACACAAATGGCCATGTGAATATACTGCACAATACCAAACCTGCTCAACTACCTTTGAAAATTTGAAATAAAGTGTTGTTCATGTTAATGATAGAATCTGTTTCTTACCGTTCGACCATCCAATTGATGTGGTCCACTTTGCAACACCAACGAAACATTTGCAGGGTCTGAGAAGGTAACAAACCCAAAACCCCGTGATCGACCAGACTCACTGTTTTTCATTACCACACAGTCAATCACATCACCATAACGGGAGAAATACCGCTGCAGATTTTCTGAAACCAAAAGCACACACATTGCAAAAGGATTACACATATTATTTAACTTGGACATGGGTTGGGAGGTTCAAAACTTGGTTTACCTCACTTCCAACATTAAAATTAAGTGAACTGGATAATGACTGATGATACGAAACAGTCTGTTCTGTAACACATAATCACAGTTCTATGTACAGGTGGATTACTTTCATAAAGTCCGTGCTAGTTTGAGTAACGGACTTCAGTGCAAGTCTCTCATTTTACAGTCCTCCTGTCACATGAGGACAGCTGCTACTTATAAGACAGTCATGTCCTATGCCACCACTCCCTCCTCCCTTACTACAGAGTGGCAATGAATTATGGCCATACAACTTGCAACTTTCGTGACATCAGCCTAGGTTCACTGACCGAACACCAGGGAGTTTATGGAAATACCCATTACATACATGATTATCCAATTCTACCTGGTCATTCCTCATGCCGTGGGCTTTCCTTACACAATGAAATATTTAGTATGGGGAGGATATTTTACCACTGACCCAGGGTATGGCCTTCCCAGTGTGCACACTCACTGCTTCGGTTGTCACGTTTCCTGCTCAGCAAGCCGCTGTGATATGAGATGAGAGTTATATTGCAGGGTGGAGGACATTGGTCCACTTGCAGCCCCACATCAATGTCCATCATAATTTGCTGTATTCAAGTGACACATGGTATCCAGAATTCTCCTGACACTCAGGACATATCAAACATCTAATTTTACATCACAGAATGAAATTTCATGTAAGAAAGACATTGATTCCCCAAGCTTGAGTACAGTTTGAGGCTCAGCACTGGCTCCATCTCCCATTTCCTCAGCTTCTAAGGCCACAAGGCTGAGTCCTCAACCGCAACTTTTAAGTTAAACATGTCCAAATAAAACTTAAGACAGTCAACTCGGGACCACACCACCATTAGCACACTCAAGATACAAATTACAGAAATCACTGATCACATGGCTGCAGAATGTGCTGAACTATGGTTCTGTACGGCCAGTCTCAGTAATTCTGTTGACAGCTGTCTTGGTTATGGGTAAGTTCATACTAAAGCATCAAGTGTTTTATAAAAATATGCAAAGTGCAAATTCTCTGCAAACTATCTCATAGACCTGAAGAACTATTCAGGATGCCCTGAATAAAGAACAGGCATGTTAGATCAACATCCAGTACTAATTAATGAACAAAAAGTGGGACAATATCACAGCTCAGCTAGTACATTCGCCTTGTAAACCTTAAAGCAGCCTTATACACAAGAAAGAGGTAACAAGAGACAACAGAATTATTCTAACTACAGTCTTACAAAGTCATAGTTGTTTAACCTACACAGCCATACAATATACAAACTTCCATCATCTGATATCTTTGCCTAAGTTACTTCAAGATGGTGAGTGTGACTGCAAGGAGAATTCTTTTCCAGGTTTTGTCTGAAAGGACATGCGAATACACAACAGATACAGGAACACACAAAATCTGTATCTTGTACACAGTCTTCCAAACAATGATGTAAAACTACTCGCAGCACCCTTATTGCAAAGGGGATTATTGGTTTCACACAAACACTATTATTTGTGTGAAATATGCAAGAATTACTGCAAACCTTCAATCCACAATGTAGCATGCCCCATATCATCACATCAGGCCAGGCAGAAATGTAAACTGCGTGAAGGCCGTGCCCGTCACCAAATATATTCCATGCAAAATCAGATAACAGAAGTGGGCCACACTACCATACAGAGCATCAATAGCAAATACAAAAATCATTAACACATAAAGAACTTGCTATATAGCAACATCAATGACAGAGCATCATCTGACAAGATTCAAACTACTTTGACACCTAATCCTCACAGGCATGATCTTCAACCATTCAATTAAACTCATAAACTTGCCCCATGTGACTTCTCAGTACTAACCTCACACTTCCTTTTCGGTTTGTATAAGAGCTACATTCCCAGATACGTCCCCACCTAAATTCTGTACACTTTCTGAACTACATACTCAGCCTTAACAAAAATAAAGTGAGGTTCCCCCTTATTCTATACTTGTAGCACTGTTCTATGCCCTCTGCTTCCTGGGAACACAAGTAGTAATCTTTCCACACAAGAAACTGTTACCTACACATCTGACAGTCTTGAGAGGTCTCCTGCCTTTCAGTATCTCTCTCTCTTTCTTTCTGTCTCTCAGGTTTAAAATTTTCCACTTACCTTAGTGGCATTCTCTAGCCGTGAAGCCAATCAGCTCCAACTCTTTTCTCAAAATTTTAATTTCTACACTAATTTCTACAAGCTAATTTTCAATTACAAAAGCACTACTAACCTTGTGTGGTTTCCCAGCTTAAGCCTCCAACAAACAGTTTCCTGAAGGAAAAAAAAAGAACTGTGTGAGTTCAAAATACCAGCAAGTCTGTTGAAATTCACTACATTTCATTTCTGGCCTTTGTGGAGTAATGCAATATTATACAATGCCAAAAGTGAGAAATGCTATCTGTACAGGAAGTGAAGCTGGATGGCACACCCCAGGGAAGCAATAAAATCAGACAATGAAAATCCCTCACTACAACGGAGGGTCATTATCACTTTCCTAACGGCACTGGTAATATGGACGCAGACAGCATAGGATGTGACATGCAAACAAATGCTGCTTCAGTGTGACAGCATCTTGGTTTGAGCCTGTTTTAACTCAACTTCAAGAAGTCCCACAAGTTACAGAATTCTTGCAGCCATCCACAACCGTTCAATGCAGCCACATAAAATATCATAGGTAACATCCTAATTGTTTCCCCTCAATAGGGGAAAATTTTAGAAATACTAACTCTGGAACATATGGTGAGTTGTGCCTTCCACAGTCTTCGTCCACCTCACATTTCACCCTAAAAAAAAAACACAATGTTACATACGATAACAGTCCCTGTTACAAAAACAATCTGCACACTCACTTCTGGCAATGTGTAATGCTACATTCATAAATAGTGCACTGCATCTGCATTTACAAAAACTACAGTTATGTCCCAAAGCACACAACTTCAGACTCCACCACACAATTCATATACCACTTTTGACACCATTCTTATGGAAACTGCAGTCGTGTCTTATGTGGCACGTGGAAACGCAAAACACACTGGTCAAAAAGTTGTAGCTAGGCTGGTATGTCTTCATGCTGTAATTCCATCTTTTATTTGTAATCACTGACAGTTCTACTGTGCTGCACAGTACTGTCATCTTCCAGTTCATACTTCATTAGGTTGCGATGTGCGTAATATCTGAACAATATACTAATATAACACATTCACATACATTCATATTACAGTACTTACAATTAAACCACACCGCAGATAATGAAAATCCGCTTATTTCACTTGATAGGACAATTGCACCAGTCTGACATACAGTATGTACAAGTATGTATTACATGTTTATCATGAATTAGGCGATGACACATCACACAGTGCCCACTTTGAAAGTGGACTTTACTGCCTACCAGGCTACCAGACACTCCAGGACTCATCTCCGGTAGTTCTGTCAAAGCATACTCTGTTACAATGTGTCATCCGACATCTTAGTCACACAGTACAGTATACAGCTACATCTGACAGATATAAATTGCTCTGTCCATGCACATGAAGTACAGTGTAACAAACAGATGAACCATGATGTAAATTAATGCTGTTACTCGTCAATATGAAGTATGCTGAAACAATCATGGCTGTGGAGTCGGAGTCAGTAACAATGTACCAACTCCGATTCTGACCTCAATATAAAATCTTTTAATAGATACTAGCTACAATAACCATTAGACTTATACTTAAATATAAGTTACAAGCCTAAAAAGTAGCCTGATAATTCACGTGGTGGTGATGAAATATCTTATA
Source organism: Coptotermes formosanus (assembly GCA_013340265.1). NCBI lineage: Eukaryota > Metazoa > Arthropoda > Insecta > Blattodea > Rhinotermitidae > Coptotermes > Coptotermes formosanus. Next base: position 2,036,402 of record BLKM01000725.1, on the reverse strand, counting down.
CCATTTACCATTTTAGTAGGTTTACCATTATGAATGCATATTGAGCTTTTTATGAAGGAGTCGGAGCTTCAAAAATTGAGGAGTTGGAGTCGGAGGTTTTGTGTACTGATTCCACAGCACTGGTAACAATGAGGGTCTTTAATATAGAAACTTACACAAACAACAAAAACAGTGTCACAGCAAATTTAAAGTCCACTTCCCAGAGTATCAATCCCTTTGACATTGGCAATACAACAACCAGTAAACAACTTCAATTAGGGTCTTTGTTAAGAAAAGTGAGAGCCAGCCTGCCGTGTTCTTTCAAAATATTAGATGACACCAGAGTGCGTTCAGAAGCACGTCCATGAAAATCTTTATGAAACTAATCCCAGGAAATCGGTGTATCAAAGTCACCTGTACACACAATCACAAAATTGCTTTCTCTAAAAAACACAACTTTACAGTTATGCAAAAACCCGTGTGGCAAACTGTGTAGCAGGGGTACAGTTTTGTAACAGCAGTGAGTACTGGTACAGTTACTCCATTGCTAATCTTTTGCAGATGAAATTACTCAAAACAGTCACATAAAAAACTCGAAAAAACTGAGACAGTGGGTGGTAAATAATTCACACAGAGGGCAAACATAAAGAAATCATCAGACATGCAATACTGGCAATTTCTAGACAAGAACTTCCAACAGTTTTTAATAATCTGCTCAACATCTGTCATGCATGTCAGAGTTGGTTATTCCCAACATCTGCTTTAACATGCAGTAAGTTACATAATATGTACTGGTAATGTACATTCTGTGAGCAGGTTCTGCTTTCAATGGGAGACCCTGTACATGGGGAGTACAGAGATACTGCAAATATTGCTTAACAGTTCTGTGCAGGTAATTTCAAGAATTGCAACATCCAGACAAGGGCATTAAAAGCTGATAACACAATGTGCAGCTGCAACCAGTGATTGTTCCAGCATACACTCATCCTGTAGTTAGCATCCCATATGTCAGGTCATCTTTCACTGTGATTGTTGCACTTGGTTTGTTTTGTTTTCTAACCTATTCAGAATGTAAGTTTAACTGAACTGCAACATTCAGACAACAAAAAATTTTTATGATGGGATTAATGACTGGAAAAAGAGACAAATAATATCCTTCCACATATTAATGTTGGATGTAACTGAAATATACAACCATATTACATCAAAAAGAGCTACAAGCACCCAAGTCCCACAAGGACAGAGGCCTGTGAACAACAGCACAAGCTGGTTGCATCCACCACCAGACTGCAACATTTTAACATTACTAGTTGCCACACCCGCACCTAGCTATGCTATCACTCAAATACATTCTGTGGTTCTCTTTACACAGCAAGTGACGGTTGTGGTCACTCACTGTATTTGAAGCGCACTGTTTCTGGGTCATCTGACTTGATCTCTGAATATTTCAAAACGTGACCCTGATGTTTTATATGTACGCATTTCATGCACATTATGTGGTAACATACAAGCCCACTTCACATTGGAACTGGCATGTAGGTGGTTTGCATCAGATTGTTAAGTAGTAAGATCAGAAGCACTCTTATATTTGGCATGTGCAAGAATAACCACACAAGTAGGAAAAAGAGATTGAAGACCTCCCAGATGAGCAAAAGCGTGGTCAGTTCAAGGAGGCACTGCTGCTACGGCCCTTGTAATACCAGCTTCTCGCACAAGTTATTAAAGATGGAAAGTCACCCACAGAAGTCAAATGCATTAAAGGCATACAGCATCCACACAGAAACCGGTAGGGGGCCGACCTCAGAATTCCAGCCTCTCAGCAGACAAAAATTCAAATAAAACTCTAAAGGACAGACTAGTATGAAGGAGATGAACTTTTCCCTACAAGCTTGAGCATACGACAGGGTCCACAGAAGTCAAACTACACAATACAGAAGGCCAAACTTGATGAAGGATGAGGCATCATAACCATGCCAAACTCAAGGCTCTGCACAGGTACACATCCAGCAACTGTGAAACCACAGAATAATATTACAGCAGTGATGAAATCATGAGCACCAAGCAGGCAACATCATGGTAATGCCTAAGACCTGTATTCAGGATGATCTTATCAATGATGCTCCATAATTTGATACTAACGGCATCATAAAAGAAACCACAAAGGAAAATGCTACAGTTCTGCAAAATTATGCTAGTCACAACAAAAACTGTTCCAATTAACAGTTTCTTTGGTAAAATCCACTAACATGAAAGACTGTTAGTGTGTAACTTCAGACGCACATCACGACTTGAAAGACATACATGGACACAGACCCTGTCTGCTTCTTTGCACCCAAAATGCTACAGTCTGGCTGGACCATGTAGTACACAGCATCAATTCAAGATGTTAAAACACATATTGGAAGGCTGTAAGTTAGCTGCTTTACCAAACACTGACAAACACTTTCCTAACAACAAAAAATTGGTCTAAAATAAACTTTAATGACAAAGTGGATTTCATACAATGGGTATCCAGACTCTAGCAACAACTGTGTTTCCTGCATAAGAATTCTTTTCTACATACCAGTGAAAAAACTTCCAAGGAGAAAACTTCTTGTAAGGAAAATGTAAAAAGTCGGTTTTTTGGATCCACTTTTGACTCCATGCAATTATTTAATATCTCTATGTCAAAGACCACACATGTATATTACAGATGCAGTGCTTTCATAAGCATACATCATTACAGCCCACCTAAAAATTACAAGTCCCAAGTTCTCTGCTGTTTGCATGGCTGCATTTTCTTCATTACCTCACCTTCTCACAGGACTTCAACATTCACTCAGCCAAAGCACATCACAATTGCACACTGTAATGATACTATCAAAACTACACTTCAAGTTCAAATCCTGCTCCAGCATCTCAATGACATGCTTCAGTTAGTAAACAAGATCCGCAATGTACGGTATAAACATTAACAACGAGGCACATTCGCATGGCCACTGTTGTGGTGAAAAAGCAGTATTACATATTCTGACCATCTGTCTGTCTGTCTGTCTGTAGCCTTAGTTATCCAGCACACAATGCACATGTGCCATATATATCTTGTCCTGTGTGGCCTGTCCAGCTGTACCATATTTTTCCACATTGTCTCGAAAGGCACCATTTTTGGAAAGAAAGTTACTGAACATAAAATGCGTGTTTTAATTTTCTCTACAGCTTTCAACTGAAACATTTCTCATTCTCAGAAGAATTCAGCAAGATATTCTCATAAATGTCCGTAAGTCTTCCTGCAAAGTACCCATTATTCTTCTCAGATTCTAACAGAACAAGAAATGTCAACAGATTTTCAAAAAAGACTCGAATATAAATCTCATAAAAATCTGTCCACCGGGAGCAGAGCTGTTACATGTAGATGAATGGGGAGACATGACCAAGCTAGTAGTTCCTTTTTCACAATTTTGCTAACGCACCTAAAACTGAACAACTGGGGAACCAGGAGCAGTCAATAGCTTGCATGCCAACAACAAAGCAGCCTGTGGTTCTGCCAGTAACACGGTCACCCAAAACAAGCATAGCTAACAAAAATGGAAGTGATGTAAAATATAAAACAGATCAGCATGGTTTAATGACAGAAAATCAGTATGACATTGATCCACTGTTTGAAGCATTTTGTTCATTGGCAGAGCCTCATTTAATATCTGCAGCAGACATAAAGTGATCACGCTCATGGTCCAAATTTGTACAAACCACTCGACTCAAAAATTTTGGCTAGTGGATGAGTACACAAATTAGCAACGTTACTACATCCCGACGTCTTGAAGGAATGTACAGCATAACTCGAATTATTGGCATTAATTGGGACCACAAGCCATCCGGATATGCAGAAAATCCACATAATTGGATTTTTCTTTGAAAACAGGCTACACTCGCAGTTTAAAGTGGAAAAAAATTTCAATAAACAGCTATTTTTAGGCTACATATTTATTTACATACAAATAAAACATTAAAATTTAATAACTTCATAATATTCAATAATTCATAATTTGGGAAACCGTTCAGCTGTTACTATTTATAATGTACTTGCGTCTAAACCTTTCAAACATGCCTGATTTGAAGTTCTAGATAGCCACAACACTTTACAGTACTGTGCACAATCGGATAACTGGTAATTTCAAGGCAAATTAGTTTTGTAGAACTCTCAACAAAGTTACCTGATGGGCCAAGCTGATCCAGATAATTGGCAATCCGGATAACCAGCGCCCAGATAATTGGAGATATACTGTACTGCCAACATCTTCACAAGACAAGAAGTCCTGTACGCATAGGACTCCTTGGCCCTTGAAGATGACAGCAGGAGGCACGTTCCTCTGAAATGCGGTCTAACACCCTGTTACTCAAGATAACAAAGAAGACCTGAATCCTCATGTCAACTAATTACTGAACATGAATCAGCCGGTCTATACACCAGCAAGCATTACAATAATAACTGCTGGTAAGTCCAACCAATAAGCTGGAAAACCAGTAACCTGAACTGTTCCCAAGTACATCTGCATACTGCTCACAAAATTCTACACACTCCCAAACATCTTCAAGTAAGTCACAAATTTCTACACATTTCCACACAACCCTACCACATTTAAAACAGCACTTTTCTATCAACTAAATGAAGGAAAGTGAGGGAAATGCTGTCTGCACTCTGACAGCAGAGCAATGATAAACAAAAGAAAATGAGGTGGTTGGAAGAAAGAGATCAAGCATAATATTAAAGAAAAGACAGAAAAGAACACAAAAAACAAAGGGAACATATGAAACATCTCAGGAGAATGTAAAAAAAAACTGGTTGTAGTTTGCATGATGCACAACTAATGTGTGGTGAGGAAAACTGTGAACTCATTCAAAATACCAAAATTAAGGCTGGCAACTTTACAGTCAACAAGGCACAACAGACTCAGTCTCCCATCACTGCACACTTGTTCAACATACCCAGATGATTAAATCAAAGCAACACCAGTGACATTCCTGAGTTATGGAAAATCTCTTTTCAAGACGAATGAAAATTATACCCCAACAGCAGGCAGATGAACCTGGCATAGGTTACCACAGCCCTTACTTTCTCGACTCAGATATGGGCTGAAATATTGATTTTCAATATATGGATATTTCTGACAGGACACAAGAATGTAGAGTGAAGTTGCAAGAAAACACTGAAAAATGTGGCCTGTTTCAGTATAAAGTCAATACAAGGTAGGTTACCACATTCCTGGAAAAGAGACTAAACTAAAATTAAGATCACGCATTTCTTTATTGTCATCTTCAAGGATGATACAAGACAAAAAATACTATTCTAATTAAGGGTACATGTCACTGTCGACACGAAGTTAAATCAGTTTTTCAAAATGTTCTTTACAAACTGATTGGCAGCAAATGTGTACAACCAGACTCAACAAAGCCTCACAACACTTACTTCCCTTGAAAAGCCAGCATTTACAAGTCTATATTCACCAACACCTCAGTAACAGAGGCAAAATGTGACTGACCATCTGTCTTATACATAATACCACCCTTCAGATAATTGAGTTACACTCTGGTTGCCATGGCAACAACTGTTACCAATTTGTGTATTCTAAGACTATGCTCACATCGGAAAACCTGCTGGGCATAGCACAAGCAGATGCCCGCACCATGACAAAGGCCAAACAAACCATTTATTTTACAAGTCAGTGTTCACTGCAATGTATGTGCTCTGACTCAAGGAATGGTTTAGCGTCACGCATGTAATACAACACAGCATAACCACACGGCAGAAACTACTTTGTTTGTTCTATGAATAAACAAACAACTCATCAAAGAAATCACGTATGTGTGTGAATAGTATGGCAGCCCAACAAAAAGCTCAGCATCCACCCTAAATGCCGTGCCTGCTGTGTGTGTGAATGAGTTACAATTGGGTCAATAATTGGTAGCTGCTACAGTTAAAAAAGAGGCTGAGACACTGCTCTGCGAGGTACAGGGATGCAGAAGAAACAGCTGATCAATGACTGTTCTGCAACATACAAGCTGAGGCATCCAGGGCTGTGCAGTCAGAGTTACAAGGAATTCTGGGTGGAGTTGGTAAAAATGTACCAACTCCAACATAAAATCCTAAATAGATACTAGCTACAATAACCATCAGACTTATACTTAAATATAAGTTATAAGTCTAAAAAATAGCCTGATTATTCTCGCTGTGATGACGAAATGTCTTATCACACCATTTACCATTTTTAGTATGTTTACCATTATTAATATATATTGAGCTTTTATGAAGGAGTCAGAGTTGGAGATTTAAAGACCGAGGAGTCAGAGTCGGAGATTTTGTGTACCGACTCCACAGCCCTGGAGGCAACACAGCACAATCAGATGGCAGCACTCTGACAGATGAAATTAATACATGGTTTGAACGAAGAATAAAGAAACAACCAGTGAAAGAGACTGTGTAGACAGCAAACAAGAATAATTGGCAAATCCTATGGTTATGACACAGGTTGCGACTGTTCTCTGTGAGGTACACAAATGCTGAAGAAACAGCTGATCAATGACTGTGTTCTGTTAGATAGTAGCTGAGGCAGAAGGAAGAGCTCAGCGTCATGCACACAACATAATACAGCGCAACTATGTGGTACCACTCGAACACGTAAAAATCACACTTGGTGTGATCGAAGAATAAAGAAACGACTGATGACACAGCATTGGACAAGTGCACAAATATTATGTCAGACCATCACAGGACCGGCATGTGGCTGATGTTAGTGTAATTGTAACAGATCTGCTGGTGTTAATATAATTGTATAGGTACGCTGCTGACTGCTTGAACCTGAAGATGAAGCATTACGATCCTTCTTACGAACGAGAACTACTTGCCCAACAACACAGCATCACATACCCGACAACTTCAATCCTTAGCAACACCACTGTAAACCCCTAAACTCATAGGTACCATAATTCTTGCCTTGCAATTTCCACCAGATGTAGTAGAAACCATGTTGAATGTGGGGTGCAAACATGGATGGTGACTGCAATGCACATGCTGATTTACAAGATAAGGCACCATTTAGGACACACTCTACAGCATTGTAAACCTATTTCAAAGATGAAGCACACACACAGTAAAGTGTTTCACATCGGGAAAGTCAGACCATGGAATGTCTCACAGCAGGCAAACAGCACAGACCATGACATCTGAAGTGCTCCAAGCGTAAAAAAAGGTAAAAGGAACCCTACACAGGCCAAGGCCCAAGGGGAGTAGAGGTATAGCTCTACCTTTCATTAGCTTTGGCACTAGAAGGGGTGCGGTGGCTAGGTCCACACCCTGGCTGCTTTACCCCCCCACCCAAAGACCTGAAATGTCAGTACATTTCCACCACACTACAAAGCATAACATCCCAGAAGCTAGTAACTGTCACACCCCTGCTGCGAATATTTCAAACCCCACAACATGTAACTGTTCAACCACCAAACGTACCGCAGGCAAACTTTCCACAGCAAATTTGGTTCGGATCCAAGCACATTAAGTCTGTACAAATACACAGCTTTCATTAGTCTCAAAGGACATGAGTTGTGACCCAGCCATACATCTGTGTTTTTTCCCAAAATTTCCTAGGATCTGAAACTCGACATTGTGCAGGTGGGATGACTCAATGGTCAAGCTGGGCCAACTTTCAGAATTACTCACCAATTTAAAATACGTGCATTTTTTTTACAAGAGTGTCTCTTCCAAATTTCAATTACATGGCCAAGTTCAGCAGTCAATCTCATCCCTAGCAATTTTTGGCAAATGACTCAGTAACATCAGGTGAGATTTACAACATTAAGTAAAGTTTGTTAAAGGTGTGATACTGACCAGTGCTAAACATTCACTTGGAATGAATTAACTGTGAACTAATAATTAATAGTTCGCGAATGCATTCAAATTACCATCACACGTCGTCGACGCAGACAGCCCGGCAAACAGTGAAATGGACACCTACTTAATCAAGAGTGAAACTTTATACACCAAAATGTACATGCATTTACCTAATTAACACATCAACGCTTGAGAAGCACACCTCCATACCCCAAAGAGCCGTATCTGCCACTAAAAGCTCAACCGAAGCCAAATAATGGAATGCTCGGGTAAACGGTCGCCCAGAGGGTACAACACCAATCGGCATCATTTCATCCCCATATCTTAAATTACACTGTACGACTTGAAAAACTCAATAAGCTATATGATCTATTCAACAGGCCAATGATTAGTCTATACCCCAAACAAGAATCGCAACCGAACACATCATTCACATGCCGCCTCCCTCTCACATTCACTTCATTTATTACGACTTATTTAAACATTTCCTATTTAAATATGAAGGCCATAATTAAATATATTTGTAACAAAATCTTACCCCTTGTCATCGCTATCAATTTCCGTCTTAACTCTCATTTTTTTTCCAAATTCGCGTTATTATTCACAACACACATAAACCCACCACAACCTCACGCAATGGCTTCGCCTCAACGGGACTACAAAGGTAACATCACGGAGTTCAAGTCATACTTCCGGCACGTCACTACTACGTTGTCTATATACTTTCAATTTACGGTTATAGATTTCTAGTCACGTGAATGTCGTGCCCCAGTAAACATGAACGTCAACATAAAATTTTAAGTGTTATATTACATACATAACGTCCCTAGCTTCTGGACCATTTAAAAATTATTAAGTATGACGCAAACATAAAATGATCTTTCTAACCAAACTTTCGGAATTTCCTGTGAATATACGAGGGCGCCTTGCAAAAACGTTTAAATTTATGATTTCCTGACCTGAAAAGTACAATAGTGGTTATGTAAGTCACGCAATTCATTGTTATTGATTAAATATGCATGATTATTGCTCATAGTTGTATCCGCGTTTCACACGTATTCAGATCACCGGTGGCTTGGAAGGCTAATAGTTCCTCAGCTAGGCGTGATATACCCTGCATTCTGTGGAAACAAAGGTTCATAAAGGTATTTACAGGAGCCCGCCAACTGCCCCTGTCCTGAGCCAGATGAATCCAGTCTGCCACCTTCTGTCATATTTCAAGATCCATTTTAATATTATACTCCAATATATGCGTAGGGGCTAAGAAGTGGCCTCTTTCCATGAGGTTTTTATCACCAAACCATTGGGTGCATTTCTCATTGCCTCTGCACATGCCACATGGTACACCAACCACATTCTCCTCAATTTGAATACCCAGACAATATTTGATGGGGAGTGAAAATCATTAAGTGGAATTTTCTGTCATCCTAATACTTCTATTTGGTCCAAGTATGAAAAATGTAAGTATATTCCTTGGCACCCTACTTGCAAACGCCCTTGGCCTATATTCATCCCATAATGTGCCAGACTTTAAGTCTGTAACTGGCAGAACTGTACCTCTGTACATAGATTATGCTCACTATATTTTTAGACAGTAACTGGTAAGGCAAAAGATTCTGGACAGTAGCAGGGATTCTCTGGCTTGCCTTTAAGTTCTTTAATTATATAACTGTGACCAAACATTTGACCTTCATTGCATATTCAAATGATTTATTGCCTACCTTTATGTTGGGATCTAGTTCTGCATTCTGATGACAGGACATTAATACGTACTTGGGTATCGCAGCCTGTTCTAGGCCAACCTCCATACTAGCTACTAATAAACCCTCTTTATTATTCTTTACAGTACCTATGTTTTTTACTGGTAAATTATCACCATCAGCATAAACTACAAGCTAATGTGTTCCATTCAATTTCAGTCCCTCCTGGTTTGCCTTGATCTTCGTGCTAAAAATTTCTTCAGCAAATTTGCAAACCACTGGCACTAAAGCATCCCTAATTTCTGACTATTCTGAATAGCAAATATATCAGACAAATGTTTCCTTCTAAACATTATTATATGTGTAATTTAAACTCACATTTATCAACCTATGTAAAGTAATGTGTCTACCATACTCAATGAGTCATGTGTGTACCACAGACTTCAAATGCTAGTGCTCACCTGCAGTGCAAGACACCAGTAATGTTAAGGTATACCAGTTTTCTGGGCTAGAAGTGTCAATAACTAAATATACCACATTTGACATTAAGCCAGGATAGCGTAATCGGTATAGTGGATAGAGATGATGGGCTAGATGTAGGCCTACAAGGTGTCACATTTCCACCATCTGCCAAGACTCCAGGCCACAGGATATAACCTAACTCTGGCTGCCACTCACAGACTTCACCATTTGTATCAGGGCAATTTCCTGTAATGTGACAGTATCCATCTCTTGCCCAAACCCTTCAGACCCAGTCTTTGGCCCAAGGAGCCATCTACTCACTGAGCATCTGGAGGCCTTTCCCTGTTGGTAAAGCAGCCAGGGCATGAACGTGACCCCTCACCCCTACATATGGTCCCAGTTCAAAATGAGTAGTTATTACATCCACTCTGACATATATCTTCATGCCATAAACACAGACAATTTAATGCTTATCTCTATGGGTAAAGCTTCATCATCCAGCAATACATGTGGTTTGGCCTCATCTTTTCCTGGCAGCAGCATGTCATCTAGAGCATACAGACTGACTTAAAACTGCTTCCCTTCACACGCACCTCAAAAGTACTGCAATTGCCCCTTTAACCTTTTGAAGCCTAGCAGTAACTTTACATGCCACCAGGTTTAACATTAAAAAATTCTACGTGGTGCCCACATTGTGTTTATGCGTTTTGTACGGCTCTCAGAACAAACAGCAACTTTTGCCTTATAAAACATTAAGAGACTGGTTTTTTATAACCGAAGCGGAGAGTGTTTACAGCGCGGTACGCACTGAGTCCTTATATAAAATGGACATGCTTTGCCTTTAAAGGGTTAAACATACTCACTGACACCTTTACATACCAATTTATAGTCTGGTCCAAAAATCACCATGAGCTGTACTGAAAACATCAATAAGTAACAGAAATACTGTGATCTGCTACTGTTCCTTGGACACTTGAATGTCAAGTTTTCCACCTATCCTGCTAATGAAATTCAGAAACTACCATAATTCCTACAACTCTGACACTGCTTCCTCCACTACTCAACTAGTGGGATGAAGGACGTACACAGTTTGCAGTTTTCTCGTAATTATTTCACACAGTTCTCATAAAATTTGACCAACTTCCCACAAAGCTACTCAAAATCTGTGACCTGATGTTTGACATTACCTATCACCTGTACCAAAGAACCTGAATAACAATAACAAGGATGACAGTGCCAATTATGGTAGTTATCTCCATCTGTGATATTTAGTCACTTTGCATGGCAATATTTTGCATTGATAACCAATCATCTTGTATGAAATTGCAATATGGCATATTAAGAACAATTTTCTGGGAGTATTCAACAGCTAAGTATTTAAAATCATAAAAAAGAAAATAATGGCAAGTGTTAGAAGTCTCTTGCACCGAACTATTTAAAACATGTTATACATTTTCCCATGCCACCAATAAATTCTTACTCTTGCTGCAGTCATTCACTGTTGGCAACATGAAAATGCTTATAATTAAGACATACACAGGACCAACACAAGACCAGCAGTGTGCACATAATGTAATATTGAGCACATTAATGTAACCATTCTTGCAATGGAAAACAATAAGTATTACATATTCCATGTGTCTGTAGCCTTATTTATTCAGCATGCACAGTGCATGCACCATATTGTCATCTTTGGCCTGTTTGGCTGTACCATATCTTTCCACGATTTTCAGAAAAAATTTTTTGAACATAAAACATGTGTTTTGATTTTCTGTAAAACTTTTGTCTGAAACATTTCTCATTCTAAGAAGAATTCCCGGAGATATTATCATAAATGTACATCGGCCTTCATGTAGTACCCATTAATCTTGTCAGGTTCTAATCAAACTCGACTTCTCTTGACAGATTTTTTAAAAATACTCATATCAAATTTCATGAAAAGCTGTCCAGTGGAAGCTGAGTTATTCCATGCAGACAAACGGATGGACGGACGGACGGACAGACAGACAGAGATGATGAAGCTAATAGCCGCGTTTCACAATTTTCTGAACATGCATAACAAGACATAAACATGACCTTCATTTGCTGAATGCTAACATTACTAGGCATCAGAAGGTACTGTACTAGGCATGAATCAAGTTATTCAGTAATTTTCCATGCAACATCAAATGTTTGCCACAAATCGTTATACAACACTCTTTAAGTCTACACTGAAATGTTCTCTCTCTCAACTCTGTAGAATAATTCACTTCAGTTATGAACTTGTGGCAAGGGGTACCTGCTTACAAATTTAAAATTATACCTATAATTATAGGCAGGGGCACACCCAAGGGGTGGGCTGCCTGGCTGCTGCTGCCCCCCCATCACCACAAAACTGAAATTCAAAAAACAGATTTTGTGAGTTTTACATGATTTCCCCTTCATCTGAAATCAGCCACTGAAATCCACTGATGACTAGTAAATTAGAATTTTGAAAAATAAATCAATAAAATAAAAACAAAAATAACAAGAAGATACAACACTGTGATTGAGTCATAGAACATGTAGTTTATATTCAGATGTATATAACTGCAGTTGTAGTCTTATGTGATACTTACAACATGATTTTATAACATTTACAAGCAAACATAAATTGTATATGGCCTCAGGGTCAGCCCCCACCAAGGAAAAATTTTGTGTGCACACCTGGCTATAGGTACAAATTATAAGGGTACCTCAAATTGAAAACCCATGAGAAAAGTGCTGTGGAAGTAAGTCCAGCCAACAGAGTAAACATGCTGTTTTGAATGGTAACATACATACACATACAACAAAGAAATTATAAACTCTCTTCCCACCATCTGGAAAGAGGCTAATAATATTGAATACATAAAGGGTTTAATTAATTAATTTGACCTTTTATATATTTAACCTTTGTATTTTATCCCCCTGAAGATGGCCACATGGTTGGCCGAAACATATAGGAGGTTATTGTGTACACAACTAATTTTAACATGTTTGTATGCATTTTGTTGGTACAGTGAAACTCACGGAAGAAAACCCCAGTTAAGAAAATTTTCCGCCTAAGAAGTCAGGATAAAAAAGCACCAAAATTCTCCCATTTCATTAAAATTACCCTTTTAAGAAATCTCCCACTTAAGAAGTAGGATTTTCTTGGAATTTTCAAAATTTTCTTAATAGGGTTTCACTGTACTATTATTGTATATTACCAATTAATGCACGGACTATGGATCACATAAAGTGATATTCAGGTAGTTTCCATGCACATGAGGCTGACCATGGTTATAGTCCTAAACGCTTTTATAAAGAAAGGAGACTCTCTGAAACTAACCTCCTGTAGCTGGGTGACCACAAATAAGAAGCCAACAAATAAGGGAAAAATATTTTACTTTATTGATGCATGGTTCTTGCCTACATTTGCTCCTAAAGTGTGGATCCCGAAGGTGATCTAGCTAGCCAACCCTGGTGTACAGTGTTCCAAGACACGTACATCTCAAGAACACAGGGGCTTCAATGCCTGCTGAGGATGAATCACTGAGAAGAAGGTAGACAAAATGCTGTGACAGTACATAATTACAAGGTAATTGAAAGGTACAAGTTGAAAATATTTGCTGCTATCACTCATACCAATTCTTGAGTCTGAATACTGATGAAAAACTAAAGCAACATTGTAAACAGAATTGTGTGCAGCAATCTGGAAAGGCCCCACTCTGCACTGACAAATTCAAGAGGTCCAGCCAACTAGTTGGCCTGCAAGGTATTTTTATATCCTGATTCTGAGAACAGCTAACATAGAGCTAAGAGTAACTACAAGGAATTGCAGTGTTCCACATCATGAAGGTTAACTCTGAAGTGTCCAAAGAAGTGTTCTTGGGTGCTGTCAAGCAGGAAAGGTAAGCGGGAATATCAAAACTGTCATGTTTCAGTTAATACGTATTTTATCAATCACAATGAAAATGCCTTACATACTGAAACAAAAGTATGCTGCCCTAACACAATAACTCTTTTAAAATACAAAATGGTTAGGAATTCTGATGCAAGAAATTTGTATATATTCAATCTTACTCTTGTTGGAATTCTTTCAAGTGAGTCTTGAAGCCTCAGTTGCCAATGGACTTAACGCAAAGGAATGGGATAAATACAAAAATTTGGATCTAATTACCATAGGAACTGATCCCACTCATATGTCAACATTTCCACTGTGCAGGGTATATCTACACACATACAATGTCCACAGTAGCATTCCTTCCAGTACGGAAGAACACATTCACTCATCTGTATTTCAAAGAGGTGGGAGTGATTCATTACTGCAGTAATCTGAAAATAAATTATCTATGAAAGCTTCCTGAAATAGTACAACATTCTTTGTGACTCTCCAGCTACCACTTTTGGAAGTTCGAGTCAAAGAAAAAAAATGTAATTATTTAATTTGTGAGGTAGAATATGGTTTCTTGTTTCTCACAGTGTGCTGCAAGCAAAGAAATCAACTCAGTCATCACACGCTGCAAACTCTGTGTGTCAAGCTTCCTCTATTATTTACACTTATCACAGTAGATTCTGTGCCAACATAGGGAGAAATAAATTAAGTGAAGTAAATACTTGTGTCACTGGTCATAGGGCTGTGCATTTTATTTCATAATTCTATAATGATTATCATAGTTATATGTTGCATGATCATGTCCTGCCATAATTTTTGAGGTACCATGTTGATTCTATCTGCTATTGGTCATAAGAGTTCATCTTATTTATTTCTGAAAAATACTCAGTTGCCTTTGTAGACAATCCCTGAAGTCTTACACATATTTGGGAACTGTTGCAAGTCTTTCATGAAAGTATTGTTAAAGAGGAGCAGAGGAACTAAGTTCGCAAGACAGGACTGTGGTTGTTTGAAACATCTGAGCCTTATTCAGAAGGAAAATGCATGGTAAATTATTACCCACATTAAATGTTCCAAGTCACTAGTTGCACAACAGTAATAAATGTATTGAACCTCCTTCCCAAATTCATGATCTTAATCCTTGAATCATTTTCTTGTATTGCAGTTTTCTGTGAATGAACAGTACTGCCTGAGCTATAAAACGTAAGAATTTTGTATCAATTCTTGTTTGGCATTTTATAATTGTGCTTAAAAAATTTTTGGACACTTCAACTCTAGTCACACTGTAACATGTCAACTCTAGTCACACTGTAACATGTAGCCAAAATAAACATACCAGACATATCCTGATCTACAGCCAAATATATTTGGGCAAAGTGAAATCCAAAAGGCATCAGAACACCAGCTTTGGAAGTTCAAATCAAACATAAAATAAGGGAAGGTTTCCTTCAGAATATGGCTATATGTGGACATAAGTGTGATCTTAAGTTATTAACATAACAGGAAACTTATACTTCAGGAGTACAGGAAAAATTTCTGCATTTTCACACTAATGTTTCAAAACAGGGAAGATAATGACAGAGTACCAACAGGAAAAATATTCTACCTTTTGATCTAACTGTAAGCAAAATAAAACTTATTATCCACATACACACGTATTTCTCTTTGAGGGACTAAGGATTTTGGATAAAACATTTCATAAAGGTTTCACGACATTGATAAAATTCTGTGTGTGTCAACAAACAATTAAAAAACAAAAGGCATGGTGCCATATTATTTCTCTATACAGTAGGCCCCTATTTTGTTTTTACTCCTTTCATCATTGCTTAAATAAGTTTACTCATGATTTCTGCTCACATTTATATCCTCCTGCTATATATCTCTCCTTCTTTCCCCCCTTATAGTCCTTAGTTGTCTTTGTCACCACATGAAGCTACCAAGCACTTCCAAATACATATATTTAATCTTCCATATTAGTGGAGATGGTGGAAACCAAGTTTAGCTTCCAGAACAGCAAAACACATTTCACAAGAAACTTCCTTCTTGTTCCAATCACACTGTCTTCACTCATATAGGAATATCTTAAGTGGAACCTTCAGAGAACTGTGCCGTGTACAGGGGTTACCATGTTGTTCAGCCCTGTTCTGTGCACTGATTAACAGAGAAGCAGATGTATGTGAACTGAGATGCACTGCCACTATTACAACACCCAAGGACAGTTATTACCCCATTCTTGTTCCTTACACAATGTACATAAAACCAGCTAATACACTCTTGAAGAGAAAACTGGTGACAGAGCCGAGTATTGTTTTACACTTTTTGCATACTTTTATTCTATTAAATCACCAGAATAAAGCGCATGTATTTCCTCGTTCTACCTTGAAGCTGAGTCTTCTACATTAAAAATGAACCTGTAAATAGAGTAACACATTTACATATTCCAATCATTTTATTCTATTTAACCACTGGTATAAAGAACCTTCACTTCCTTCTTCAAAATGGAAGGTGAAACTTCAGCTTCATGGAGACTGAAGTTGACTCCCTCCCTGTTACTCCTCCTATTTCTGGGTTAGCTTCATAGTGTTAGGACATGCAGCATAATCCAGAATGAGGTCAGTAGATGACTTCATACACTGTTGCCTTCTTATCTCCAGAACCTGTGACTATGTACTTATCGTCTGTTGAGATGTCACAGCTCAAAACCGAAGAGGATTCCTTTGACTGAAAGTGAAGAAACGCATTTCTTACACATTAGCATTTCATGATATCACTGTTACCCTTTAATCTGCCAGCGACTTCCACAGACAAACTGACTGATATTAAGATGGCATTATGAGCTGGCACAGAAAGCATCTCGTACATGTGATTCAAGTGTAACCTTGCAATGAGTGTGGAAAACTAAACTGCACCATACTTGGGTTATTTGCTCAACAGCAATATAACAGCACTGTAAATAGCTCAGACCATGTCCTTCAATATTATAGATAACATTCACCAATACATACACATGTACAGATTTGTATACACTTTATCCCTCACAACTTAGAAAGACTACAGTGTGTGGAAGAAGTCACAACATACAACACATGCAAATAAGCATAATACAGAATTCAGTATAGTCCTGACTATCCATGTGTGTTTTATCCACCCATGACTTTCTTTACATAAATGCTGGCAAGTATGAAAAAAACTCATCACTCTTCTGGTCCCTGCTCTGTGTGTGTGCGCATATGTGCATGCATGTACATGTACATACACCTCTTTGTTTGTTTGTTTGCTTGCTTGCTTGCTTGCTTGCTTGCTTGCTTGCTTGCTTGCTTGCTTGTTTGAGGGTCTACATAAGATATGCTTTAACGATGCCTTCTTCTTTCTGGTGATATAAAATGTATGAAGTGCAGTGATGTGGCAGCGGAGTTGGTGAAGTTTGTTCAAGTGATCATGATGTAACTGCAAGGACAGGTTCTTGGTCCTTTTCAAATATTTGTTTCTTACAAGCAATTCCATCGCACTGTACTTTGTGCCAATAAGGTCAGTGTGGTAATTAACACGTGTAAACTCAAGCCCTGTAACATATCTAGCTGAAACAGTACTGTCAAGTAAAGCAGTGAAAAAAAGTGACAAAAACCTGTTGTTTTATACACTAACCTGGAATATGGATGCTCCATAAGGAGTTCTCCAAGCATTAAGGAGGTTGTCTTTTCCAGTTGAAACAAACCACTTCCCACACGCTGCAAAGCGGAGAGACAGAACACAGGACTCATGCAGGTGCAACTGGTACTTGTCAGGTTTGGCTGCATGCAGAACTTCAACATTCGAGTTCTCCATGCCAACAGCAAGCCACTCGCCAGTGGGACAATAGCCCAGTGAGAAGATCTGTGATGAGAAGTCATGCTGTTGTAACTGACGACCTTCCCGGAGATCCCAAGACCTGACAGTATTGTCCAGTCCACCTGTCCATAGTTTGGTTCCATCTGCAGATATGTCGATACATGATGCACCATCTGTGTGACCCTGGAACTGACGCACTAGTGTCTGGTTGTGCAGGTCCCACACTGCAATGTTGCCGTCTGAACAGCAGCTAAAACATACCTGTCAAGAACAATGGGAAACAAACTCACCATTAATACAGAACAAATGTATCACTAGGCTTCATGATTTGTGGACTTCAATAGCATCCCAGCCAAGAGATACTCCCCCCTCCCCCCTCCAGTTTACAGTTCCACATGTCGGCCTCTGAAACCACTGTCACAGCCCATTCTCAAGGCCTTTCATGCCACACTAAGGAAACAATACTCTACATTCAGTGCAGCTATTTATTAATTCTGATACAATTACTCTCCAACTGTGCATCAAAAGAAATTTTAGAACCTTACATATATAATCATCACAGCACTAGTAAACAATAACAAGTGGTAAATGTTCAATAGTTGATTACTCTACATGTAATGGGTCAACAGTTCTTCACTACACACAGACAGATTATGAAGTACTGTTTACAACATCTAAAAGAATTCATTTGTCCATCTGTCATCCAACTGTAGTATTAATTTTAAGATATATGAACAATATGATTTCCAGCTACTTATATACTTATATATTGTGAGATATGAGATTCTCACAGCAGTGCTGATGAAGGCTACAGTCTTCTGCTGACTGCTAAATACCATACCATTCTTTTAATCTGGCACCTGATAATCCTGCACTCCTGGTAGTTCAGCACTTGATAACAGCAGTCCCAAGACCATCAAATTCC
Source organism: Coptotermes formosanus (assembly GCA_013340265.1). Taxonomy (NCBI): domain Eukaryota; kingdom Metazoa; phylum Arthropoda; class Insecta; order Blattodea; family Rhinotermitidae; genus Coptotermes; species Coptotermes formosanus. Next base: position 2,017,770 of record BLKM01000725.1, on the reverse strand, counting down.
ATAACTTCCAGTGCACATACTCTCCGTGACTTTATCTTGTGTTACACAGGCCTAACTGGGCCCATCAAGCTATTATAATGGCTTCATAAGATCCAAAGATGTGTAAACAAAGTACTGCTACCAAGAGGAAACATGTAACTTTAATGATTCCTCAGAACTTAAAATAATTAGGGGGTATGAAAGTTGGGAAAGCAGAAGAGAGGTTATGGCCTCATACAACATTGGGTCATCAACTATCTATGATATAAAGGAACAGAAAGACCAATTATGATCTTTTATGGCATCAAGTGGCAGCATGAAGGACCTTTTCACGCAACGAACATTGAAAGAGCCTAAATTAGTGCAACTGGACAAGGTGTGGTATAAGTGGTTTACAGCAATGTGTTCTGAAAAGAAACCTGTGACTTGGCCTAATTGAAAAAGCTAAGTCTTTTCATGATAAAATAAAAATAACTGAGAGGTACACATTCTGTGAGGGAAATAACAAAAGATTACCTCTAAGGCCTTAAGTCAGTGTAAGTACTGTCTGATAATCTGGAATATTTGATAATCTAGCACCTGTCCAGTCTTGTGCCTGCCACACTAAATCAATTCTACTGTAATCAACATTTCCTAGGATCATAGCCTCTTCATCTTCATGGCCAAGCAATGCAAGAATACAGCTTGGACTGCCTGACCCTTACAATAAAGGCACTACAATCCATTTAACACTGGCAACTATTTCCCAATCAACATGGAGTAACATGCCTGAGGACTTTAATCTTCATATTTCACATTACTTGTTTAATGATATTTCATATGTATATTTCTTGTACACTTACTTTAGAATCTGGACTAATTGCCAGTGCATAACATGCAGGAGCACTGGAGGTGAGCTCAGCCTTGATCCTTGGTGTAGGTGATGCCAAATCCCAAATACTCAGGTTGCTTGCCTCCCCGCCCACAATGAGAGTCCGTCCATCTGGCAGCAATTTTACTGACCGGATGTAGTTATCCCGTTGCTGCACAATACATATTATGGCAACAATAAACCACAGGCAGATATGAGATTCTTAAGGCAGTAAACATGGGATATAATATCATGTAGTTTTGTGGCTGGGTACCATCATTAGTACGTGCAGGCAGCAGGTTCCCAAAGCAATGGTACCTGACTGTAATCCACAGGCAGACTCTGTTTGTCTTTTTGGTGAGCCACACAGATAAAATATGCATGGATGTCCCTTAAATTTATTTCTGAATTTATTTGCTACCATAAATAATATTACATGCACAGCAAACATTATGTAAGTTTTAATGAATTTTAATGTTACTCTGCCACTCACAGATACCACAAGAAACTAGCTCAATCACTGGAAAACTCACCAGGCAGTCTAATTGGGAGACAGGGCTCTTCGAGCCAGGTTGGCTGATATCCCAGACTTTGACGCAACCCTTGCCACCTGTATAGACGTACTTTGTTGGATTGCTGATCGTGACTGCACACACAACCTCACCATGGTTCAATGTGTTGATCTGACGTGCATGGCGGGGAATCCCTGGACCAATCAAAGCATCTGGAGGGAATGGCACAGGCTGCATCTGCCCATCAGCACTTACATGAAATGAGTAAGCCCTGCAATATCCAAAAAGAAATATATCCTCATTGTTATACCAACAGCAAAGCACACTGCACAATGCACGCTATATGAGCAGTTTGGACTAGAACAACTAGATATGTTTTCATATGCCACAGCAAGTTACACCCAGGTAACAAGATACTACTGCAGAATTGTACACTTCAAACTTCAGAAAAACCATAACAATCGTATTCTTGACGTGATATTGGATGTTTTCAGAGCAGTGTTGCTGAGGATTGGGAATGTTACTCGATGTCAAATGGAAAGGAGTTACTGACACTTTGAAGGCAGTATTGTTCTTAAAAATGTTGGAAACTATTTACTGGAGAACACACTTCTCTGTTGCTAAGTAAATGACCACTACTCACGGTTTTCCACCTGGAATGGTTCCAAGCCCTGGTCCAAGAGGGGCACGCATCTGAGGATGTGGGTCATAGTTGACAAGAGGTGGGCGGGGATAAGAGTTTAGTGCCGGTGGTAGGTTGTTGTGTAGTGCCCCATAGGCTCCTGCTGCCGCTGCTGCAGCAGCCTGCAATTCATGGGGTGCTGCAGGACCCAGGTAGTGTGGGTACTGAGCCAGTGTGGGTGCCTTCACCTATAAAAAATACAGTTATAAGTACAAGAATTTAGACCCTTCATAAACCTATCAATAACCTGCATGTGGTAGTCTTGATTCAGTGACAGACGTCAATATTTGCAGAAATTTTTAAAATTCTGGACTAACAACATGCCACTGAACACAATCGCATCTTTATACTTTGAATTCTCTTCTCCAAAGAATACAAATACACAAAACTCACATCCCTAAGTATAATGTGTTCAAATCTTGTACTGTGATACATTTTTGTCCAATATAAAACTTTTTATAAATATTAATAAAGTGTGATTGTTGTGGTAAGATAAACAGTAAATCCTTTTAAACTTTATGATTTGATACATCATAAAATCACATACCATGGCTTATTTGACACTTAGAAAACATTACTTATCCTTTGGTAACAGTAATGCAACACAGTCAAATTACAGGATAACACAATCACCAAGAAACAGCAAAGCCACTATTCAGCCATGGGTTAAAGAAATTTTTCCTCAACCTGTTGCATTAGACTCACACGAAGAAACAGAACTAAAAGTTCATAACCTAAGTAAACATGTCAAGTCTGGGTTGGCAATGCCAAGACTATAAAATGTCAATGTTTTTAAGTCTACCTACCAAGCAAAGAATGACTTTATACAAGCCATAAATGAGTTAATAGCAATCTTTTCAGAATCCAGAGATCTCACATACCACAGGTTTAAGTCCGCTGGCACCAGCTGCTGTACTACTCCCACTACCACCACTAGTTGGGGTCACTGACTTGGAAATGGGCGTTGTTGGTTTCTCACCATCTAGTTTCTTGGTCGACGGTGTACTTGCATTTGAAGATGTCCCACTTCGAGGGCTGAAAGATACAGAATTCCACGAATAATTTTCCTCTCACTGGAACACCATACTTCAAGAAATGGCCGTTCCATACAGATACATCAAGAACTGTGAGTCAGATGAGCTGTCAGTTACTGGCTACAAACTGGACAGATCATAATTAGATTTCTTGCATATGCAGGGGTTCGCTGTCTACTGTCATGTCCAGACCAGTTCTGTGGTCCACGCAACCACCTCTGCAACGTGTATTGAGAGCTTCTCCAACAGAATGGGAAGGAGTAAAATAGTAAGTGTTAAGCAGGCGATTCACCTTTACCTAGTTCCAGTAACTTAAATATATGAAACATTACATTCACCAATGGCACACATATGGGAATATGGCACTTTAAATTAGAATATCATATTTATATGCATACATTTCATTTGGGAAAAAGATATTATGGCGTACATAATTTTAAAACTGACAACAAAAATGTGGTTACACACAAATTCAACACATTTTTTGTTCAATGAAAGCTCTTGCCAGCATTAACAATTCAGCATCAGCCAATCATACAACAGTGCCATATGCTAATAATGCCAATTGTGCTGTTAACAGCAAAAAGGTTTAACTTATTATTCCATAGCAAGTTTCCTACCTCTATACAGTATCAACCTAGTACCTTTCCTACAGTAAGTCATCAAGTAAAACCAGTTAGAGAAATAAAATTGTGACATTAAGTAAGTAGTTACAAAGGTTTATTGCCACTAATGTTTTTGACATTTCCTGATGCCAATGAATGTTAGATCTTTTGATAATATTGTTCACAATCAGTGATTTTCACAGGTGTATTTCAGTGGGAATATGTGTATGTCTTTATCACAACTGAATCATATGCTTTGTTACAGTCTATAAATGACTGACATACCACTTCACTGAATGCTTACATTTTTTTCAGTTAAACTGTATGACAACTGCATAGTATCTGATTATCACCTATTATGGTTCCCTAAGATTATTATCCCCAGTAATTTCATCTAAATATGAATCTAACCTTGCACTTAGTGTAACAGTTAAAAATGGTAAACACATACATTTTACTGGCAATTTACAAAATGTAGAGTTTATTTAACATAAAAATACAGATGTGTGGATGGTTAGGAACAGTAACTTGGATACGAAGGGACTGAGACCTGGGTCAAGGTCAAGTAGTCACCTACTTGCATACAGTCAATTATCAAACTATATACTACAGAAACACAGGACAGGCCTGTTGGCACTTGACCAGTCTCTAAATACACACCTATGAGGGCCAACATGTTCCTTCTTCGGTGCAAGTTTGTCCAGACCGTTCTCTCGGGGAGATGCTGTCCCATTTGGAGGGGAGACAGGATCCTGTTAATATAAAATCATAAATTTCTTTTTCACTGTAGAAACTCATATGAAAAAATCCACACAGCAGCAAATGGCATGTAAATTGCTCATTCCCATTCATTTCCAAGCTACAATATTAAAGAACTCTTAGTAAAATTCTTAATAATTACCTCACTGGCATCGTCCACTACAAGGTCCTGATCGCTCTTCTCCCCATCACTTGCCTGCAATGCAGCAACAAACTTGTTAGCACCAAATGTCACAGTTAACATTCAACATATCGTGACTCCATGTCTCGATATCAGTTGTGTCCACCTTAGGAGGTTACCCATTTGTACCTAAGAAGTCGAAATCGAAATACTCTGTCTTGCTGAATATGTTGAACAGAATACGGTATATGATTCAAATGTTTATTATTGAATGGCAAGTTCTTATCCAGGATGGGATATGTTCAGAACTGTCAAAACAAATTTTTATTACTATGCAGATAAGCTGATTCACTGTTGATACTGAACATAAGAGAATGGAGGAGGTTAGCAGAGGAGGGGAACATCTGGCGGTAAACTGCTGAAAAGTCCAGGGCCCAAAGCAGGCTCTTGTGCCACTGAAAAAGAAGATTCCAATATGCAGTCCATCTACTAAGGATCAAGAGGATATGAAACAAGAGTGGGTCAAGCAGGCCAACTGCTCGAGGTGCAGTTCAGAAATGAGGCCCATCAACAACAGATGTGAAGTGACAGCAATGACAGACGTCATAAGCCCCACAGTCCTACTGCACTACAAATCTGTTGATGTTGTCCTTCGGTACTGTAAATTTATAGTCCAAAGTGAAATCCAATTTAGCTCATCAGCAAGCATTCTAGACTCGTGTAAGTTTTGTTATGAGACTGAACCCCTGTGAAGTCACTCACTCACTCACTCACTCACTCACTCACTCACTCACTCACTCAATCACTCATTCTCTCTCTCACACACACACACACACACACACACACACACACACACACACGTGTACAAACACATGATTTCTCATTACATAATGCCAGAGTAATTTTATATACAACTTTGCTTCATTCACAAGCGCCAGAAAACTTCCAGCCACTCCAACACTTCACCACTAACTGCCAAACATTACTCGTAGCCACCTATGACTTGCTTCGGCTAAAAGTTAAAGAGAATCTCAATGTAAAATGACTATATGCCCTCTTTTTCTGTCTTATGTAACGAAAAAAAAAATATATGCACTACCAAAGGCACATGTGGAAAGCATCACCTACTACTTAAAAGTACATAATACTTTGGTAAAGCACTTGCTGACTGCATGTTGCTTTAGTATTGTGTACAACTGCATAATGAATGAGTACACAAGCACAGAAACTGACACCCACTCCTCTTATAAATCAGTATGTTGATCTCAAAAGTGGATGAATATAACACAGTCCAATATTAGCTGAAGGTCTCAGTTAATAATATAACTCAATGAAACAGACACATTATTATTATTATTATTATTATTATTATTATTATTATTATTATTATTATTATTATTATTATTTGAATTTCTCACTTCTCAGCTTTAGCTGGGAAATTTTCACCTATCCTGGGATGTATCATCAACAGGATTAGGCTTGGCGGTCTTACGCGTAATGTAGGAAATTTCTTACAATTCAGCATGTGCCAAGAATTACCACTTTTTGCATTTGTATATATGTGTTTGGGTGCAGGTTAAGTCTTTTTAGACTTTGTGACAGTGACTTTGGAATTATTCCGGTGGCTGAAATTACCATCAGGACCACTTGCACTGCATCCTGCTTCCACATAACACGTATTTCGTTTGCCAGTTCTTGGTATTTCTTTTGTTTTTCCGTTATTGTTTTGGCGAGATATGTGTGTATTTGGAATCGCTACGTCTACTAGGAAGGTATTTTTTGTTTTCTTGTTTGTGAGAGTTATGTCAGGTCAGTTGAAAGGTATTGTTTTATCCATAATAATGCTGCGATTCCAGTACAGTTTGAAGTTGTTGTTCTCCAGCACATTTGCTGGTTTGTACCTATGGTATGGGCAGTTGTCTTCAATTAGTTCAGCTGCTTCTCCAGTTTCTGGTGTATAACTTTTGCTACCTCATCACGTCTTTTTATATACTCGGTAGGTGCTAGTTGTTCACATGCTCCAGTAATGTGCTGGATCGGCTCCGGTTCTTTTCCACATCTTCTACACACCTCGTCGATGTTTGGCTGCTTCAAAATATATTTCTTGTAGTTTCTTGTTAGTATGACTTGATCCTGTATCGCAGTTAAAAAGCCCTCTGTTTCAGCAAAGAGGTCTGCATTTGTCAGCCATTTGTTCGACGTTTCTATGTCTACATGTTCTTGGCTAAGGTCATGCGGGTGTTGGCCATGTAAAGCTTTTTGCGACCACTGTCTTCTGACTTTGTTGTCGTATCCTTCGTCTGTGATGAGTTCATTTTCCTTTGCATGTAGTAAATCCAGTGGTGTGTATTTATTGTCTGCTTTTACTACTGCAGCATGGAGAGGTGATGATGTCTGTTTGTTGAGGAAATATGTCTGAAGTAACTTCACCTGCTTATCATGTAGCCGAGTTATATCAATCATCCCTCTTCCTCCTGTTTGCCGCGGGAGAGTAAGTCTTTCCTTTCTGGCGCAGGGGTGGTGAATTCTGTATCTTGTAAGTAGCGCTCTCATTTTACTTTGGAGGTTCTCTAGGTCTGTAGGCGTCCATTTCACTATTCCGAAACTGAAAGTTAGTACTGGAATTGCGTAAGTGTTTATAGCTTTAAATGTATTTTTCCCATTTAACTTTGTCTTTAATATGCTTTTTGTGCGCTGTAGGTATTCATTGCCTAGCTGTTGTTTCATTTGTGCATGTCTAATTTGCTTAGTTGAGTGTGGCCCAAGTATTTGTATATATCTTCCTCTTTCATGGCTATCATAGTGTCCTCTTCCTCTGCTGTGAAATTTCTCAGTTCTAATTTCCTTTTTACAATACTTAATGTTTGGCACTTTTCAATCCCAAATGTCATCCTGATATCTCTAGAGAAAGTGTTGGTGAGCTGCAGTTCTTGTAGTTGATTATTTGTGGCTGCATAGAGTTTAATATTGTCCATATATAAATGATGATTCAATCATTGTGTCTCCTGGTTGTTGGAGTTTATACCAAAACCGTAGTTTGTTCTGTTAAGCAGGTAGGAGAGAGGGTTTAGTGCAAGACAAAAGCATAGTGGGCTAAGACTGTCCCCTTGATATATGCCTCATTGTATGCGGATAGGATCACTTGTAATCTGGTTATTTTTAACTTTGACTTGGATGGTAGTTGTCTATTTCTTCATCAGCTGTTGCAATGAGTCAATTATTAATGGGTCAATTTTGTATTTTTTTAATATGCGTATGAGCCAGCTATTATTATTATTATTATCATCATCATCATCCGAATTTGTCACTTCTCAGCTTTAGCTGGGAAATATTCACCTATCCTGGGATATTTCATCAACAGGATTAGGCTCGGTAGTATCATCATCATCATCATCATCATCATCATCATCATCATCATCATCATCATCATCATCATCTGAATTTCTCACTTCTCAGCTTTAGCTGGGAAATATTCACCTATCCTGGGATGTATCATCAACAGGATTAGGCTTGGTGGTCTTATGTGTAATTTAGGAAATTTCTTACAATTGAACATGTGCCAAGAATTACCACTTTTTGCATTTGTAGATATGTGTTTGGGTGCAGGTTAAGTCCCTTTAAACTTTGTGACAGTGACTTTGGAATTATTCCCCTAGCTGAAATTACTATCGGGACCACTTGTACTGCATCCTGCTTCCACATAGCACGTATTTCTTTCGCCAGTTCTTGGTATTTCCTTTGTTTTTGTTATTGTTTTGGCGAGATTGTGTGTATTTGGAATAGCTATGTATATTATTATTATTATTATTATTATTATCATCATCATCATCATCATTAGACAAGAAATTAAGTACTGGAACCATAATTTGAATACACATACCTCATTACACTTAGGTACCATTGGGACACGGCAAGTACACATAAGGAAAAAATGCCTGACAAAATATAAACAACATTGAAGTGACTATCTATCTGCATATTTGTAAATTCTAATATCAACCTAGGAAGACTACGTACTTGAGGACAGGCAATGCTTTAAGTACAATGCTTGGTTTACAAACAGTGTTCTTATTAATGTCAAGCTTCGGAGTTTCTAGATAGATTTTCATAAAGTCCACAACATTAAATTTCGTGAAAATCCGTCTAGTGGGAACTGCGCTGATACGTACAAACAGAAGATGGGTGCTAATTATGCCAACGTGCCTAAAAGGCAAAATCTTTACAGATGGAACAAAACTATATTTGCAGCAACAATCCACACTCTACACATGTAGTCTATATGTCAGAGTTCTTCCCTCCTTCTGCTGATTAATTCCATTCTGTAATGTCAAACTTTCTCTCAACTTCCCCGACTCACAGCACACTTGACCAAAGCAGTTTACGTCTTTATGGAAGTGAATCTAATTAGCAAAGAGGCTGTTGGACCAAATAGCTGATTACTGCAAAAGCGCTTCTTTTTTGCTGAAGGTCCATTAACAAACTCCTCCTAATTGCATCCGTCCTCATAAAATATTCCCCACCACATGTCAGAACAGATCAGACAAAAAGAAAAGCAATTTCACTAAACGGTTTTGTATATCAGGTAATTAGCTTGTTAAAATGGATCGCTTTGAATACTAGCGCCACGTGAATAACAAATGCTTAAGTCAAGTATAAATTCAAGACAGGAATTCACGCCCGACTGTCTAAACCAATTAGCGTACGACATTATTTCTGTCTACAGCACACCCCTATAGTTCTTTGTCACACACAGTCTAGCAGATGCACTAACTACCTAACTAACTAACTAACTAACTAACTAACTAACTAACTAACTCCATGGAGCAGACGCCTTCTTGAGAAGCTAACAGTTTCTCAGTTAGTCAAGAAATTCCCCGCATTTTATGGAACCCCGAGGTTCGTTACCGCATTCACAAGAGCCTGCCACCTGTCCCTATCCTGAGCCAGCTCAATCCAGTCCATGCCCCATCCCACTTCTTGAAGATCCATTTTAATATTATCCTCCCATCTACGCCTGGGTCTTCCAAGTGGTCGCCGTCCCTCAGGTTTCCCCACCAAAATCCTGTATGCACCTTTCTTTTCCCCATACGTGCTACATGCCCCACCCATCTCATTCTTCTCGATTTGATTACCCGAATAATATTTGGTGATGAGTACAGGTCATTAAGTTCCTCGTTATATAGTCTTCTCCACTCCCCTGTCGCCTCGTCCCTCTTAGGCCCAAATATCCTCCTCAGCACCCTATTCTCGAACACCCTCAGTCTTTGTTCCTCCCTCAGTGTGAGAGACCAAGCTTCACACCCATACAAAACCAGGTAAAATTATAGTTCTGTATACCCTAATCTTTGTGTTTTTGGATAGCAGATGCACTAACGTTTACGAAAAGAAATGCCAACGATTACAGTACACCAATACTACATCTATAGACATCGAAGTCATCAGGTGCATTTCAAGCGAACCAGCTATTAATGACGTCTCTATCCTGCTTCCAACACTGCTATTGACAGAAGTTGATTTGTCTTTTGGTAGTGTCTAGTACGCCAGTTGTACACAGCTCCCGCAAGCCAGGGCGTCCGTGCAATAACATTCTTTTTAATTTCATGTTAGCCATCCCCCTGTGTACATGTAATCATGTAAACAAGCGTATTTCCGTCAGACACAACTCTTTATGATTCTTTTAAACACTACATGTTTCGATGAACAGCTGATCATCGTCAGGTGTTTCAATCAAAAGTCTTAAAAACAAGGTAACACTGGAAATGACTTTGCGAGGTCTCACAGATGGTGTAACGACTGTGTTACAATCAACTTGTAATTCTCGATGCTGTGTCGAGTACGTATAAACAGTGTGATATTTTTATCAACCCTTTAGGGTGCTAGTTCCTAATTAAAATACGTTGAAAATCAAATTAAAAATGTGTCTTGAAAGGATCCATTCGGTAGTTCAGCAGGTCACGATGTTGCAAACAGACCTTATGGGATGTGTGTGTGTGTGTGTGTGTGTGTGTGTGTGTGTGTGTGTGTGTGTACACAGCCAAACTCGCTTATAACGTCATAAAAGGGGCCGGATATTTTGTGTCTTACAAACGAGTTTCGGTATAACCGAGGAGTATAACATTATGGGTTGTTAACAGTGACGAATTAACCTTTTAAAGCCTAGCGGTAACTGTACATAGTCCAGGTTTTAACATTAAAAAATTTACGTGGTGCCCACATTGTGTTTATGTGTTTTGTGTGGATCTTAGAACAAACAGCAACTTTTGCCTTATAAAACATTAAGAGATTGGTTTTTATAACCGAAGTGGAGAGTGTTTACAGTGCGGTACGTACTGAGTCCTTATATAAAACAGATATGCTTCGTCTTTAAAAGGTTAATTGGTACCGCAGACTATCTGAGTCTGTAGGCGAGGTGTTGTACCAACCGATGCCGTTTAACTGGGTTCCACTTTGCCTGCCTGCCTGCCTGCCTGTGTGTGCGTGTGTGAGAGAGACAGAGATATGAGCGGGTGTAACAACGGTCCCAATGTGCGTAACGAGGCTTAAAAGTAAAAAACAAAAAAGATAAGTGCTGCTACTCGTACATTAGAGCGTGCTTTGGGATCTGTAAGTGAAGTCCCACACCAATACAATCACAACTACAAAATATTTTAATAATAACATCATCACAAAACGTAAATGTCTGGAGTAAAGAACAAAGTAGCGTCTGAAAATAGGTCAAATGTTACTGCCAAAACAAACAGCTTATCATTATGCGTCTAACCACAACAACACGTCAGTTCCCCTGACATTCCTCTCCAACACTGTAAAAACACTGACAATGGACAGTACGTTTGCCTGTATTTATAACAATGAGAAACCTGTAAAGCCGTACTATGACGGTAAAATCTAACCTATTCGTATTACCTTAGTTCTCTTCATGACTCCTGGAACATGGCACAAATACCAAACACACTTATGCTGTGCCTGGCTGAAACATGTAGCTGTGTTAATAAAGAAAATAGCTGTGCCCAACTGAAAACTGTTGTTGTTCTTATTTGTCCTTTTTACAAGACCAAAACGCATTCTTCTACTACCGGCATCAACATGGCCATTGTAACTGTCACTGTTATTCAGTACCGGCATAATTAATATTCTTAGCACTAAGGCATTCCGACAAAGCACAGTTACTTACATGGCAGTCTTTTTCCTCCTTTTTGAGTTTTTTGTGCTCCGGTTCCGGAGGGCTCCTTGGTCGATATTTCTCCCTCTCCGCTGGAGAGATCGAGTTTCGCTGTAAGGAAAAAGAAACAATTTTTACTTTGAGCGACCCACAAATGCACGATTACAGTGATCTGGAGTATGTAGGCAGTGCAGTAGACCTAAGGCACTAGGAGTTAAAAGTATAAAATTTCCCCTCTATATGATCTGTATTAAAACCGCAATTTACTATGTGAAGTCAACAGCCACATTACCTCTGGTTATCCCTGCGTGATGTCTCACATTTTATGTCGCGCTGAGACAGGCGCCATTTGAGTTTATACCAGAGAAATGACGCTATAAAACCGCCATATTAGTCCCCCAAGATGGATGTACCTGTGCGCGTCTTATTACTCACGTCCTTATGAATCCACTATTCTGGTCATGTCAAGTCGTGAAGTGAAAATCTTTCAACGCGCTCTTTCCATCTTATCGAACGTTTTATGAGGGCGCTGCCGGATTCGCTGCTGTTCCGGTCAATTTCTTCTTGGTGTCTGACGACGATAAAGCTTTAACCCTAGGAGGATGGGGTATGAGAAAACGAGATGAGAATAGTGGAAAAATAAAAGCAACTGTGGAGAAGAAAGAGTATGCGGGTAAGAATTCCCTGCAGGCGTAACGGAACGATTGAACCATGCAGCCATTATACGCGTGAAGTCAGTTTTTCCTTCTTTCATTCTCTGTGGGTGAGGGGTGGAACAAGGAGGAAGTTCCACTATCAAAACACAGATGGCACGATGCTCATCACTTGCTTAGCGGTCCAAGCGAGGAGCCGGCGACCCCACACGCATGGCTTGATTTCCAGGCCCTGAACAAATGTAATTCGCTTCACCGGGCGTGCCGGGGCTCATTTCCCGCCATCATCAGACTCATGCCTACGCCCCCCCCCACCCCCCCAGAAAAAAAAACTCTTCTTGCCTACGTACGAAGAAAGGAAGCGTCACTTAGCGTCGTTTATCTGTTTCTTGGTTGTGTTCCATACGAAACAGAACGCCTTAGTATACGACGTATTTGTTCTCACTTACTTCAGATAACAAGATATAGAGCAGTTTCCACCATTTTTTTTAGTTTCAGGAATGCTGTCTGTGTTCCAGCCTTTGAGTTAACTTCAATCTAAATTCAGTCATACAAAACAAGCGTGTGTGCAACTTCACTTAACTGAAATCCGTGCTTCTAGATTTATTTTATTTTGCCTTTTTAAACGTCGTTTACAAAATGTAGTGGGGGTGGGGGTGGGGGGTGGGGACGCTTTACGTCGAGACCACCTCTGTCCGTCAGTCCGCGACTTAGTATTGGCGACAAAAAATTCGTCGGATTTTAATGAAATTTGGTACAGTTCTTCACCAGACGTTGTAGAACCAACGCGAGTTTCCTGAAAATTGGCGCAGTGACAGTCATGATTTTCTTCAGCGCTTAAATGAATATCAGAGCGCAAATTACATATCTGAACGATTCACATGAAACTGGGTATTGAAGACCACACGGTTATCCCGCTGGACAGTTGTGACTTTAGTGAAAACCAGTGTAATGAAAGCCACATTCCAGCAAACAGCGTAAATAAAATTGTTCCCAAATTTTCTGCATGTTTATTCCGACTTGCATGTAATCGGTGAATTACGTGTCCACAAATATTCACGGAGTAACTGTGAGTTCCGTGAAAATCGGTGTCGTAAGGCCACACTTTACTTAGGGGTTTTAAATAAATTTTTATTAGCACTTTCTACATTTATTGGCCCACTTGAGCGCAGTTCAATAAAGACACCAAGAAATAAACTCTTACATTTCCATACCGCGGTCATTTTGGTTATCTCTTGCGTTTTTTGTTAATTAATATTAATTGTACCATTTCAACAGTGCCAGCTGTATCTTAGTGTGTAAAAGAAACACGAAAAAAAGAAGATATTGTTACAGAACCTCAGCATATGAAAGGTTAAGAACATATGGCACATTTGCACAGCTACAAATTAACTTGTGCTTTAACAGACCTTGGGGTTAATTAATTTTTAATTCTAACATTAACGCTGTGGATACTGGAATGGAATTCATTGAAAATATTGCGAGAAGGCAATGATAATGGCCCTATGCATCTCTCGAACATATATGATGCTTGTGACGAATGGCTTGGTGAGTTTAAGGGGATATCTACACAATCGATTGAAAACACGGTAATTAGTCCTAAGACAGCAACGTCTATGTGACCGGTCTGACTTTCCTTGCCATACAAAAAATTCTCGCCTAACGCTCTTCTAAGCACACAAAGTTAAACTACGTAACGATATAACAGAGCCACAAATCATGGGCCCATACAGCAATAAAGACTTCCGATAAGCAGCAGCAGTTCTATCAGATAACTATAAAACAGTTGTGGTTAGCAATATATCGGTCTTCTGTATGGGCGGGAGGAAAGGGAAATGGAGTGCACTCGCCACATGTGTAATCAAATCTCGCGATCTTGAAACAAAATTAAACTTAACCGAATTACAATAATATTTTCTATAGCATGCGGAATGGATTTACTTAAAACCAGTCTGATTGAATGTGACGTTCTTCAAACTAAATTACTGGGAAATCAATAATTCGACCACAATCCTCTCTAACTATCTATATCCCATTACAATCCTACCGGGGACATACGGGCGCAGGAAGGGAGACACAGAAACAGGATTACGTAACCCGTATACGAACAAAGAAGTGACGATGTACTAATTACCAACATTGGCTGAATGTCGATAAAGGCAACTGGGAACGAGATGTGAGACGAATGGAACAGAGGGACAGACAAGGCAGCAAAAATATGGCATGCTCGAAGGACATCGAATGAACAAAACAAAATCGAGGTGATGACACAGCTAATCGGTTACGAAAATATACAACAAAGGACTAACAAACTAAATTAAGTGAAATAAAACCACAGGCCCGCGTAATGGGTGTGCTGGGTGCGCGCAGGCATAACCTAAAACTAAATTAACTGAAGAAGACCACAGGCGTGCGTATGGGGTGTGCTAGGTGTGCCCAGGAACACCCTAATGTCTCAAAAACAGCAAAAATTTGGTACTTCGGAGTCCCATTTTTGAGCTTGTATTTTTAAGTAAAGTTTAGTTGTCAATTTAAACAAGTTAAGTTTTAGTTTCTTTTAGTAGGTTTGGCGAATAAAAATAATTTCCTTCATGACTGAGTGTTCAATAAATGCTCGCATTTTAAAAACTGAAAAAAAAAATCCCTGGGCGCACACTGTAATGAAATGTGCCGCGCACATTGTTAGCAACAGTGATAAGATGCGTGACTGCTGAGTCCATTCCGATGTTGGCTTGCTTTGAAATACGAGTTTTAAAAAATGTCTCGCTGTTGCCGACGTCACTCCTTTTAATTACACAATATCTTAATTAATTAACTACTTAACAAGTGTCAATAGCTATCTTATAAAACTCTTTGTTGGCGATCAGCGACGTAGTAAGATACCGACACAAGCAAACGCACACTCATACACTCACGCATTCAGCACTGACGCTGCAGGTACCAAATGGCGGCGTCATGGAAACATCGACGAGAAAATGGCCGCGGAAAACAGTGTGATCGCAAGGTAGTAACAGAACTCTAAACCATTCCCCGTGCGGAAGGGCCTAGAAAGGACACCGCCACTACGGCGGCACTGTGGAGACTTGGAAAGCAGCGCAACACTGCGTTCGACCTCAAGGAAGCTCAGGTTGCACGGAAAGATGAAGCAGATGCCCTCGATAAATGTGTTTCTTCCAGACCTTCTTGCAGATTTGTAAAGTGAAAACCGGAAATGAAATTCTCTGCAAATTCCTCACTGACACGAAAACAGAAGATTCACTTTGGAGTAAAATAAGACACTTTTAGGAAGATAAATATATGGGCTTTAGGTTTTAAAAATGTAATTAAGGTGCGAGCGAATTTGTAAAGCAGAGGTGCAAAAGTCCTGGACGTCAGGTCGCCCGGGTGAATATATTTTTTTATGGTAGGGCCAAATAGTTGTGAGTGTTCAGTATGGTTCATGTCACCCTTCTGGTGCATACAGTTTTGAGGTGGTTGCCAGATTTTTGGAAGTCTTGTGGGCCCCTGCTTCTAAGGCATGACGTAAAGAAATTCCAGAAACGTGAAGAAATTCGAGGAGTCGTCATGAATGGGACTTAGCAGTTTAGAGCGACAGTTGCTCATGCAGGTAGAAGGTTCAGCCTCACCAATGGGACAGAACTGAACATTCCATTGCCATCACGACATCAACAAAAACTAAAAATTGTCATATGTAGTTCTAATACATGAAAAACTAATACCATCCTTTACATGCGGAGATTCGAACTTGGGAAGGAATCGTGCGAATCACGGCCTCAGGGTCCCGATAAAAACGGGTCCTAGATCCCTTCAACCAGCACCACCTGAGTCAGGGACGCTAACTTTTTTAACGAGACCAACATATCAGGATCCCCGCCGCCTTTCCTCCTCCCCATAAGACGGCAATAGAACCGGTCTACCACACGTTGCATACTTAATAAACCCAGACGGTGGGCAATGCCCACAACATTAGACGAATCAATTACATGATATTGCCTTGCGCAAAGCCAACTGGGCGCTGAAGGACACGATGTGGACACTGAACGCCGACAAATATATACATGTGAATAGAGTACACACACAGAATTTGGGAACTGTGCCCATTTTTAAGGAGAAGTGACATGCACGCGGCGGTTAGTATCCCGGAGTTCAGGGCTGTATATTCAACGCCTCCCATACATTACGTGAGAGTAACAACGAAAAAAAGTGTTTGGCGAAGGGGGGATGTAGTCCGGGTAAGGGGAAGGTCTTCGGACTAAGTTCAGCCCCTTCACGACTCCGGAAATTGCTGATCTGTATGGCCCATATGTTAGGTGTTTTGTAGAGCGAGCGTGATAAATGTCACTTCAGCACCAACACCTTCAAACAAGACCCAAGGAACGTACCTAACCAACTAACAAACAAACAAACTAACTAACCAACTAACTCCATGGGGCAGAGTCCTTCTTCAGAATCAAACAGTTCCTCAGCTAATTTAAAAAATTCCCCACATTTTGTAGAAGCCGGAGGTTCATTACTGTGTTCACAACAATCCGCCACTTGTCCCTATCCTCAGCCGGATTATTCCAATCCACGCCCACCTCCCCCACCCTATTTATTGAAGATCCATTTCTATACAATATTACAAAAGCCAATCAAATGCACAATATGTATCTCACAATTATACAACATTAAAGCAAATTAAAAACTCCTACGTGTTTCGATCTCTGTAGTATCATCATCAGGGAGCATATACGTCAAATAATTATGTATAAAACACTATGTAAAATTTACTTTAAAATTGTTCACTCCGTGCATTGTCTTGATCCACGTAGCACAATTTATTACACCAACCAAATTCACTTTACTATTTATAGATAAGTATCATACATTAAGCCCCGACATATTTCGGTGCTAGTGCAACATCGTCAGGGGACACAACGCAACCCACAACAGACTGCGGAAAGACACAGCGGCACGTCAATGGTCGTTGGTTTTATATTCGGCAGTATATGCTCCCTGACGACAGTGCACTAGCGTTGCCGCCTTACGTATAACACCTATCTGTAAATATCAGAGTGCATTTGGTTCGTGTAATAAATTTTACTACTTTGTAAAATTATTCGTAACAGTTGGAGCTTGATATGTTTACATCGTGTAGAAGAAGCGAAAGGAGAGTGTACACTGTTCCGCGTAAAACAGATACAAACATACAATGTGATATGGAATTCTGATGTTCCAAGGTCTGTGAGGCACATTCTGTATATGACGAAAATCAGCATCCATTGTTATATTATTACTCTCCCATCCCGCTCAGTTCTACGCGGTCTCTCACTTTAAGGTTTACCCATCAAAACCCTGTATGACCCTTTCTTCTCCTTCATACGTGTCACAGTCCCTATCCATCTCATTCCCCTTGATTTGATCGCCCGTGTAACAGTTGCAATGGAATACTCCCATGAAACAAATATTTTTGAAATTGACTGTCGCTTTTTTTTTCTTTATTTCCTGGAACAACTTATAACACTAAGGGTCGCTGCGTTTTATGAACAACGCTTTTACGTTCGCACTATTCTTGCCTATTCTATCGAAATGGATTCTACGCATAAAACTTGAATGGAAGATACATGTGACGGACCACGTTTAGCACATCACTTACGTATAAGCGCCACAGAACCCGTACAAAGCTAGGTCTAGGCACTTTTGACGATGGCGTGTTACAATGAATGTGACTACCGTAATCCGTTACAGCGCCCCCGCTACAGGCTGGATGGTCCAGGGTTCGAATCCCAGTACAGGCAACGAATTTTTCTCTTCTCCAACAACGTCAAGATCGGCTCTGCGAGGCCCACCCACCCTCCTGCTGAATTGGTACCGGGGTTCTTTCTCGAGGGTAAAGTGGCCGATGCCTAAAGTTGACCACTCACCTCCATCTAGTGCCAAGATTAAGAATGCGTGGAGCTATACCTCTATTCCTCCCTATATGCCCTTTGGCGTGAACAGGGACTTTTACAATTTTTTAACTTTACAGGTGTCGAAACCGTCCCCAGTTGTCATAAGTTTTCTTTTAACACAAACAAGGGTCCATCGAATGATACTAGGCCCAGTGAGTAAGAACATTTCCTTCACTGCACCTGATGACGGAAAAAAATCCACTTTCCGGAAAAATGTGTTAAGAGAACAACACGATATGCAACACCTAATATAACAGGCAATATTACAGTGTAAGATACACGCTTTATAACCATGGAGCACAAAACCCAGGCACCACAGGTAGTCCGGGCAACCCCATTTCCTTTTATGGCGCCTAATATTTGTGGGCCCTCCGTATAGACCTTGCTTCACGTTACCCTTCCGGCTTCTAGAGTTTTGAGGTGGCTCGTAGATTTTTTTTTTTTTTGGAAAGTTTGTGTATCCCTGTTTTAAACAAATGTCACAAATGGATAAAAAACAGACAACTTTTTTTCCGAAGCACACTGCAATAAACTGACCAGACTCATTTCCGTTGCGAATTCCCGGACTGGTAAAAGACCAATAAGATTTTTTCTGTGTTTTCTAAAACCGATACCCCCTATTTGTATTGGGCTGTATCTGCATCCGCAGTTTCACCAACCGACAACGCTCAGCGTAGAGTTGGAGGGGGGAGGGAACAGGGGAGGAACTCCAGGGCTCTCTACAACCGACACAGTATCAAAATACGAGAATGACACTCTTTGCACAGCACCTGCTGCAAGCCAATTACGTTTGACGTTATATATGGATTCAGGCGTAAACTCAAGGTTCAACACTACGCCACAGACATATCACAGTTCCTAAGTTTCACGCATTTTTTTGTAAAAGTTAAACACAATTGACGCATATGTGTGAGGTCGTGCTTGTCTCTCCGAAATTACTGCTCGAATTTCTATTACACGTAGTTCTGTGGAGTCTACACTAAAAGTTATTCATATGACTATTTCTAATCTATACAGACAAACACACGAACCTGCTTCTTGATTTTATTACTGTCTTACAAGTACGCCTACGTCACAACGTCTGGGCGAAATCCGGCTCTTATGTTTTAACAGCCTTGCAATGAAGCAGTGTGGTATTAACAAGTGACAGACGATTTACCCAAAAGTCGCATAATCAAGAGAAAGCAGTTGACCTGCACAGCGTAGGCAGTCGCTTAACCTTTTAAAGTCTAGCGGTAACTTTACGTACCACCAGGTTTAACATTAAAAAATTCTACGTGGTGCCCACATTGCGTTTATGTGTTTTGTACGGATCTCAGAACAGCAACTTTTGCCTTATAAAACATTAAGAGACTGGTTTTTATAACCGAAGTGGAGAGTGTTTACAGCGCGGTACGCACTGAGTCCTTATATAAAACAGATACGCTTCGTCTACTTGCGACGACAATCGGTGTAGAACATACAGGTCCTGTTGAAAACATTAATCTCTCAATGCATAACGTAGCTTTTTTTGTTTGTTTGTTTGTTTGTTTATAACAAGCCTAAAATCAAACTTATGTACAGTTCTAACCACACAGAACACTATAAATGTATCATCTCACACGCACAAAACACAACAGCACCTCTGCCCGATATATTTTTAAATGGAATACCTCGGTTAGTGATAACAACAAAAAAAAGGGCCGGTCGCCTTTCCCCAGCTCAGACCGCTACCAAGGTTAACTGCAAACTCCCGAGTCAGTATGTGTACGTACTTGTTCAAACCCTCTACCTTCCAGTCGCAGTCCTTACTTCCCTTCCTAAACCCTCCGAGGGGATCAACATGCGTCGCAAATCTCTCCCATCCCCATTTCGTTCCATGTTTTTCTACACCCCAAAATCTCATAACTCTGAAGCTTGCACCCCGACCCCTTATACAGTCCGTTACCCTCATAACATGAGGAGCGTGAGAGAGCAGATAGGGAAAACGACTCTTTTACGATATCCAACCCTCCCACCCCCTAACTATAACCCAGAAGAAATAAAAAATCCACCAAATCTGTTTTTCTCCCTGGATGCACTGAAGAAAAAAGAGGGAGGCAAGAGAAACTCAATTTAATATTCACTTTCTATTTAACGAGGGTTGTAGCAAGCCTGGCACCGTTCGGCTAAAATATAACTAAGCCAGCTAATATCAGCCCCAACCGGGAGCAGCCCACTAGGGGGTAGTATCTATTATGTACAGTGAAGGGGAGAGATCTAGGGGACCCTCGTTTATTCTTAACAATAGACTATATGTTTCTATGGAAGGACCCTGAAGAGGAGGGGTGTCTTCGCGGCCTTGTAAATTGATTACAGGCCAGAGAACTTTTCCTCCCCCACCACCATCAACAGTCAGAAGTATAACTTGACGCACCCTCTCAAACACTATCGGGAGTTTTTGATGGCAGGAGGAGGCAAAAGGAGAAAAATTGTACAGGGATTTGATGAGGGGCTGACCCAATAGGTGATGAATGGAAGACCCCATTTTGGATAATAGTGCAGAACAGCAAGAATGGGGACGAGCAGTAGCAAGGAGAAAGACAGAAATGTGTGCTGTACTCGACTAAAGAGTGTAAAAACAGGGGGAATTTATCGGCGAGCCAAAGTTGGGGATACCCTTCATTTACATTGCATCATATTTGAATATCGACATATCCTGGAGCTTCCCCACCAACTGAGACGAAGAAGCAAGTCTAGTCAGCAGATGGCAGCACGGGTCAATCACTACATTGTGTGAACAAGAACGTAATTAGGCCCGCAGATTCTCAGAGTGCAGCCACAAACTATGTTCACACGTGCAGACTGTCCAAACAGCGAGATTTAAAACGGCACGAAACTCAGTACCAGCCACGGATATTGTAGGTTCGAAGTGCAATCGGTGCCTAACTCCATACAGCAGTTGTTTTCGCGAAAGCTGACAGTTTCAAAGCTGTCTCTCTTTAATAATTTCCGATGTTCATAACCGTGTTTACAAGAAACAGCTACTAGATCCTCTCCTGAGCAAGTTCAATCCATCAATTATGTACCCCTTTAATATTATCCTCCCCTCTAAACCCATATATTACAAGTGTCTTCTCCTTCCTTCAGGTCTTCTGACTAAAGTCCTGTGTTTTGCGTCTGTCCCACGAGTGGTACACGTCCCGCCCATTTCATCCCCCTTGATAAAATCACTGTATATTTGGTGAAGACACTCTGATGGCTTCCTGTTGTTAACATCATGGCGTGCAATATCTGTGCTTGTCACGGCGTTGCCGCCGTGTAGTTACGTAGATACGCAACAAGGTAGCGGAAAAACGCGCTGCTTCCATCAATGAAGTCGCCTGTCAACTAAAATCCACTGAGTCCCTTCACCAAAAGAACAATTAAACATAATTTTTAATTAAGGGATTTACGTTCCCGATTTCGGCATATTTTGGAACACCTACATGAAATGTCATTTAAATGGCTACAGCAAAACTAATTACACAGTTTTTTTATAAATACACATAGTGTCTCCTCTATTGTTTCCCCGAGCACAGCACATATGCCTTACAGAGAGCCTGCCTCCGCCGAGACATACCGTGATAGCAAGAGGACTGAAAACACGATAAAACAGCAGTCCATACAACGGGCATCAACAGCCTCCCCCACGTAAAATATAACTGATTCGACCTTGCGTTCTAAAGTAGAAATCGCTTAACAGTTTTCAGAATATTGTTGTCGTAAATCCTACTATTGCAGACATGTTGAGGCAATTTATTTCTCCCTTTTTACAGTTACAACATTCCCCTTACCACACAACCCCTAATCTCCCAGTATTCTAGGCTCATAGAACCCCAAAGCCTCTTTTAGAAAAACAATAAAAAATGTTTCTAGTAGGCCGTACAGTTGTGCCCACAACCTGCAGCAACACCTAAATAAATCCTATTTTTAGTGTATTTTCATACCATGCAGTGACACTATTTCTGCAGTAGTTACACACTCACTGTGCCTTCCACCTCCCGTGCTTCGTTACGGTACAGGAACGAATGGATTAAAGCAGACAATCCGGAACGAAAAACTGGTGTCTGTGAAATGACAGGCGTGGATGATGAAACTTCAGGTCTTCTGTCACCCGAAATAATGTCAATCGACAGATAGTTTACTGACGTGGCAAAGGACCGTAATGGCAGGCTCAAGCAGTCAAAAAAGTGACTTGTCTTTTGACTGCTTGACTCTACAGACGTAAGCAGGATTAACCTTTCGAAACGTCGGTATTTACTAATCGACAAGGCGTAACATCCCACAAGCCTTGAAACTGCAGCAAATATGATGTCAGAACCCCAAATCTCGTGTAAGTGGAATAATGTTCCTTATTTCGAAGATATGAATGATTTATCAGTGGATGGGGTGAGCATGCGGACCGCGCAAATAAGGGCAAGCCGCTAAGAACTGTTGTTAACAAAGCACATTTGACCTCATGCTCATATTAAACATGACGCCATGTGCGTATAGGGAAGTAGAGGTAAAGCTCCATGCACACATGTTCATCGCTGGCAGAAGAGACTGGTAAACTTCACAGCACGGAAGCCTTATTCCCGGGTAAAAGAAAAGAAGCACGCACTGGACAATGGTTGGGCCTTACAGTCGGTTATCAGTTTGGTAATGAGAAAACAAATTTGTGCCCCAGCTTGGAAGCGGACTGTTGTCGTTCAGCTTGTAGCCCAATCACTACAACCTTTTAAAGCCTAGCGGTTACTTTACGTACCACCAGCTTTAATATTCAACAATTCTACATGGTGCTCGCGTTGCACTTATGCGTTTTGTACGGATGTCAGAACAAACAACAACTTCTGTCTTATACAGCATTAAATGATTGGTTTTTATAACCGAGGTGGAGGATGTTTACAGCGCGGTACGCATTGAGTCCTTATATAAAACAGACACGCTTCGTTTTTAAAGGGATAATCCTGGTCGAATGTCGTAGCCTGTCTAGCAAGCTTTCCCTCGTTGCTGATCAGTCATCAACAATACACTCATCCAACTCGAGCACTAGCAACGTGTACTGGTGCAGCCAAATACTAGCACAGACAAGAATAGAACGCGCTAATGTAGCGTTATATATTTGTTATACACTAATTATGAACACCGGTTATAAGCTCTGCGCTAACTACACTAACTTGACCAAGCACAGTCCTTGAGAAGCTAATAGGGCCTCTGTTAGTCAATAAAATTCACGGCAATAATGGAATCCAACGTTCAGCACCATGTTCACAAGAGCCCACCATTTCTCGCTATCTGCAGCCAGACCAATCCAGTGGACCCCCGTCAACATTTAAGGCATTTCTTCATATGATCCTCCCATCTATGCCTAGGTCTCAAAGGGGAAACTTTCAGATTTAGCTATCAAAACCCCGTATTTCTCTTCTCCCCTATGTGCCACATGACCCACCCATCTCATCCGCTTTGATTTGATCAACTTAATATTTGATGAGCATTACAAGGCATGAAGCCCCCCCATTACGCAGATTCCTCCAGTCTGTTGTTACCTACTTCCTCATAGGCCCAAATATCCCCCTCAGCTCCCTATTCTCGAACACCCTTAGCAGAAGTTCTTCCCTTAAAGTGTGGTACACATGTTCACAACCATACAAAACATCACGAAAAATTAAAATTTCTGTATATTTTTATCTTTGTGTTTTCAGGTGAAAGGCAGACTACAAAACATGACCACAGATGTGGAAATAATGGCAAATAACCATGTGCGATGTGTGACTCTCCACATAAAATCCCGTTTCACTCGAGGCTCACTGTAACTCGCGCATTCTCAGTACGAACAACGTCAAATCTCCATCACGGTGACCGACAAACCTCCCCATTCCACAATACACCAGGCAACGACCAGCCATACACCAGCGAGTGTTAAAAGGACCGCTATTTACCCAGTTTCCAGAGCGAGCAGCACAGTACATAATCCTGCACCACCGCGCAGTGAATACTCATCCGGGCTCCATAACGCCCGTACACTTGCATGTATGTAGGACTGTTTCATTTGTAATGAAATGGGCCGGAACTGCATGCCAAAGGGATGGGGGATGTCACGTACACTCGGTTGGACTCGCAGTTACATGCTTCCTTTTAGCAGCCGTACGAACACAAGAAGTGCCACTAAAACGAACAGCACTGATGGGTCACTGGAGGGAAAAGAAAAGAAAAGAAAAGAAAAGAAAAGAAAAGAAAAGAAAAGAAAAGAAAAGAGAAGAGAAGAGAAGAGAAGAGAAGAGAAGAGAAGAGAAGAGAAGAGAAGAGAAGAGAAGAGAAGAGAAGAGAAGAGAAGAAAAGGAGGACAGCCTGTCCATGGCCACAAAGTTACCTTATCAGCCACAACACTGTGACACTGCGCGCACTTTGGCCTGAGTACAAAGAATACAGAGTCAAAATGTAAAGCCGTCCCTGTGCAGACCATAAAGGAGTATGGTGGGGTTGAGGTAAAACTCCATGCATTTTTAGCTCAACGTTCGATGGTTTTGGGTGGTCAGCTTCAAGCCCTGACTAAGGCAAAGAGGCTATGGTACTCATTAAATAACCGTCTGGATGGGCACTAGATGGGGGTAACTAGTCAGCCTCACGCTCCTGACCCACTTACCCCAACAGGAAAGCGGCCCCCCCCCCCCCCCCCCCCGCTACCACCTGACGGGGAAAGTGGGTAGGCCCCAGAGCCGATCGGAATACTTTGCAGACAAGAAAAAAATACAGGCTCATATAAAAACATTTTCTTGTTCTCTCCCATTGTCGGGGAAATGCTTTGTGGCTTGTGGCATTCTTTACAGTTCGGCTAGAGCTGTCCAGCTACCAGAAATGTGCAAGCTGTTGTAACCGAAATACTGCAATTTCGTAGAAATCGGTACACCCAGAGGGTTGGTTAATAATTCTTGACTTCTATCTTGCTTTAGAATTGATAGCAAACGGTGGTGTTTGTCCAATTACGTTATTTCGAACGAACTGATACAATGTCCATACACCCACCCACTACCAGTGTATAAAAAATAGGATGCAATCAAACTACACTGGATGTAAACGATTCTAGAAAACCCTTAAGGGAAATGCTTGACCCGTGTTGTTCCCTCTGCTCAGATGAGATTGCTGCCCCACCACCGGACAACTGAAATTAATCACACTGAACAAAAGGCACGAAAAGGGGGAAAAGTTGAAGGGCTGAGGGTGCAAGCGCAATGAGTCAATAGTAGGCAGCTATTCTTTCCACTTCCAAGAAAACTGACCCGGAGACATTCTCTGTAAGCTGAAGACTGAGCGTCAGGCCTTAACATGAGGCCTTCGCTCTTCTGGTACGTTACGCAGCGCTGACTGGTAGTTAGCTGCTGACGTTTCGGGACAACCCATCGGTTCCAACTTCATAGGGTGTCCCGAAAAGTTGGTAAATACCAACACCGCGTAAATTTCCAAAACAGCTCAGATCTCATTTACAGCACGGCGGAAGCCTGAAATCACGCAGGCCTGAAAATATTCGACCGCCATTAAAAATAATAAAATCGGCACGTGGTGGCAATAACGGCTCAGGAGAGGCGCAAATGTATATTGGTGAAACAGAACTGCCACGGCAAAGGGCAGATCTGTAGTTCCGAAAGATTATGCCTTACCCGTTATAATCAGTTACTTTCTATATTTTTCAAACACCTGCCACGATACGACACAAAGGCCCTACACGAAGTAGCATCAGTGCTATTTCCAAACGAAGGTATACATGTGAACCGAAAACTAAAATGGCGTCTTATAAACCTCGTTATTTGTGCGCCAAGAAGTTGGGGCACAACAGGGACAAAACACACAGAAAAGTAATAACCAATTATATGCATGTATACCATCAACTTCGTATGTGTGTGTGTGTGTGTGTGTGTGTGTATGTATGCATGTATGTATGTATGTATGTATGTATGTATGTATGTATGTATGTATGTATGTATGTATGTATGTATGTATGTATGTATGTATGTATGTATGTATGTATGTGTGTGTATGTGTGTGTGTATGTATGTACGTACGTACGTATGTATGTATTATGTATGTATGTACGTATGTATGTATGTATGTATGTATGTATGTATACATGCATGTATGTATATATGTATGTATTATGTATGTATGTACATTCGGACATGCGCTGTGTAGCTTTATGTATCTATGCGTGAATATAGGCCTATATATGTATACGTACGTATTTACCTTACAATGCACAAAGTAATTCACTGAATACGATAAATCTAGGGTTCTTTTGCGGGGGTGGTTTATTAGATCGACCGTTCACCGTACATTGGAGTATCGGAAACAAAATGTAAATTAGTTTTTGACAGAATTTAATTATAGAAAAATTTTTTCCCCGTTCAACAGGCCCACGTGTATGTCAGCAACACAGTACATTGCTGTAAAAATATACTTGTTATTCGATGACTCCGCTAAACACTCTGTAAAATTATTTACATCTACTAAAATGATAGGTGCGTGTCAGTGCTGCCAACACCATGAATATATTACTTATTTAGCAGCACAGACATCTACCCCACACCAGCCTTGTCGTAATGCCGGTCCTTCCCCCCCCCCCCAAAGTCCATCACAGCCGTTAGCATGAACACCGCCAGTCCCATTCTGTTACATTCAGGCAGTGCCACTGTACCTCGGCCCGCCTTACAGTTAAACAACCTAAATGCAAAAAAAGGCCCTTCGCTGTCGTCTATTACACTTCATCACCACATCACCCACCCCATCATTTCACCCCCTTACATTTTACAACAGAACGCCAATTACTACCTCACCCCCCCCCCTCAACAAGCTCATTTCGTCATGTTGCACCCCCCACTCACCCTTCCCCCGCAACAGCCGTGACGCTACACGTACGTTAATTCGGCTTCCAGACTGATACAAATTTGAGAATTGCACACATTCACCACTACTAACAGCCTACATACACCAGCTATAAATGTACAAAGTTCTTCTTGAGAAACTTACAGTCGCCAAGCTGGTCGAGAAATTCGACGCCCTAATAAAAATCTAAACTTCATTAGTTCGAATCCGAGAACTTTTTGGAAATGCTAAACGCCATCCCAAATTTCGCAACCGATTTTGAAATAAAATTGAAGAATAGCTCCCGAAACGTCGCCCAAGTCTGTGTCAAGTACACGTAAGACAATTGACAATGTACAACACAATGGCGGTACGGGAAGCGTAGACAGCTACGTCAGCGCAGCGTAAAGCTTTTCAATGCGAGATACCACGTTTCCGACGCGGCGTAGCTGAGGTCTTGTCTCTCTTGGAATATCGTGCGGCTTAGGTTCGTACGTGGTTAACGACGTTTCAAAAAAAATATAAAGGCCCCATTATCAAGGATCAAGCAGTAGCACCCATTACCCTTGAAGACGGGACCGAAATACAGTCCTGAAACGTCAGAATGCTTGATCTTCGCAGATGGGACCGATGCACTGCCCCGCAAGGTCGGTAGCCAACTACCAACCCATGCCTCGGAACATCCCTAAATAACGAAGACATTAACACCTGTTCCAGTGTCACTTCTGTGAAGCACTGTCACAAAACCTGACTTCCTCGCTGTATCAAATCTATGGAAAATCACAGCGTCATAATTCCATTCAAAGTGAAAGCATAAATCCAAGGTAGGGACGACATGATTATATGCTTTATTGGATCGTAACAAATACACTTAGAGAATGTTTTAAACAGACTCTACGACAATTCTTTTCGTCGTCAGCAATATGGTCTTTTGCACACGCTGCGAGCACCCACTCTTATAATCCGCTCTGCTTTCGTTTCTCCTTTTTCCGTTTGCTTCTCTTTCCCCGTCGCACTCCTTATACGTCTTAGTCGCTTCTCCGTATTAATATTTCAATACGTACTCTATTTTGCATGCATATATAGACATATATATATATATATATATATACACATACACACACTACGTCTACAATCTTCCATACTTGAAAGCAGTTCAACAGAAGCGCTAAATTGAATACAGAAAGTAGGCAAGCAAATCGTAACACTTTTGGCACTTGCGGAAAAGAAATAACTGTGGAAACGTCCTAAAAATTCGATATCTGATTACGCATAAAAAGTAATAAGACTTAGCCAAACATTTCATTCAGATATGACCCACGGATTAAATACGTATATTCCAAGTACACACGTACAGAAAAGTCCTTACATTATGATGCAGAATCCTAAGCATTGTTTTGGCACGTGGCACATGAAGGACGATCGGTATTGAACTAGAAATGCAACAGGCACTCCTAACTTTATCCCCCCCCCCTCTTCCCCTCAGGGCTCAACAGCACCTAATGAGCCAGGGCCTATAAATTCAATAAATGTTTTCCGAAAATCGTGCCGTTTACTAGATAATGTGCTAACATATGGTACAGCCAGGCACGCCACAGATGACAATATAACACGGCACATGCGCTTTGCACGACGGATAACTAAGGCTACGGGCACACACGCAGAATATGTAATACTTATTGCTTTTCCACGGCAACAATGGTTATGCGAACGCGCCTCTATGTTACGTTATATGTATACTGCCTCTCTTGTTGAATAAAAATATATGCCGACAATATGTTGTATGGTAGGAGCAACAGTGTGTGAAAAGTGTTCGCAATGGGGCAGGTTTTCCTCTGAGTGTTTCGGTACATTTCGTCAGTATCACTGCATTAACCCTTTAAAGACGAAGCGTATCTGTTTTATATAAGGACTCAGTGCGTACCGCGCTGTAAACACTCTCCACTTCGGTTATAAAAACCAGTCTCTTAATGTTTTATAAGGCAAAAGCTGCTGTTTGTTCTGAGATCCGTACAAAACACATAAACGCAATGTGTGTACCACGTAGAATTTTTTAATTTTAAACCTGGCGGTATGTAAATTTACCTCTAGGCTTTGAAAGGTTAATGCCCCAACCACATTATTCCACTTATCGAAGATCAACGCAATATTGTCTTGTAACTGAATGCATCACTGAATAAAACACCACCAGATCGACCACAGTTTCTGTTCCCCCTTCCCTCCAACCCCGACCTGTCATTACATATCGCCTCACGAGGTCTCAGTTACAACCCCATGGTAGGTCCGCGTCTGGAATTAGAGGCGTCAAGGCTCATTTTTCAAATCAATTGTAAATCAATGCAAACGAGTATAGTACTACGAGATCGCATCCCCAACAAATTACTACGTGACACAACTGCACACAAACATGCACACTCACACACACTGAGACTAGACTACCTAGGACGTTATGCTCTAACCATAAAAGAAGGTCATTCGTCGGTCCCACCCCAACTATAGAAAACACCGAGTGATTTTCTAAGAGTGATTTTCTAAAGTTACATACACACAAAGAAGCATTAAATGTCTGTGGTGCAAAAATAATGAAGCCCTGCAGACAAAAGGAAGGAGGGTGGATGCTGTAAAATTAGTCCTGTAATTAATTTTATATTGTTTGTACCGTGCATTTTTTACTATATAAATACAGTTACCAACTAATGCACTTAATCACTTTCACACCCTACGCGTACGCCGAAACATGTAGGGTGTGGAAGTGATTAAGTGCATTAGTTGGTAACTGTATTTATATAGTCCTGTAATTGTTGGGAGACGGAGCTACATTTGAGGCCAGAAAATAAGTTCTAGCCGACATTAAGTGTACACAAGACAAATTCACACGTCCATTACTGTGTAGTATGCTTAATTTTTAATTAATATTAATTCATCAATTTTACGTTAATTGTAAGTATATTTGTATTGTGTATGTATGTGTATTTTATTTGTAACTGTAATTGTATTGTAATTGTATTTGTATTGTATATGTATTTATATTGTGTTTGTAATTGTATTTGTATGGTATTGTATTTGTATTGTAATTGTATTTGTTTTGTAATTGTATTTACTGTGCGTAGTACGTGTCCATTACTGTTTTTGTAATTTTGTGTGTTGTGTTTTGAGTGTGGTGTATTATTTTGTGTGATGTGTGTTATTTTGTGTGTTGAGTCTCATTGTAGTACCACTGCCACCGTGTACAAATCCATTTGCAGTCAAAATAAATAATAATAATAATAATAATAATAATAATAATAAAGAATAGAAGACTATAACGCAAAAGTTCAACACTCTAATACCAAAGTCTATCGATAATTACACAACTGACATCATCACATAACAAGACTGTTCACAAACACATTTTAATATCCCCTCCTTTCTTGTAACGCAAATGTTCAACGCAACAAATACCGAACGATTTACTTCTCGGCTAAGCATTCTTTACCTCAGATTCCAGCTGATGTTCAGATCGTTCTAAATTCTTCAATACGACTGCCTTGATACACCAAGTTAGCAACATGGATTATCAAGGTCACACCGTAACATGCAAATACACGCCCTGAGGGAGGAACGCAGAGATATATATCTACCAGTTCTCAACCTCGACGCGAGGTCGCGGTGGGTGGACAACGCCACGCCCCGGCCGTTTTACTTCCAAAGAAAAATCCACGGTGAAGTGAGCCCCAGGGCTGGCCCGGACGCGAATGGAGAGGAGAAAACCTTTTGCCCCTAGCGGTGTTCGAACCTTCGGCCGTCCAGCCCGTAGCAAGTCGCTGTACCGACTGGGCCATCCCGGCACACTGGATTATCGCGTCTATTGCTAAATGTTACAAACGGCGCTCAGTTATATACGATTTACCCTTAAGTTTATATTTTGTGTCACGAAGTGGAAATTCTAGGGCAGAAGGAAGTGGAGCGGAAGAGTAAAATAATCGGCTAAGCGTACTGATAGTGAAGAAGCGAGGTTGACGTCGGTGTCAGTATATGCGAACACAAGACGACGACAAGAGAAGGCGCCGCCTTGGTGCTGAGCAAGTAGCGACGACTGAAGAAGAGATGACGATGGGCGGGCAGCATGTGCTCCGCTTCGGTTTGTGTATTGATCCAGTCAGAGCTCGAGGAAGATAGGGTGGAAGGAGCGTGAGGGATAAGGGATGGGAAAGACGCCAGAATTGGGCTCCAGCAAAGACAAAGATAGGGCGGGCGCCAGAGGAGAGGGGAACAGCCTGATCTAAATTAAGCTACCATCATATGTGCCCTTCATGAAAAGTTATTTCAGAAAAGGATAGAAAGAAAAAAAAACGGATGATTGAGAAATGTTTCCTTTAGTCCTGCATCAAAAACTATTCTCAAACTGGATGGCTATCATTTTTCTATCGGCTGTCATGAATCAGTTGAGGTTATAAACACCAAGCATAGACATCTAGTTTCTACGCAATAGACACAGCGCTATTTTTACTATACAGAGTGATCAACATCACTCACACAGCTACACAATCTCAGCATTCACAAAATTCAATTTCCTCTGGATGTGATGCTGTAACAGCCTGAAACGTCGCATCAGCAGGCACACCTTACGCCAGGGATGCACACAAAGTTTTCAAAAACCTAGGAGCCACCTCAGAATTCTAGACACCAGAACGCTGAACGGAAGTACTATACTGAGGAAACCGAATATTAGGAGCAACAGTACAAAATTTGGGGCCGCGGTGGCGCAGTTGGTTGAGGCACTGCACTACAAAGCGGCAGGTCGCGGGTTCGATTCCCGATGGTGTCAGTGGATTTTTTCATTGACATAATCCTGTCGGTCGCACTATGGCCCTGGGCTCGACTCAGCCCCTAACAGAAATGAGTAAAGGCGGCCGGTGCGTAAGGCTGACAACCTTACCACCTTCATGTGCGGATTGTCTAGAAATCTGGGAGCCTCGACCTCCTGGCACCCTCTGGGCCTGTCCAGGCCTGTAATGGGATTGCTTTACCTTTACAGTACAAAATGTAGTCACCCTGGATTTGAGGTTTATCATCATAGACGTGCGTAAGGGGTGTGGCCCTGTACAGGCCTGGACAGCGCCTTAGAGTGCCAGGAGGTTGAGGCTCCCAAATTTCACGATAATCGGCACCTGAAGGTGGCATGGTTGTCAGCCCTACGCACCGGCCGCCTTTACCCCCAGGAAATATTCCTGGTATTCATTTCTGTTACAGGTTGAGTCGACCCCAGGGCCATAGCGCGGCCGGAAGGATGTCAATCAAAAATTCCAGTGACACCATCGGGAATCCAACCCGCGACCTTCCGCGGCCTCAACCAACTACGCCACCGCGTGCACAGTTCTATTTAATATGTACAATATCCCATGAATTTTTCTAGAATACTAATCATCTTCCTATTTCTATTTCTATTTAATATGTACAATATCCCATGACTTTTTCTAGAATACTTATCATCTTCCTATTAGCTTCTTTTGGACTTCGGGGTTTGTACATGTTGTGTTTTACAACCCCGTTTATGGCCCATTCGCTGGCCCACAGTTAAAAATGCAGCTCACCACTGCCGTGATGCTTCATATTCCACATGCCCATAAATAATGAAAGCTATATCAGTGAAATCTATAAAACTACAACTGATAAACATAAACAGGAGAATTGCAGAGATGCGGCGTATAATACAAATGCTTCCGTGACGCATGGACTTCTGAAGGATTAAATCCACAACGAAATAATCGGATTATCCAAAGTCCATTGAACACGTGTCGACAGTAGATAAGGGCTCTTAGCGTCGCCGTTTGCGCCTGGCTGCTTAGGCACTACGCAATGAAAACATACGTGGGAGTGGAGGTTAAGACTTCACATGTATCCTTAATGCCTGATTTCGATGGAGGTAAATGGTCAGTTGAATCTTCCCGCTGATTGACCCGTACCGGAGTTAGGAGGCTGCTTGGACTGCAAATTAGGTCTAGATGTAGCAGTGAAGTAAAAAATCCATGGTGTTCCAGAACTCGAAATTCGGTCATGCAGCCTGTCACTAATCACAGACCCCCTTAGAGTCCATTAATATGTTCATAGAACCCCTCCAGTGACCCTATCCGGAGTCTGATATATGCACTCTACATTCTCACGCTTTATTTACTGAAGACCCACTTTAATATTATCCTCTCGCCTAAGGCTGTGGCTGCATTGGATCCAGAACGGACACAACATAAGAGTCAGGACAGACGCCCGCCAAGGAAGTAAAAATCAACTACTGTACTGCTTATGGCAACAACTACACTGAACCTGATCGGTCTGGCGTGTTGTCTCCCAACAACTGCCAGAAGCCGGCTGCGGTAAGCACGTGATTTGGGGTGCAGTGGAGAAAATTACCTCACGGAACTTCTTTGAAATATGCAGCCTCTTGGGGCCAAACAGATACGTTCATTCTGTAATATTCTCATAACTTATCAGACAATTCTATCAATATCTTGCAAAGTTTAAAATATTCTCCATCAGTTCTTGATTCCCAAAGCTGATGAATCCACCGTCTTCTTCTCTTCGTGAACTTCCTGCAAATGTTACTACCCATCAGCAAAAATCCTTCCCAATCGTCATCAGATGCGTACATCACGTAACGTTCACATCAGCTACATCAAGCAGACTGAGAAAATAAGTCTTTTTGTAAGTAGAAGTCTGGAAGGACATGTCGGTTTAAAACTAGCCACACATGTCTGCAGATGTATGTCCAGACAAATATCGGTTTGCAGTGCTGTGTCGGTTCTGGCTCCAAAATAATCTTACCCTAAACTTGTCTTCGAAATGGTATCTTGTTTTCACATTCTGTGACTAAAACTTATTATACAATTCCTGACTCTTTCAAGCGTGCTACAATGTACATACATGTATACATATATGCACGTAACAAAAACATTCTAAGTTCTGAAGATTTCTCTCTCCTGAGAACCTCACCTCAAGATCTGAATTTTAATCGCCTAACTGTAAGTGCAAGTGTACGACTACACGCAGTTAATTTACACGCATCCCAAACACGACCGTTTCGTTTCCTCTCACCAATAACCTGACTAAACAATTCGACAATTCGCAAATAAAGTGAAATCCACATACGTCAGAGCGAACTATAACCCGAATGCTGAATAGAGGTTGCAGGGCGTGGACAGGTGGTGACCTATGTGTCAGAGTTGCTGAGCTCTGAACGTTCATTTAGAAGCACACGACATGAACTCCGAAACGATCGTCTCCCTAATTTGTACAAACAACATTAAACTATAGAACTGCACTAACGCTCTGCGCCTATAGGCCCTGTTTCGAAATTTATACAGAAAGAACGTGTACAAATAACGTCAAGGCTTTCTTTTGTGTATGAAGGAAGAAAAAAAAAGTTTTCCAAGGGAATATTTCACCTTCCTTAACATACGGGACGGGAGAGAGGAGTATTTCCTTTCTGAAGGCTTACTCCACGAGTGTAAAAGAAAAAGCAGGCAGGCGAAGCTTCAGTTCACCATTAAAAGGGGAAGCTCCTTCAAGGCTTTTGAATAATTTAAATAAAAGGGAGATGGAGGAGAGGGTGGGTACGGAGGGAGTAAGGTTGATTGCAGTTTCTGCAAGGGGGATCAGGGAAGGCGGGGAGATATTCAACTCAAAAGGCGAGCAGTGGCGGCTTGTTATTAAGGTTTGTATTTCAGCAATAGAGGTGAAGTCCCCTATGCGTGCGATCAACGCATATGTGGCAGTGGATCTACACACCCACTCATATCCCAGCAGACCTGGATTGTATAGTCCACTGTACTGTACTAGCCGTTAGAGTCATTTCGGTTAGGGTTAAAAAAACGAGATCCGAAATCTTCTGTATACGACACACTGCTCCTGCGTTCACACAGCTGCCACCACCATACAATGCGAAGGACCTGATTCAATCCAAGGCATAGCGATTAAGCCACCAGCTGTATAATCGATGAATCGGGGATTCGATTCCTGGCAGGGACAACATACTGTTTCTTTACGAAAATGTCCAGACCGACCCTGGGGGTCGAACCAGCCTACTATTCAATAGATACCGCCGGCCTCTCCCCGGGGACAATGCGGCCGAGGCGTGAAGCCGTTGCCGAGGTTAATGCGTGGACACACATATCCACTGCTCCACACACCTGCTTGTCACTGCAATTAAGTAAAGCGAAGAAACAGTCGTGAATTTCTTCATTTTTACTGTCCCACTCCTTTTTCATAATTTAAGAACGCGTTTAATGTAAACCACCACATTTCAAAGTCGTCAACTTCTGAAGCAGGCAACTCGAGTCGAAGTCGAACACGTGTCGGAGAAGGAAGCAGATCATGGAGGAGTAATTATCGCTAGGTTCCTCTTCTTCGAGAAGGCAGACACAACAGGCAGGCGGAGCAGGAGGATCAGCATGTGGTTTATCCTTCCTTGATACGAGGCACGTGACAAAGTGCAAGCAACCATGGGAGAATCGTTCAGATGTATCCTTCCTTAAAACACAGGCACGTGACACACTGCAAGCAACCATGGGAAAAGAAGAACCATTGAGGTTTATCCTTCCTTGAAACAGAGGCACGTGACATACTGCAAGCAATCCACTTCAGTGAAGCCCCCCAAGGCTTTCACAACTAATCGTTGCGTATCAATGAACCGCTTGCTTGATCAGCCTCGAACGAGCTAGCTGACGTAAAAGGTGAAGCCGTCCCTGTACACTCCACAAAGGCAAACAGCGGGAGTAAATGTGTAACTCCACTCATTCTTAAACTCGGCACTACAGAGAGCTGGGTCGTTGCCTCACGCACTGGCTGCTTTACTCCTCGGGAAAGAATCCCTGGTATCAATTGAATGGAAGACAGGGTGGACCCGAAAGCTGGTGTGGACGTTCCACGTGACCGAACATCGCGGTGTAGCGGCTAGCATTGCACTTAATATTCCGAACGAGATGAACTCGACGCTCTGTCCCCACAGACAGGCCAATGAGAGTTTGTCTTGGTTATACGCAGTCTCACCCTGCAAATCATAAGAGCAAACTGGTGGACGGTAAAAATCTGGCGTTCCATTCGGGATGCAGGCGGGAAAGTGCACTGGGGGAAAAAGAGCACCTGACAAAAAAACAACATGCGATACAACGTAACACACCGTACTAAGCACATTTCTCGTTTCTCCGTCTGTTGGTATCACATGGCCACATTCTCACTCCTGACCTCTGTTACACTAAACACAGGAGTTACATAAAGAATTGCCACGAATCATAGAACTGTAAAAGAACCTACCCACTTCTAATTTATTAGTCAGAAGTTTAAATTAACACAATACCCTCAGGAAAAGACATACTACATGCGAAGTATCTACAGTAAACGTCAAAATGTCCGACAAAACAGATGGAAAAATGCATGTGAAACGCGGAGAAGGCAGCAAATAAGGTTCAGAGATAAACACAAAAACTCAGGCAATGCGGGGAATGGAAACCGGTAGTAAAATCTGTAGCCCAGTGATTCTGACTCAGCTATCTAGGACCAGCATAAAATTACTGTGATCAATTACATTATGTCAAAAATGGAATATTTTCGCAACATAAAAATAAATGCAGGTGGTACGACGTAACTTATTTCCTGCTTTGTGTGTTGGGGTTCACGCGTTAGCAAAGGCCAAGACACAATCATCAAGACCAGAGTTCAGTTAACACAAGTTACCAATCGTAAGGCTTACCCGGTCGCAACCACACATTTGCAAGAAATCATACAAAGTATTCAAACCCCCCTAATCCCTTCTCTTGAACAGAAATTCAAGCCCAGAGCCCATTTTATTAACACAATTCTCATTTTAAGGGGGCGGTGCTGTTCTTTGTATCGAGCTGCGGCTTGGAGAAGCAACCGTGGCTGTTAATTGGCCTAATTAGAGTAATTACATGAGTTGAAGAGAGAGACAGATGAAAGACAGGGAAAGGGGAATCGGGTCTACTTGTCTTTCACACCACTTGTTGATTATTGGGAGCGAGACAGGAAGAGGTTTAGCCTTCAGCAGTATCTGCCAAGAGCCTGTGGGTAGCAGAGAGGGTAACAGAGAATGGGAACTTGAAGGGAGAGATTACGGATGAACAGAAGATGGGAAGAGAAACAGGGATACATACACAGAGGAAGTGGTGGGTGTTTCAGGGTTCTTGGGAGGTAATTAAAGACAAGCAGGGTAAGGGTTTTGCAACAAAATCGAGTTGAGCTAGGGAGATGTGATGTAGGAATGAACTGACGCTCGAAAGGGGTGCAAGTTATATAGAGGGGGTTGGCACTTGGTGAGAAAAGGCTTGCGGAGTTGTTAGCTGCCAAAACACATCGATTTTCGACAACCGCAGCAAGAGGGCGTTACATAAGCCTGAAGCACAGGAAGTGTGTATGCGTTGAAGAGGAGGAAGAGCAAAACGGGGTACTTAACAGAAAGGAATATGTATATTAGCTACAGAGTTTATAGACAGCATGCGCGAATGATTGTAAGGTAGGAACATAAAGCATATAATCCCACCAGGTTTCTGCAACCCCTATCCGCACCACCCAAATTAATGGAGCATTTCTTAGCAGTTTTCACTTAATGGCGCAGATGAAAGTTGGCCCTATGAGTGATTTCAGACTTCCGGCCGGGCTGTAAATGAGATCTTCGATCTTCTGGGATGTTATGCAACGTTGATTGATAGTTATCGACGTCTCGGGACAACCTATGGGTCCCATCCTACTACCGATCTACGCTGCGTAACATCTCAGAAAATCGAAGATTATACCATTTGTAATCTTGTTTCCCGTTTCAACGACATATCAGCGTAAAACAAGAAACTGAAAGAAGATTATGAACTGACAATCTCAGCGCGGAGGCCCAGGTTCAGTACCAAGTCAGCGCAAGTGGTATTTGTGGTACACAAAGTGTCATGGAAAGAGGTTTCTCTCCGAGTTCATCGGCTTTCCCATTCCCAGCATCACTCCCCCGGTGCTCCATGCCCATTCATACATAACCGACGCTATACAACCTCAGCAATGAACAGCGTCACTAAATAAGGCAGTTTTCAAAAGAAGTGAGCAGGATGAAGATTGGCAAGAGCGCTGTGGCCTATTACAAAACATTAGTCTGGCATTTCCCTGAAGTTATTCAAGAAGACCAAAACCCCCTGTCAAGACAACAGGCCTGTCGTTGGTGTTGCCCTGACTACTATAAGCCACATCCACAACGCCACTATATCCACATTTACATCCACTGCACCCTCGGTCCCAGCAGAGTGACACTAACACTCCTCCCCCTAGAAATTCACCCCATATCATCAAATCCCTTGTTCGGGAGTCACAATGCCAACAACAATTTATTCAACAGGCCTTCAAAGCACCCCTAAAACAGCTATGTTTAAACATCTTTCACTATACAGTTAGTGGCCCTAACCCCCCCAGTTCCGTCTACTCCTCTGTCCTTCCAAACACCATTCATTCCTCCAGCCCCCGCCGTTACAACCATTTCTCTTACCGCACAATTTATCGTGTGTCTTGCCTTGCCTTTCCCCTCCAGCAGTCACTCTGGTGCCCGCCTCATTCATACCCTTATCAGTTACTAAGGACCTATACAATAGACGCAATGCATCCATTTGTAGTGAGAAAACACAGATTTCCCTTATGTTAGGCCAAATTTGCTGTATTTGATAGGTTTGTATAAGTTTCACTGGAGAATAATAAATTGCTACAAAGAAACTCTCTTTAATTTCTCCATGTACACAGCTAGCAGCAACCGTTATAAAACAAAACTGATCACGTAACGTCACTATTTTTCGCCTTTCTTTCCTGCGGCGGCAGTTACACCTTTAAAAGTGGTTGCCTAATCAAAGCTTGTTTTCATTATTTTGTGGGTGTGTTTTCAACACACAGTCCCCTAAGAGATATCGACAAAAAAAGAAGGGACTGCACAAGCAAAGTAAAAAGAACAGAATATTGGGTTACCTATAACACAAAAGAACCCCAAACAAAACTACCCCCCCCCCCCCTTCCTTTTCCGACCATGCCCTATTTTCTGACACAACCGTCCAACATCCCTTCTTTCTCCTTTTCATCCCCCATCTGGCGCACAATCCATGCACCCTTATCATCTGTCCTCCCTCTACACACTTCAGCTTTGTGCAGCATCCCCGAAAGCCAATAACAAGTAGCAAAAGCTAGCGCACTGCTTGTTTACGGGTCGCTAAACTACTACTGGCAGTTGCAAGATCAGCCAGACAGAAAAAAGGACAGGAGAATGGAGAGGACGAAGTTAAGGTCGAAGTGTGTGGGGTAGGGGGGTTGAAAATGGTACGAGCACTCCAACAAATGAAAAACCATAGGGTAGTCACAATAAATTTGATAACGCCTAGGGGGAATGACTACAGGATCAACCTACGTTTTCTAAAGTTACAGATTTATTCACTAGCAGACCATTAATACCTGACTGGAAACGTGATACGCACACTGTTAACCTTTTGATGAACAACAAACACGCGTCAAATGTAATGTGATGATGACAATCCGCTGTTGAATGTACATCACCTCCAATCTTTGCTTTCAAATGAGACGCGTGAAGGTACCAAATTCATCTACGACCATAGATTGATCTTATTATTCATGATGATTCAGGTCTTCTGATTTAATTCACAGAGTAGCAGGGTTACTGACACACGACGTTTCGGAGAAACAGGCCGCAGCATTTTCAAGGGTCAATAAATCCAGAAGTTGAAGACGGCATGTTCCTTCAGAAAGCTGGTAAACAATACCACAGGTAGTCAGTGTGATAAACCGGACATGGACACAAAAATCGCTAGTCAATGGACCGCAGTCCTTCTGGAGAAAACATCAGTCCCTAGTCAAGAAGATTCCGCGCATTTTATATAACACAAATCTCACAACAGTCCGCCAGTTGGCCCTATCGTGAGAAACATCAATCCAGTCCACGCCCTCCCACACGATTTATTTGAGATCCATTTTAATATTATCATCCATACAATGTCTAGTCTTCTAAGTAGTCTCTGCCACAGGTTTCCCCACTGAAACCTTTATGCGCCTCTCCTCTTCCCTACATCTGCAACATGCTGCACCCATCCCATCCTTCTCGATTTGATCACCCGAAAATAAAAACGTCAAATCTGGATGTTGCACATATTAGTGAAATACAGTGGACCAGCATTATTTCCTGAAATTTAGGATATATGCATTTGTGATTAGTTCCTTTCACTAGGTTACGTTACCTCTAGTCTCAGTGATAAATACGTACCAGCATTCCCATAGGGAACATCCAGTAACAATCGGGAGAGTAATTTCAAAATCCTGTGCACTATAAATTGGAGTATACTTTTCAATCCCCATGTTTGTCTTAACATTTCTTACGATTTGTCATACGAAGTAACACCCCCCTGTTTTGCAAGTTCCACTGTGACCACCTTGTGGTTACATAAATACACGGGCAGCCTGCCACCACGGGGAGATCCAGCCACCTGGCGGCGTCAACAGCAGTGACTGTCAAGAACAGCCAAGTCCTGGAGGCGCATCCTCACAGATTCCACGCAGAACGACAATCAACTTCGACGCTGCATGTTTACGACTCAGTATAAAGTCGCTTATACGAGTTGGTTTCATTTTATGGCGAATACAGCCTCGTTACTCGCCGCGCAGAAGTACCTCACTCCGCTCCGCCATCAACCTGGACAACATGAACCAACACAACCGACCCGACCCATTCCTCCCTCGCCCCGGCATTCGCCCGTAACACTGGACTTAATACGACATTAGTAGCTTCCTCGCAGTGTACGCTCATCTGCTATAGTCTTTGAGGGCCCACGCCACAATGATCCTGTCCCTTCTAGCGGCGATTCCCAAAGCATAGTTCGAGAACCTCTAGGGGTTGGGCAGGCCTCGCTCGGGAGTCACCCACATTTTGCTGTTTCAAATAATTTTAATACTTTACAAAATCTGTTATCCGGGATAATTGTGTAACTCAGTATCTTCGATCAATCACACTTACTAACAAATGCACTTAATAGGATTACAAACGGTACGTAATTTTAAAGATTGTCATTTTGTACGTAGGTTTTAAAAATTCCTGCATGTTTCAGCGCCAGTGTCAGGGAGTCTCAGATATAAATGGGTACAAAAGCACCAATACATAAATCTGGGGAATACAATGCCACCTATTAAGATATTAGAAATGTTAAAATTATAAATTATATAAAATGATAAGTATAAGTGTTTTGATATTGTGGTAAAACCACAATATAAACAACAATACCACTGAATACAACAGGAAGTGTTTAACCTTTTCTTTATTACCATTCACAATGCTTTCGATTCAAACAGCTCGGTAACCATTCAGAATTAGACATATGAACATTCTTTGTCTCAATGACCGATACTATGACCTCCAAAAATATTGACCTTTCCTTCTGAATCACCCCGTATATAAACACTTCACCAATAACAGACCGCCTGTCACCTAGATTTCCTGTTTATTAGCGGCAGACATTATACATACATTTCATGTTCTCGGTTCATTAGTTCAAAGCTTTGTACATATAAAGACGCTCCACTGAAAGACTTAATGTAAGCCACTGAACGAAGATGAGAAATTCCTGTTTGCACAGAAGACCGCTAAGGTATTATAATATCCTCCGTTTCAGCGTCTTCTTCCTTCATTCATTTCGACGGATTATTTCCCCATAAATCTTTGTCGGAAGAGTTGATTAAAAGCTAAGCTACTGCTGCTTTCCCTGCTCTGCCACATCTCCATCCTAAACTGCCAGCAAAGCACAGTTCAACATGGTCATTTAATTTTTGTGCTTAAGCAGAGAACTTTTCTAAACTTATATCTCGCTTAACAGCTGACTGCTCGGGAGTCGACTGACAGGAATATAAACCGAGCATTAAAAGAATTAAAGAAACGCCTTGACGTCGAAATGAAAGATGAGTAAAAAGAGGGGGAAGAATGAACTTAAGGTTTTACAAAATTATCAGAAAATGTCATTGGAAGTGAAGTTACTGCAAAAACTGGCCAAACCATACAGTGTCAACGTTGAGTGCCACTCTCTTAGTGTGCTTAACAACGTCCGTTGGCTTTCAGTAGTGAAGTACTGTTTTTATAAATATCCAGCGTTTTAAGCTGTAATTACCAGATCACGTTCAGAAAACCACCAGCAGCTATATGAAACTTCTTCAACAGCAGGCAACTCTCACATGTCAGTCCTGGAGTCATCCTGACACTTTACGGGAACTAAATGAACACCATGATTAAGAGGGCGGTAGGTTTCTGTCAAATGTGAACGCACTTCTACCAGACTACAAGGCGTCACGTCCCAGAATGCACTAATCAGCATGGTTACCATCATAAGAACAGCAAGATTCACAAATTTCTATCTATCCTCAATCGTATTTAAGTTTTCTCTATAAATTTGAATAAAGATTTAATCCAAAGAACGCCGAAGCCAAGTCACGCTCTTGTTGACGGCCAGCCTGTTACTCCGTCATTCCGTCCGTCTTGTCAGTCTCGGGGTGCCCGCCCTGACGACAGTGTTCGTCTGTCCACTGTCGTAGGCCACTTTCTTTGTCGGCTGTACATAGTCACACAAATACATGTCTAGTTGCTCTAACCAAGGCAAGTTTGTACTCTCAAAACACATGCTCTGGGACCTACCCAGTCTCCTGTTCAGTGGGTACTGGGGGCGCTTTACCTCGGCGGTAAAGCAGCCGGAGCTCGAAGCTGACCACTTGCCTCCAACTAGTGTCGACGTTAAGAATGAGTGGAGTTTACCTCTACTCCCCTATATGCTTTTATGACGTGCAAAATGACAACTTTACCTTTTTTTTTTTAGATTTCCCGAATTCGCTCTCTCCTCAGCAGGGCTTCCCATGACTCTTAGTTCGTGGGTATTATAAATAAGAAATATACAAACTCCCAGCACCTGTCTAATGTCGATTTAAACTCTACAATACGACGGTCATTGTAGCAGTACTTCGAACAGTGCGCAATCGACACAAATGACACAAAACGAGCAGTGGGCTGTTCAGCCAAGCAATCTCATTTTCTTCCTCACGGGTCTTAACTTTTAACAGCTGACACAACACGTTCGGCATCTTCAAGGCATTGATTTATCCGCCTTTCGTTTCTCGAAGAATATCCTTCTCACATCTCGCTTTCAATTTCTTTGACACTCCATGTCCAACGAAATACAGTTCTTAACTCGTAAAATTTTCTGCCGAACAAATATCAATGCTAACAACTCAGGCCATACGAGTCACAGAATATTACTTGGAGTTAACACAACAGTGGTCATAGCTATATTTACATAAATTGCGATACAGAAGTAACACAAAACGAATTAAGCCTTTATGGATAAAAATTAACCTGAATTAGGCCTATATTTAAAAACTCAGTTCGTACCGCGCAGTAAACACACTCCGCGTCGGTTATAAAAACCAATCGGCTAATGTACAGGCAAATAATGGATATGTGTTGCGAGATCCACAAAAAACATATAAATACACCGTGGGCAGGGTGCTGAATTTTTTTAGTATTAAACACTGGGGTGCACAAAGCAACTATATGATTCAAAAGAGTTAATTTGTAATCTACATAATTACACTACTCAGCAACACCGCTTTAAATTAATCTACACGGCAAACTAAAACAAACAGGGTAAACACGTGTGAAAGTAATACAGCCGCAAGAAAAGAAATTACGATGTACTTACGTGGCGCTCCTCGGCTGAGTTTAGGCCTGGTGACGACGACGACGACGGGCACGTAGACAGGACAGATGACATGAAAAAGAAACATAAGAAAATATGTATTCAAATACTTCAGCTAGGTGGCAGAAAGAAAACGTAACAAAAATACAAGATACAAATGTTGGGTACACAACAGGAGAATAGGAAGATGAAAAGGGAGAGGGGGTAGAGGACAGGGAGGATAAAAGCAGAAGCTGGCCTCAATATTTTCAGTTTCCACAAGTTACGTCAGAACACTTTATAAGGAAGAAAATAAACAAAAAAGCATGCAAATGTTTGTTAATTTCAAGAATATTCAAAATAAAGATTGCACAGCACTCTCGGAT
Organism: Coptotermes formosanus; assembly: GCA_013340265.1. Classification (NCBI taxonomy): domain Eukaryota; kingdom Metazoa; phylum Arthropoda; class Insecta; order Blattodea; family Rhinotermitidae; genus Coptotermes; species Coptotermes formosanus. The sequence goes on along the minus strand of BLKM01000725.1, from coordinate 1,973,547 downwards.
GAAACGGCACGTAGTTTGGTAGACACGTATCGTCGCACCAGGAAAGAGAATGTGCCGAGGATGGGGACAACCAAGTTCCTGCCAAACTTCGCTATTCATCTACGGAAGTGTACGGCGTCACACACCCGAAGATACTCGCTTCGTGCTCTACAAGAAATTATCTTAAGGCATCACCCATTTATATCATGCCATCTAAAAGAGTTCTTACAAAAAATTATTTTAACCTTCATCTCACACAGCTACACTGTACTGTAACGTTTAAATGACAGATTTTTCACACATAAATAACAAATTTGTTACAGTTCACAATCAATGATCAAAAACCCCACAGTGAACCACAAGGCACTACGCAACTCGCGTGCGAAAATCGTGTGTTGGTCGCCTGGGCAAATTGTTTTTTTTTTTAATTAAAACCGGGCGGTACACATTGGGCTTTAACAGGTTAGTGTGATGAAACAGTTTAAATCGATAAACTGCTTAAATGCAATGCAATAGTCAGAGAAATGGTTCAACCCTTACGACAGTAATATTGTATATAAATAAATATATATTGTATATATATATAAATTGTATATAAATAAATAGCAAACATGTTGCATGAAACTTAGAAAAAAACAGCCATTTCATCTTGGTTAGGTTCAATTAGCAGCATGCTTAGAGACAACGCGTCTGATCAACACTGGTGCTCATTTGTTGTTATACGGGGCTGGAATCATTATATGGATTCCCCAGTCTCACGACAAAAATGTCGCCAGAGTATATCAAACTGTTGCAACCCTTCGAATTCCCGGGGGGAAAAAATAATTAAATGAAAGAAAAAGAAACAAAAAATTCGTGAAGTGTCTCATAATGTTTAATTTATCTTGTTCTTTATAACGGTTATCGTATTGCGGTACCCAGAGTAGAGAAATATCAGCGGTTGGGCTAATTTATACAGTTACGTTTTTTTTTTTTTTTTTTGGATTCAGTTGGTTCCACTGTTCTTTCAGGACAGCGACATTACGTCTAATAAAACTAGAAGATTCGAAATACAAATACTTAACGTTTTAAAGCCTAGCGGTAACTTTACGTACGACCAGGTTTAAGATTAAAAAGTTCTAAGTGGTGCCCACATCGCGTTTATGTGTTTTGTACGGATCTCAGAACAAACAGCAACTTTTGCCTTATAAAACATTAACAGACTGGTTTTTATAACCGAAGTGGAGAGTGTTTACAGCGCGGTACGCACTGAGTCCTTATATAAAACAGATACGCTTCGTCTTTAAAGGGTTTAAACAAGATTCAGCATAAGGTCCACTGCAGACGCTGCATGTGCCGACGTTTCCTTCTCAAAACCACGCATTAATTCTCAAACGCAACAATTTAACTTGTTTTAAACTATACTGTCAACGTATTTTTAATGAAATTATGCGTCTGTTGCCTACTTTCTTCATTCAGTAAGTTTGTTTTTATGTCATCTCCTCGTTCAACCGTGCTTCTGAATTCTTAACGAGGTGCCAGATTTGCACCAAACTTAACACAGAAATATTATACGACGGACGGCAATACCACGTCTACAATGTATTATCATTAGTAATATCAATATTTTGGTTGTGTGAAATTTTAATGTGCGAAGAACATGAGAGGAACGCAACGTCCTGCGTATGTAACGGTTCCAGGAAAAACTGGACGACCGAAAGCAGCAGGGTAACTTTGTCATGCTTGGAAGTTCCACGTTATGCTACATGACAGCATACGAAAGACACAACGGGCAGAACTTTCGGAAACAAGGGGGAGTATCTCAGAGAAATACCGTCTTCTGGAATGTGATGCCGTGTAGGTCAATGCTGTACACTGGAAGCGGCAGTTTACTCCGAAACGTCGGTACATTTCTACCTGAGTACACGTCACATCCCAGAAGATAGCAGCCGTCATGGTCAGCACCGTCAAAACTTCAGATCTAAATATCAACACGCTTACATAAATTCTAAAAGGTTTTGACGATGGTGTATAATATTGTGTGGTGATGGGTTTATGGAATTTATCCATCGTCCGAAGAGTAAAATATTAAAAATATTAAAAAAATTAAAATCACAACGTTTCGGAAGCTGGCTCTGCTTCCGTCCTCAAGTGAATGGAGGGATTCTTCTCTTCTCCCCATCCATTCACCTGAGGACGGAAGCAGAGTCAGCTTCGGAAACGATGTGATTTTAATTTTTTATATGTTTAATATTTTACTCTTCGGACGATAGATAAAGTCCATAAACCCATCGCCACACGATGTCAACAAGCTTGCGAAAGAAAATCGGAACATAAGGGACGATAGTTTGGAGTAACCAATATGTAATCCGTGAGTAATCAAGATGTAATCTGTGAGAAAGTGTGTAACAATTCTTTCTTTCGTACGTGGAATGTGACTACCTGAAATAAGTAGTAAATTAACACGCCCGCTCTAACCACATCAGAACATGTAAGTCACGATATCTGAACGCGTGCCAAAAATAGCAAACATGCGTGAAATCATTCGGTATTCGAGTCCTAACCCGAACATCGCATGTGAGAGAAGGATTCGAGCACTGTACAGATAAGAATAAAGTTCAACGCCATCAGTTCAATACTCGTATGTATACAGGTACAACAAGTTCCAAATAAAGCGACTGAACACTCTACCAAATACAAAATATATAAAGAAGCTCTAAGCAGCACCCACGAATATGCATAATTTTGGGCTGGACGGTCCGGTGCTCGATTCCGGGCAGGGATAACAGATGTTTTTCTCCGAAACGTCCAGACGAGCTGCGCCACCCCTCTCCCCGCCCCTATTCAATGGGTCCCGGGCATCTTTCTGTAGGGGTAAAGCGGCCGGGGCGTGTCTCAAGTCGAAGTTAGGAATGAGTGGACCTATACCTCTACTTTCCCTATACGCCTTCATACCAGGTACAGGGACACCTTTACTTTCAATTTACTGGGATACTGAATGTCAGTGACCAGTGGCGGTAATTCGCGTTCATAATGACGCGCTAGCGCCACCTAAACCAGCACCATCTATCCAAAGTACGTTTCTGTAAACGTATGAGAACCTCCACACCACGTGACTATCCACCGTCGTCTTCCTGCGATGCTAACATTTCTACCTCTACCCTCTATCTTCTCCTTTCTTCTTTGATTATTCCTGAAGACGAAGAGCGGCAAGTAACCCCTTGGGAATGTAAGATGAGGGCTGAAGTTGCTACAGGAGACGCTGGAGTGGTTTGAAGGGAGGAAATGAAGCTGCTTACAGCCTCCTCGTATCGTTGTCATGACAACCACAGTGAAGGAGATCTTGGTCGGCATCTTCCGCTTTCCTTCCATTCCACCCTACCCCGCCCTACAACCGTCAGTTTGCTGAGAATATCTCCACAGGAGGAGACAACGGCCCACGGTTCTGATCACGCGAATTGAACCACCCTCTCAGCGCGTTCCGACGTCAGTATGACATGGCATGTCAGTGTTACTGAGCGAGGTGAAACAAACAAATTTATACACAGTCACTTGTACTTATTCACAAACTAGTGCACTATATTAAAATAAAATAAAATAAAATAAAATAAAATAAAATTTCCAGAAAACTTCACGTATGTCACGACATGTTTCCGGGTGTTAAACACGCCATTCTCAACAGGAACACTGCACACAGAACACATAAAAGTACACAAGCCAAGATTAAAACTGTTAGCACACCACTGTGTGACACCGTATAGGAAGATATGATACAAGTTCTTGATGTGTTAAAAGTTGTTCATAAATAAAAGCAGCAATATAAAATACACAATACAACAGGTCAGGACCTACGTAAAGTTTTCTGAAAATTGTATTTTATTTTAAAATTTAAAATTGTCCATATAGTGTACGTACGTTTTCATACGTATTATCAGAACCATCTCGTACACAACTCCTACCACAATGCACGTTCACAGAACTGCCGACATGTTTCGGTGTGAAGCCACACCATCTTCAGGGGAACAAATAGAACACTTAAAACACTTAAGATAACACTAACCTGGTTGTCTAAAAGCACTGTGATTGGAACTGTGTACAAGTTGGTTCTGATAATATATATATTTATTTTAATTTTATTTAGTGCATGAGTTGGTGAATGAATACAAACTATTGCAAAATACTGCACTGAACGGACAATTTTAAATTAACACACTTTTTATGTACCTCGCGGAAGACTGTCACTTCGAAACCGAGATGGATAAACACGGGGAAAATGTGTTATTTAAAACCGAATTCAGTTAGCGCGAAGTGTCGGATGACGAGATTACGCGTTAGTAAGCTTCAGCCTTCGACGTTTTATCACAACAGAGTAGTCAGTGCACTGGCACAACGTAGTTTCTTCGAAGCAAGCCTGATTATCAAATGACCCCTAAAAAATTAAGTACAGGTCACTGTAGAAGAGGACACGAAGCACCAGCAGGGAGTAGTCATAGCCCTGCTCTTTCTTTACACTCGGCAATAGATGGGAGGTGGTCAACGCCACGCCCCGGCAGCTTTACCCCCGGGCAAGAAATCCGGTACTCATTGTACAGCGGGCTGGGTTGACCCCAGGGCCATTCTGGACGGCTGCGGAAAATCTTTCCCCACCGGGATTCGATCCCCTACGACAGGCAAAGATAAATGTCTCCTGTCATATTTCAGAAATGGCAATAGTTACGAGTATGTTCAAAAGATAGCATCAATAACAGCAGTGGAAGATGTTTGGTTACCTTCAAGTTACAGGCGCCGCTTGTTCTGCCCAGGCCGCTTCAATGAAAAATATCTGTATTCTGTCTGCATTGTTACAGATAACTGCTCGACTATTCGCAGGTGGTCGTATTCGGTGTTACCCAGGTCTCTTGCGAGGTCCTGACCTGACTGTATTTGAACAGTGTTTAGCGTCCGGTACTGACTGTAACAATATTTGTGCGTCGTCTGTGTTGGTACTTAACTCCTAGACTCACCTAATTAGTTATGTGCACGATTGCCTAAATGAAAGGGTTATCTGAGACTGCAGACGGACAAGTGTTTTCTGTAAACTTTACGAGGACATTCCAATCCCTTTTGGGGGGGGGCCTTTGTTTAGAATTAAGTGTTGCTTAAACTGTTTGTCTGGCACATAAATAATGTGAAAGTTTCCTAGTCCTTCCCTCTTCTACCTGTTCACAGCAGGTGTCGAGGTTGTTTAATTTCACTTGATCACATTCAGACACACGCCACAGTCGGTAGGACTTCTCTGGACCAGGGATCGGCCCGTCGCAGAGATCTCTACCTGACAACACACAACACTCACAAGAGGCAAACATCCATGCCTCCGGTGGGATTCGAACCCACGATCCTCGCAAGCGTCTGGCCGCAGACCTACGCCTTAGACCGCGCGGCCACTGGAATCGGCAAATGTCAAAGTAAGATTCCAAAATAAAGCGTGGTGCAAAAGTGACTTCAGGTACGCGGTGGTGCAGTTGGTTGAGGCACTGCGCTACAAGCCGCAGGTCGCGGGTTCGATTCCCGATGGTGTCATTGGAATTTTCCATTGACATAATCCTTTCGGCCGCACTATGGCCCTGGGGCGACTCAGCCTTTACCAGAAACGAGTATCAAGAATATTTCCTGGGGGGGGGGGGGGGGGGGTAAAGCCGGCCAGTGCGTCGGACTGACAACCTTACCACCTTCATGTGCCGATTGTCTAGAAATCTGGAAGCCTCATCCTCCTGGAACCCTCAGGGCCTGTCCAGGCGTGTAATGGGATTGCTTTACCTTTTTTTTATTTTGCAAAAGTGACTTGGCACAGCCTTCCCCAGCTAAACATCGAGCATCAAGTGACTTCTACTCCACTCCGTATATACAAATACAGAAAAGGGAACATCTGTGATACCCTTTTAGAGAAGCTGGAGACTTTGTTCTGTGCACGCAATGTTACGGGAATACAACCAGAACTGTATAATAAATACCATCTTTAATCTACATAATTTGTGGGCAACCTTTTGGGCACAGGGCCAAATGAAGAGAAAGAAAAGATGTCTGCGGAGCGCATTATAAATAATACCCCTTTTTTTACTTATGTATAATTAATGACAATATCCTGTTATAAATAGCGCCAATATAGGGGCCATAAAACTTCCTTAAAATAAAATTTTATATTGTTCAGACCGTGCACTGTCGATAATCAAATCACAAAACATTCAGTCCCAACAAAGTGCACTCAATTTTTTTCAGATATTCCATATTAAGTCTTAGACCCGTCCGTGCTGTTCCACACACAAAGTAGAGGGATTTTGCTTGTAACACCTAAATTACTTCAGAACTTCACTAAATTTCTCACACATTACAAGAGATATTATCCGTGACAGCTGTATCACGGATAAGGAAAAGGCGGTAATCAGTGCCGCCAAAATTCCATTCCCTACAGAAGCATCCAGGACACCTCAGCAGTTCGCGTGAATTCAGCTACCACTTACACACTGTATCGACGTCAAGAATATGTGGCGTGGCGTTTAAGAGTAATTACAAATTAATTTCCATCGGAAGTAATAAATACAATCGAAGTCGGTTATAACGTTATGAAGGGGGCTGAATATTTTGAGTCGTTATAAATGAGTGTTGTTATAACCGACTAGTATAATGTTATGGTTAACGGTGAGGAATTAAATGCGACTGCAGAATACCTGACGCTATAGACGAGTTGTCGCATCAACCCATGTCGTTATAACCGGGTTCGACTGTACATAAATAACATCTATATGCTGTGTTCAAGAACAGGGTGCTGACAATGCATGGACCGAAGTGGGTGGAAGGAACTGGAGGCTAGACAGAACTGCACAACGTGTGACAGTAATTACGGTGATCAAGCGAAGATAAGGTTGGCATGTAGCACGCATGGGAGAGAAGATAAATACATACTTTTATGCCACAGACGGGACAACTTGGATGATCCAAGCCAATCCTGAAGGATAATATTAAAACGAATCTTAAAGACGTAAACAATACGGGATGTTCGATGATTTTACCGATCACAACTGACTCGCATGAGGACGTGCTCTATAAAAACGGTGAAATCCAACTTGCCAAGGGACTACCGCCGTCTTCAGGACTCTGCTCCAAGCAGTTAAGTTACACGACACGTAACAGCACAGCCAACGTAATACGATCGTGTTCCGCACATTACACCTACTGTGCGCTCAGCAGACAGAAGACGTGCCTCGAGAGCACAGCTGTGCGTCCGTCCGGCCACTCTGCACCTACACACGTCGTTCACTTCTTTGTTTCGCCAAGCTATTCACTCCACTCGAAATGTAAGCACAAAACATGGCAACCATCTTGGAACGTACGGCATCACCTCAATTCCCGAGAAAGTTCACATCAGTGACTTCTATGTCAGACCTTACACAACGTGTTCATTTTGATTCTCTTGCTAGCAGCATAACCTCTATCACAGTTTCATGTCCTTCCGTCGCGGAAAGTCAGACTTGTACTATTATGAAACTTCACTGTTCACCGTACTGCAGATCGGCAGCGTCGTTTTATTTCGTCTGTTTTTGCCTCAAAATCTCGCCAACACAATTCAAGACATTTTACACAGCGACTACGGTAAGATTTCTGCTTGTGCGTGCGACTACTGACGCTTACAGTCGATATATCGGTGCAGCACTGACGAAGAATCGATAATCGATAAGATTATATATGTTTCAAAAAACGACAAATATCCATATTAATTTACAAAGATAAGATAGGGAGTGGAGTAAAACATTCTTCAAAAACAAACTAAAGTGTAACGTTTATAAATTAAAAGCGTTCAAGTTTACAGATTCAATATGTAGAATTTTAAATATTACTGAAAAGTGACAGGGAATGACACTATTTTGACGACGATCACTAAACGATGCGTGGAGATACACCTCTGCACTTCCTATAATGCCCCGTGGCATGAACAGCAACAATTTTAGGAGTATTAATTTCAAACATATATCACAAATAGAGGTGGAGATGACAGAACACATATTAGACTCGAATATCGATACAGCCGATATATCGACCTATGGGCATTACTGTAAACTGTGCAATTCTTAGGGAGCCACTCAAAAATTTGCGCTATTTGTTCAGACGTACTCGTTCACTTTATTAGGATTAGGAAATCCTAAAATACTGACTCGCCACACCCTAATGAGACGTACTGGAATAAGTCAATACCAAACCTTAAGCGGCTTTAGCTTCTGACGCAATTTCAGGGAGAAGTATATTGGACAAGACTAAGAATGGTAGTCTGGTGTCAAATAAAAGTAATACTGCACTTAATGGCGTGTGATTTGCAGGTGTCTTAATATGAAGTTAGCTCAGTTAACTGAAAGAAAAGAAAATTTCCGACTGCTTTGTCTTTAACATCAAACAACCACTTACCACCGCCTTATCTGACTAGGGATCATTGTTTATTAACTTAACACAATAAAAATGTCGGCTGGGACACGGAAATTTCTAATGTTAAGGTAAAGTTGTCCCTGTCGACGCCATGAAAGCATATAGGGGGAACCGAGGTACAGCTCAACTCATTCTTAACCTCGGCATTAGATGGAATGGTCAGCATCACGTCCCGCCCGCTTTGCTCCCGGAAAAGAACTCCGGTTCCCATTGAATAGGAGGATGGGTGTGTCCCAGAGCCCTTCTGGGCGTTTGAGAACAGAGAGAAGTCGGTATCGGGATTCGAAACACGGACCGTCCAACTCTCTTGCTCTAAGTCACTGTGAAAGTAATTAAGCAACCAATGCTTCTGGTGGACGACTGACAACTAGAAGGCGTGCACAGCCGGCAAACCCTGTCTTTTACAGACCCACACATTCTTGACCTCGACACTAGACCCATGTAAACTGCGGCCGTCAGAACCAGAAGGCTCGACGAGACTCAGGACCGGTCAAGATGCTGGGGCAAAGGCAAAATTAAGGGTTAGCTCTCTGCACGTCATGAACTCATACGCCAGGAACGAACGTATGGTGCCATTCACTCTTAACCTCGGCACTAGATGGAGGTAAGTGGCCAGCTTCACTCCCCGGCCGCTTTAACCCGGTTAGTGTCGGTCGTTCAGACAAAGGCCAGCCAGTCACAGAACTGAGCTACACCGTACCTTTCATTTCGTTGAACACGCATAGTTAAAATCATCACAGAAAAGATTCCGCTTCCTAGAAGACGGTTTGAATGCGTTCCAATCTAAACGGGGAATCTGTTGCTATCATTATTATTATTATTATTATTATATCATCATGATCATCATCCCCTTTATGCAGGGTATTCGCACTTATATACCTGAAACAAACCATGTTTCTAGCGTATACAGTGTCGCAGCTATTCTGCGCGTACTGTTAATAGTACATATAACGCTGTCTTCAATATTAAACTCTTTTGTGTTTCTACATTAGCACTTTCCGCAGTATGTGTGCTGTGCCCAATATAGCTGTTTTCTGTAGTTCCTTGATATCGTGCTTTCCTGGTACGTTGCTCAAGTATTTTGTAAAGGATTTTGAAATGGTTCCAGTTACTCCTATTATTACTGGCCTCACCTTTGTTTTTGCATTCCACATGCGCTGTATTTCTATTATAAGGTCTTTATATATTTTAGAATATTCTCGGCTTCTTTCTTTATCACATTTCTGTCTCCCGCGATTGCTACAAAAATTAGCATATATGTTCCTTTTTCATTACGCCGGATTATGATGTCTGGTTTATTGTTGGGGATGATTCTGTCGGTTTGCACTTGTTGACTCCATAATATGGTTACCTTGCCCGCTTATTATTATTATAATTATTATTATCGCTATTATTATACTATTATAATCATCAGTCATTATAATAATTACTATCGTCATCGCTATTGTGTCCAAGATTACTAGCATAATGTTTTTCCTAGAATGGAGAAGCGCAGACACCCACGTCACAACTTGTTAAGCCACAACTGCTACTGTTGCCTTCAGATGCTTTCGATAAAATACTATTAATTACACGCTAAAAAAAAGACATTCAAAAGCATGTTTGTTAAAGACAATTACACACTTCATCTTCACTTAACTCATCCTAATGGATGCCACAGAATTTGATGTATCATTCTACTGAAAAGCGCGCACAGTTTAAAGATACGCTACCAGCTCAGTGTTCTAATTGGGTAATTTTATGTCTTAACAACTGATTTAGTGTCCTTGAATTTATTCATCTGTGAAATCCCTGAAGCCACATTTCTCACAAACTCGTTTTAAGAAAGGTGTAGATTTCCAAGTCTTCTGCGATGTTACGCCGCGTGGATTGAAAAACTGCCGACGTTTCGAAGGCGCTCTGATGCTTCGAAATGTAGGTAATTATTTATCAATCGACACGGAGTAATACAGCAGAAGACCTGAGATTTTTTCTGTTCTCCAAAATACCCAGGCCGGCTAGCGGGGCCAACCCAGCCGACTACGGAATGGGTATCCGGGTCCCTTCCCGAAGGGTAAAGCGGACGGGGCGTGACGCTGACCACACCTTCAACTAGCTCTAAAGTTAAGAATGTCTTAGTGGAATGGACAGGAGCAGCTTCACCTTCTTTATACTCAGGTCGATTTTTTGTTTCTAACTACGCCACTCAACCAAATGACAAAATTAAGACTCCAGATATAAACAACAATCCTATTTATGTACATGACATCAGTGTGGGCCTGGATAGCGCAGTCGGTATAGCGACTCGCTACATACTGGACGGCCCAGGGATCAAGTTCCGGTGGGAGAGAGATTTACCGCTCCCATCCAGACCGGTACTGGGGCCCACCCAGCGTCTCGTACAACGGATACCTGGTCTCTTTCCCGGCGGTAAAGCAGCCCCGGTGTGACGTTGAAAATCCACCCCCATCTAGCGCAGAGGTTAAAGAAAAGATTACAGCTATAACTCTACCCCCCCCCCCCCCCCCGGTATTTCATGGTCTGTTCTTGGATGAAATTTTACTTTACGGGGTATAAATATCTAAGAAAAAGGCCAAACTCTTGGACTTTGACGCAATAAGGTTCTATAGACTGAACCAACGTTTCGGATGAACCTACACACCCGACTTCACGGCGTCACATACCGCAAGCCCGCAACCTTAAACCTGTATTTAAGATATTTGCACTATACACTATACTTGTCAGTGGTAATATTGCTACCACCTCCAAAGCTGGTCTAATGGCGTGTCGAATTATTGATAAGACTATATATTCTGAGTGTTATATATAAGGCCAGAATAAAAACCCGCTTCAAAAACAATAAGCCAATATACTGCTCTGTGATACCGTGAAGAGGACGTGATGGTGGCGGAGGGGGTGTATAGGGTGGCCGCTGAGTGGTCTTGAGGGCACTCCACTCGGCCTGGGTTGCTCAAGTGGATGGCTGGAGGATGAAAGGAGAGTCCTGCAACACACACACACACACACACAAGAGACGGGGTGGCCTTTCTGAAGAGCGCCCTCCACATCGCACTCAGCTTCCAAGCCGCTGTTACCACATTCTCTGTTCGTGCCTACCAACATTTGTGTTCTACACCCAGCTCGATTTACTGTACTGATCATGTAATTTGATCGGAATGACAACACAAAGATAACCAGTAGCTTAATTATTTGTTCTGGTATTCCTGACGAAATAAAGATCTTTACTCACAAGAACAGCTATGACCTTGACAGTTGTGATGCGGGCACGAATAGTGACCGATGTATTCCAGTTACGTTGAACTTCAGCGGTGTTGCATTACAAAATGACGTTTTGTAGTGGCAAAGACATGTTTTTGACAGCACCTATATATCTTCTCCATGAGATTCGCCTGGAGATGAGATCACCCCCACTTAAGCCGTCAAGGCCGTAGCAGTTCTCGTCACTAAGGCACAATAAGTTGCTATCTCTTCAGGAAAAAAACACTCAAAATTCATCAAAGACAGACATCCAAAATTATCAATGTTATCGGTGTTCTATCACATCCCGCACCCTTACGCAGTCCGGCAGGCGGAACTACACTAAACTGGAAGACAGGTTTCCATTCCTGGCAGTGACGAAATTAACCCAGGCCGTCTACAGGCAATATCACATATTACCTGACAACCAGGTCCTCTTTCTCAGGGGTAAAGCGGCGGGGACATGAAACTAACAAAACACCTCCATCAAATGCCGACGTTAAGAAGACGTGGAGTTATACCTCACTCCCTCCCCTCACACATACACAGACACACACACACACAACTACAAGCACTGGTACAATTGTACCATTCAATTTTCATCACTCCGAAACCTAACGCGTGATGTGGGTTCTGTAATAGGCTATTTTCACTGGTTATAATGCCCTACGAATCTGCAGATTACAGGTTACGAACTTCCGCTCTAATAGTGCACCGTCTAACTGCACGTACGTGGAGCAGAATATGACGTAGGAAGACAGCAGCGACCGAAATCGTCCAGAAACTCCCTGATTTGTACGGAGCCAGATGCCGTGAACTGAAGCCAGTAAATTCTGTAGGCTGTATTTGACAAATATTATCATCATATTCCAAACTATCACATGCCAATTATTATTCTCAATAATTTGTTATCACCATTACACAGTGTTTACATTACACACCTGAAACAAGCCATGATTATAGAGTACATAATGTTGCGGCTACTCTGGCTACAAAATATGGTGCATAAAATGTTATTTGCCACGACAAACTAACATCAGTACTTTCCGCAGTATGTGTGCAGCAATGTTCACTCTAATTTTTTAACAACTGCGCGGACTTGCTACTGCTCTGAACAGAAACTTTTTACACGACCTGACGACTGTGTGGCAGTTTTTTGTAATATGCATAATAAGAATATTTACAATGAAAATTTAAAAATTCCAGCTGCGCGGCAACAATTCAGTGTGCGCGGGAGCATTTCAGTTACTGCGCGGCCGCGCAGCTTAGGGGGAACATTGGTGTGCAGTGCCCTGTATCGCTGTTTTCTGCAGTTCCGTGATTTCGTGCTTTCCTTGCATGTGGCTCAGGCATTTTCTGAGTAGCTCTGAGATGGTTATAGCTGCCACTACTATCACCTCTATAGCTGCCACTACTATCACCTCTATAGCTGCCACTACTATCACCCTATCACCTCTATAGCTGCCACTACTATCACCCTATCACCTCTATAGCTGCCACTACTATCACCCTATCACCTGTATAGCTGCCACTACTATCACCCTATCACCTATATAGCTGCCACTACTATCACCCTATCACCTATACAGCTGCCACTACTATCACCCTACCACCTCATTTATTACTGCTACTATTGTTACTATTATTATCGCCTCTGCTGGTGCTAAATATCGTACGTGTCTGCTAAAACAGATTTTTTTCCCGCAAGGACCGTATTGGCTATATTTATGCTAATGCCATTCAATTTCTTAATTAACGCACTTTGTATGACAGAATTCATCAAATTGACGCAATCTGTTATAATGTTTTTTCGGAGGTACTTAATATTGTCCAGTATTCATTTTCAAATCTAACTCTGAACTTCCTGAGACCTTCATTTTCTTTCGTGTTAGTCCATTCTTCGAAAAATGTCCCTCCACCGGCTACGCCAATGCTGCAAATTCAGTTTGTAGTCAGTTTAGTATCTTCAGAAGGCCAATTATCACCTTCAAATTTGATATGATTGATTTTTTAAATCATATGCTGTCCTAATTAAATTATTTAATTACATTTTTGTGTTTCTTGCCTACGTGTCCGGAACAGTATACTATCCTTGTTAGTTGTGCTTGCAAGTTGTGTTGTTTCTGCTATGGGCAACTTGGCTGTTGACTCAGCACATTAATAAACAAGAATTTAACTGAATTATCACCCATTATAGTCATTACAATTAAGACAGTTATTCAAAATGGCAAATCATGCAATAAAATGCACAACAAAATATGGCTCTGCAGGTATGTCACTGTGTACATACTTTTTACCAGGGAAATACAGAGGCTGTACATTACCGACATTGTAATACGAACAAAGCACAAGGCGCCAGATTCCATTTACGCGCACGGATGGCCATTACTAAAATAATCATAAATGATACGTCACAAACTTACCGCTATTGGATTTGACGTCATCTCTATGCAGATCCGGTTTTGTTCCAAGCATGCTGAGCGGGTGTGCACCTGGCCCAAGGGCACCTGACAATCCCAGAAGACTGGCCGCGGTGGATGGAGGGCCAGGTAACCCCGGATGGGGCATCATGGGGATTGGGGGGGCGTGGGCGGCATGTGGCAACTGCTGCGCGTGCATCTGTTGCTGAAAATAAACACGTAAGGATATTTAAAAACCTAAAATTGTGTGAAAAGCCATCAAAGTCTTATGACTGCAATTACCTTATTCTATTCCCCTAATCACGAATAACGTAACACGATTAGAACTTGTGCATAATCAGTTACAAGCTTTCCCTACGGGTCTTTTCCAAACAAAGCTACATTTTGAGACTGGGAAACATAACTATTGAAACACCCCCCCCCCTTTAAAAACCACACACGATAAACAAAATACGTGTTACTAACACTCAAACACATTAGTTGGCCGCCATGTTGTTAACGTCAGGAAAAAAGAGTAATTTTGTGTGTCAGCCAATCACACAGTAGGCTATACTTTCAAGGATAAAAGATTTACATTCATACACCTCTGTCAGGAGTGCCAGATGAAAGTCGCATAGCAATGCTGATGATTCAAACCTTCTGGGATGTTATACCTAGCCGATTGGTAAATAACTGCTGATGTTTCGGAGGGCTGTGTTCCCTCCGTCTTCAGGATACAGCAGTCGATGAAGACGGAACTATTGCACCCAGAAAGTGGAAGCAGCACGCGTGACTTCAGGCTTCCGCCGCGATGGTGACACCTGCACTCTTCTGGGATATTACGCGGCGTCGTGTGGTAATTATTCACCGAGTCCGAGACTCTTGACCCTTGAGGATGGGACCCATACGTTGTCTCGAACCGTCCGTAAACAATTACCGCACGGTGCCGCGTAAGATCACAGACCAGCGCAGATCTGGAGGCAGCAAGCTCCTCGACACGTCAGCGACTATGTACCAGCACACACAGACAAACATTCCAGAAGTTATTAGTCTGCTTTTGGGAGTATTTTAGGTCTACCCTGTATGCTACTTAATTTAAATAAATATATCACACAGGTCGTAAGCCTCAGCATCAAGCATAATATAACAGAGTATTCTTTTTAAGGAATATTTCAAACAATTTGTATATTACGCGGTGACCCGATTACAAGGTAAAATGGCTATATGTGGGCAGTGGTGTTACGGAGCTCAGCCTGTGTATGTGGCCAAAGGATGTACGGTCAGCGTTCAAATGCTGGCAGAAATAGGGACGCATTCCCCAACACCACTGCGTCCACACATGTTGAAGAGTCCCACCTCACTGCCTACCAATGGGACCGGCATCAAATCTGACCAATCAACCCCACGTACAGCCGACGTTACACATTCACAATGCAATACCTCCATTCCTCAATACGTCTTTATGCCCTAGTATTTCAACAATCATACCTGCACCTTACACGATATTTAAGATCAAATCAAAACACACTACATATCAGTAAAAGTGAGATTCCTCATTCCAAAGTATGGAATCTTAAACAAAACCAAGAGTAGATGCGTGTGGTAGAGTTAAACCATAAACTGCTAATGGCCGGTATGTTACTCAACAGAGTCCCCGACTATTAACGTACCCAGAAATTAACTACCGTGCTCAGTACGACGTGCCACCACTTCGCCCTGTTTCCGCTGGGCAAATTCTAATATTACATTCCATCTACGCCTAAATGTTTCAAGCAACCCTTCTCATTCGGGTACTCAGAGCAAAATTTTGTTGGCAGTTGTCATCCTTCCGCGCCTGCTACATGTTTCAACCCATCCCACCCTTCTTAATTCTGTCGTATGCACTTCTCTCCGGCCTCCTATTACTTTCTGCACAGCGTGACCCCAACATCAGAAACCCTCAGTCTACCTTCTGCCCCTAATTTGACGATCAGGTTACGCAACGCACAGAAATGCAGCTCGGTATATTTTAATATTTAGAGTCTGGGGCAGCAGAGGGGAAGACAAAGGATTCTGAACCAAATGGTAACAAGCACTTCTCGAATTTAATATCTCCCCAAATATTTAAACATTTCCACATTTTAGACATATTTATTAGTTACTGATATATCATGATTGTTCTGCATTTTGAGAACGCGACGTAAGTGTAAGCTCAGTTGTCAATACTTACTTCTACACAAAACGTCCTACTAGCAGCTAAGAAAACTTCCGTGTTTTTCCGCATTTATTTATATATATATATTTATTCGCCTAACACATTACTATCATCAGCACTTACAAGACGCTAACGTGGTCCATTCAATTTCACTCCCTCTTCCATTCCTTGGACCTTCCTAATGGCGTTTTATAGACATTTAAAAGCAATGGCGATACGGCATCTGTCTGCCTCATTCCACTTGAAATACATACTTATCCATGGGTATACGGACTTTAATGTTAAAACAATGGAACACTTCCTTCCTAAATGATTAATAGGTCACATGGCAGCTACAACTAACTGAAGAGTACGTAAGAACTGGAAAGCAATAAGCGTCAAACGTAAATGCGTAAAAATCTGACAAAACTTTATTAATAAAATATTATATTATCCAGTAAAATAAAGCTATGTCAGGCCGACGTGCCTTTATATTTGTCCCTTACACTGTAAACACAGGGGGCAAGTCTCACGTCAAGACTGGAAAGCATTAAATGGTGAAGGATTTTAAGAAGTTAACACTCGACAATATAAAGGGATTTATTTGATAAAGTAAGGCTGAAGAAAAAATCAGCGTCACTGTTCCGTAGGCAAGGCCCCTTACAATTCGAACACTTTGGAAAACTATTATTAGTCTAATCCTTGGAATGCCCCAACCCTTGAAACACAGTCAACAGAAACATAAATAATGAAGGTTAACATTTCTTACTTTCAGCTTCCGAATATTCCCCAAGTTACAGCAGATCTTTCACATTGACATCTACACCTACGATTTCTCTGTATTCCTCAGTTCATGTCCCTATGTTGCAACCCCGCCCAATTCACCACAGTGTTACATCTGTTACCGACAGCAACAGGTAGTGGTAATGCCTTCAGTCTTTTGCCCATCACGCCCTTAGGCCTGTTGCGGCTCAATTAGTTCTGTGACGACTTATCGTTCATACAAGCGGTAGGACTTCCTTGCATGGGAAATCAAGCAGTGA
Source organism: Coptotermes formosanus (assembly GCA_013340265.1). Classification (NCBI taxonomy): domain Eukaryota; kingdom Metazoa; phylum Arthropoda; class Insecta; order Blattodea; family Rhinotermitidae; genus Coptotermes; species Coptotermes formosanus. The sequence continues at coordinate 1,956,286 of BLKM01000725.1, read as the reverse complement.
TTGGGTACGACTTCTTGGGCATGTGGTTTGCTGAGCGTAGAAAAACTTGAGATAACACTTAGCTAGTTAGCACTTCCTGAAAGGCGGTGGATATACCAGCTTCATATTCGAAACACAACATACCTAATATTATTATTATTTATTATTATTATTATTATTATTATTATTATTATTATTATTATTAAGTAAAAGAATCGTCGGACAAAATTTTACGGTAATTTTCAGTCAAACACCACACCACAAGTTTATGATTGAATTCTGTCTTCGAATGAGAGAACAACAAGTTCTTAAAAGAGATTAGGCTTAAATAATTTTTCCGGAAACCGTTTTCATCGTAAGGATAAAGCAAAACCAACTGTCTTAACACTTCCGGCCCCAAAATATGTTCCAGATAACGGAACTCCAGACATATAAAATAACACGACACCCCGTCATATTCCGGGTGCGCGAGTCACTTAAAAAGAGCTGGGCTATATTTTAGATGAAGCAAGTAAAGGGAAGAGAAGCTGCAGCAACCAGCTTTCAGACTTAAGTTCCCTAACCAGGAACCTCTGAAACAAACCTGCATCTATTACCTAAACATATCCACACATAGACAGCAATCTGCAAACCCTCAAAATCATAATTAAGAACAAAACCATACACAATCTAACACAAGTGTATTACCGTACATGGTATTTAACAGTCTATACTAAATGTTCCGGCCTTTTGACCGTCATAAGGCATATCAAATCACAAAAATACTCTGAGGAACACTGATTACGACAGAGCTTTCAAAATCATATTTAAACACACCAAACTGCGCGACTTACTGCATACACGTATGCATTTGCCTAAAGCAGGGATCTTCAAACTTTACTTACTCAAGGACCACATTTTAATGGCAGAAATATTCGCGAGCCGCATTCACGTTTTATAAAGTAAAGTGGCATATTATTGCACGACATGCCCACTATTTCCCCTGCATAAACATACACAGGACAGTTTTGTTATTTATTTATTGAAGGTTTATGATTTATTTTTATTATTTTACTTATTCCCCCCACCCTGCAAACATTCCCTTCTGTAGTCTTGCAATATTTACTGCAACATTAACAGAGACTTCATATAAAAAGACAAAAAAACATTTTTAACAGTTTAGTACAAATGTTAAAATACTTCAGAATGGATTTTATTTGACATTTATTTATTTATTTGAATTAAACATTTACACTCGAAACTCAAAATTTGTTAGGGGCCGCACAAAAACATTCGGAGGGTCGCATGGGCCCACGGGCCGCGGGTTGAAGACCCCTGGCCTAAAGTCTACAGTTATGTAATCTTGGTACAACTGATTATTTCCTTATCTGCTATTTCTTCAATTATGAATAGCCGTTAATCGTTCAAAAATGCTTCTGTCTATATCTGTGTCTCTTTACATTTCCGTAATATTCTCTTCTCCTTACGTGAGGGGGAAGGGAGGGGCATCTTTTTTTAACTTTCCTTACACCCCTCAATTTCCAAATTCTCCAAAGCAACCTACCACTGCAGTATCATTCCATCTTTATTCGCTCAGTCCAGCTGTACGAAAGACGGCGTTACCTAACATCAGTTGTGTTCTGCAGTACGCAGCCTTTACGTCTGGTTCTACAAACCACAGTGGGCCAGGATAACACAATCAGTGTGGCGACTCGCTGCGGGCTGAACAGTCCGGTGATCGAATTCCGGTGGTGGGCGAGATTTTCTGCAGCCGTCCAGACCGGCCCTGAGTCCCACCCAGCCTGCTATACAATGGGTACCGGGTTTCCTTCCCGGGGCTAAAGCGGCCGGGGCACGTCGTTGACCACCCGCCTCCATCTAGTACCGAGGTTAGAGAACGAGTAGCGCTATACCTTTACGCATCCTCTGACCATTCATGACCTCTTCTAGGATGAACTTTACCTTTTTCTACCTATCCACAAACCACAGGATTTAATCACCACTTACTCAATCTGCCACCCGTATTTGACAATACCGAAACACCCCTTCAAGTCTTGTACCCTACAGATCTCAATTCTAACCTTTTAAAGCCAAGCGGTAACTTTACATACGACCAGGTTTAACATTAAAAAATTCTACGTGGTGCCCACATTGCGTTTATGTGTTTTGTACGGATCTCAGAACAAACAGCAACTTTTGCCTTATAAAACATTAAGAGATTGGTTTTTATAACCGAAGTGGAGAGTGTTTACAGCGCGGTACGCACTGAGTCCTTATATAAAACAGATACGCTTCGTCTTTAAAGGGTTAATTTTTTAAGAGTAATAGTAACAGTGCAGTACTAGGCCCACAGTAAGGTTTCAAACGCAGGTGTGTAGCCGCCTTACAAGTCGAAGATCGGCCCAACTTCGTAGTCCGGCTCTACGGCCAGACGAGACGGTCTTCATAAAACAGAATCACTCAATTAGTAGTAGAACACACAAAATGAAGGCAAACAAACAGAAAAATCAATACCCATACCCAAAACACACACACACACACAAGTTGCAACACGGATGAACTGAGACAGAGAACACTCACACACATACACTGAAGCAAGACGCATGCAAACTAAAGGCGCCAAGGTTCCTCGCACCACCTTAATTTCGTTTCCAGGATCCAACAAACAGAAATCGGAGAATTGTATATAATACGTAAAGAAGGCAGTGGATAAAAACTGCATCACATGAACTGAAAATATATGTAAGCACTTTTTCAATCGCTCATCACATACGTATTGTTAAAGTTCCTGTGCTTACATTAAGCGCCAAGCCATGAAGGCGTGAGAACAGAGGTATAACTCCATATATTCTTGACCTTGGTAACACAAGGACAGTACACAGCTAGACGCCTCGGCCACTTTAAACCCGAAGAACGTGCCCCCCCCCCCCCTCCCACTGGAAAGGAGACTGGCTGTGCAACACAGCTCGTCTAAAAGGGTTCCAGTAGTACAAACTGTTTCAATAATTAATATTTTTCACGTAGAATTGAACGGACTGTCAATCTTCTGCCATATGAAGAACAGAATAAACACCGTTCCGTAGACTAGATGCATCTTATTCTCGAACTGTGCGAACGGCACGAACGTAAACTTTCATTTTTCCATTCACTATAGAAATTAACCAAAAAATGGGTAGGAAGCAAGCAAGATGACAAATTAAGATGTCTCACAGGACCTTGGCCGGTTGTGTATGGGGACGACAAGTCCACAAACAATTATAAAGAATAAAAAGGATAAGTACGAGCCAGCGGTTCGTAAAGTTGATTGGGAGTTAAAACATATTTCTCACAAACGTGTGAATATTACGACTCTAACACACGTGTGGAAACGAATTAGAACTGGCTTCGACGTCATAAATAGGTTGAAAGGTACTAAAAATTAATAGGTTTGGATTTTAATAAAGTAACATATATGGAGTGCACAAAACTATGCACTCTGGAAATTTTAAAATAAACTCTGAAAACATCATTCTTCTCAAAGCAGAATTCCTGCTTACATCTATGTATTTAAACAACACAATTTTAAGTTACATAAATATCCTAATGGAATAACCAAAGTTTGAACTATCCAGTTGCCAGCTACCACCTATTCGAAAGAAAACGCCTCACAGACCCAAGGAATTCCTGATAAATTAAAGTCATGCCCCAGAAAATCAACTAGTTAGAAATCGATAAGGTTAATGAAGCTGTATGTTACGCATTTCGTTACAAGGTCCAAAATGAAAATACGACAACTACGTCACGTTCTACTGCTTGTTTATAATCTACACATTTCTCTTCGTACAGGACAACACTCATTTCTCGTCATTAAATGAAGAGTAACAGTGATATACGGTAGATGGCACAACCTGATCCATGCGTAAACACAAACTTAACCAAACAAAGCGTGGTGAAGTCATCAATATCATATTCAGGGATAGGTAAACAGAAAATTAGTGCACTGCTAGGGTATAAAGGCTTAAGTTTCCTTACAAAAACTGTTCCTTCTACCCTAGTATCTTTCATTTTTATTAGTCTGACCTACAAAAACCAAAATTTCAAAACAGCACTGAAACTGAAAGCAGAATTTGGATTACTAAAAACTCTGAAGTCACAGATTTAGAGCTGTCCCACGTGATGGAAATTGAACTGAAGGACTGAAATATTTAACATGTCTGCAACACCCAAATTTAATACTAATCTGCCCTTTCATTGATGCACACTACTGTCAAAATAATAACTAAAACCAACTAAACACGAGCGAGTCTGAGCATGCAACAGACATACAAGTATGCAGCATGCCATGACAGAGAGAGAGAGAGACAGACAGAATCATCTACGGTTGCTGTACTAACCAATAATCGAGGTAGGTCAGGGCGTTGCTGCTGTAAAGAGACAAAAGAAAAGGCGGTTTCTTTCATGTAGTAAGGTGAAATATACAATGAAATAACAGCCGAGAACCTTATAAAAAAACTTGCAATCAACCCATGAAACTCAGACCATAACAGATGCTGCATATATATATAAGACTTCTATATATATATATATATACACACACGCACACACACACACACACACATATATATATATATATATATATACCTTCTAAGACAATCCACGTGCTGTTTAACTGTGTTTCACTTACATCGTTTGATTGTAGTAAAACAATATTTTTATGATATTTTATTTCATTCATCTCTGGAAACAAAACATTCAAGTGTGGTACGCTAAATACGGATTCAAAACGAGTCATCTTGGAATAACGACAAAACTACAATATTAGGTTAATTTGACTAGACTGTCTTCATATTCTAGTTAGTGCAATTTTTCTCTTTATCATGTACTCCTTTGAAGTTTACAGTCTTTACAGACATGCTTGGCTGACAATCAAGACTTCGCTCGACTGCACAGATAAAGAAGAGTTTATGAATCTCACGTAACAAGCCGCTCAGTTAGATGAACCACAATACCTACGAGTTGTGTACTAGCGACTAAGAAATAAAGATGGCGCTACTGTACTCTGTATTATGTAACTGCGCTCCAGAAAGAAAGATGACACTACTGTGCTCTGTATTATGTAATTGAGGTTAAGAAATATGACACTACTGTACTCTGTATTATGTAATTGCGATTAAGAAAGGTGACACAACTATACTCTGTATTATGTAATTGCGATTAAGCAAGAAAGATGACACTACTATACTCTGTACCGGAGTGTTTATTGAGTTAATGGTATGGATAGGAGGCAATGGTTATTAACTTACCAAAGCTAACATTTACACTAACAAGTAAAAGGTTAATTCAGTTACAACGCGAGTTTAATCTACAGCGCAGAACCAGTAAAGCCTTATGCGTGATCGAGTCAGAAATAAAATGCTTTTATCAACGATCTGCTGCAGAATGCAGATTCACGTAACTCTGATAAGTTCAAGTTGTCGCAATTTTAATTAACACAGTCAGGGTGCGACACTCCTCTTTCTCTGCAAGGCGAACTGCTAAGTTTTTTCTTTTTACTCCGGCTTATATTTAAAAAAAAAAGTTCAGAGACGAACTCTAAGGAAAGTTTTCACTCCCTCGTCCCCCTTAGACGCCTCTACCTTCCTACTTTATTCACCCTTCATTTCCTTTTATCCCCATCCACCCTAATCAACATTCCAATCTGGTTCTTCCTTGATCGAAAATTCACCCTGCGATGTAGGCAAGCAGTAAGGAGAAGAGGCGGCCAAGGAGGTTGGCAGAGTAAATTAAGCCCCGGTAAAATTCTTTGCGTGTTTCAAAAGTCAATATATGTGTACAGTATTATGTATTAGACGTAGTATATAGGCTTATGTACCTCAGCCTCGCGCGCTGTATTTATATTCTCAAAGATTTCGGTTCCTTTCAGGTTGTTGAGTGCAAAGAAGTGGGAACGGGAAATGGAGAACTGAGGGGGGGGGGGGGGGGCCCCAAAGCTGAAGTAAGCGGATTTGAAAAATTATTCCGTGGAGTAGATCTCATAGGATCCCCCTCCCCGCCTAAGGCGCCATCTCCCATTCCATCTTAACCTAAAGCATAAGTCACGCCCTTCGGGTAGACAATACGTACCTAGAATATAAAGCTGCTGCCAACCACCACGAGGCAAGTCAATGAGCTTAATGAAATAACGGCACAAGTCGTAACAGATACAAAAATATACAATATAGAGATTTAGTTTAAATGGTGATTAAAAATTTGCCAGCTTGTGATATCATGTCAGGGTTACAGGAGTAGCACAGACATGTCGCGGTGGTGCATGGCGCAACAGCCAACCATCGGGCCTCGACCTCCTGTTCTTCAGGTTTCATGACATGTCACGTTTTATGGGGAGAGGTTGTTAGCCCCTCGCCTAACCCCCCAAGCAGGAGGACCAAGTCTCTGTATTTATGACCCCTGCAGACAGGTAGCCTCAGCAGTCCGCAGCTCGGCACCTCGAGCGGGCCACTGAGAGCCCTGGAGGGCAATACGAATATGTCTCACAGAACTCATAGTACAAATTTTACACGCAAACAAAAATATACGTGATTTCAGGCTTCAGCCGCGATGTTAATGAGATCTGTGCTCTTCAGGGATATTACGCATCGTCGAGTGGTAATCCGTTACCAGCGTTTCGGGACAACGTATCGGTCCCATCTTAAAGGGTCAAGGTGTCTTAACTCCTTCACCCTTGAAGATGGGACGATATATCGTCCCGAAATGTCGGTAACGGATTGCCACTAGACGCCGCGTAATATCGCAGAACACCGCGGTTCTCTCTCAAAAAAATTTAGTTCAGCGAAAAACAACAAAATTAAAGACATTTCCGGATAGTGATCTCCATATCCAGGTCTGCAGACAGTCAGCTGTTACTGCATGATCACAAGGCTATAGAATGGCGTGGAAGCTAGACTTCAAAATTCAATGCAGTCTGGTAGAGACACACTGTTACTATCTAACGCTCTGTGTTCTTGGCTTGAGTGGAAATGGCGCTATGCTTTCCTTATTAGACACCACAGCCCTATTAGTGCTATCAAACGTCAATACACGCCTTGAGATTATTCAAAGAGATGCTGATGACAAACTTTGTCTCCTTCTTTAACACATCGGCCTCCCTCACAGATAACTCCCTGAATTTATATTCAGATTTCCCTCCCTTGCTCTATCATGCCCCATTTTATCCCATTTATCTCATCATCCACCTACCTACACTCTCATCCTCCCATCCTACTCTCCTACCCCGTCGACCCTTCCACCAATCCGTCCATCCAGCCATCAACCAGCGATGTTTAGGCATTTAATATATCCATAGTGAGTTTCACCCTCCGAATGATATAATTTTCAATAGAGATTCTCAACAGCGGTATTGATGAAGACTTCAGTCCTCTGGAATGTGATTTTTAAATTAATAAAGATGTTCGCAAAGTTTCAAAGCAACTTGCTGCCTCCATCTTCAGGGTCCAAACAGTCGGTGTTCGTAAACTGAAGATGGAGGCACAACGTTCCTTTAAAACTTCGGTAACTACCAATCGACATGTCATCCCAGAAGTGTTGAACACCTTACAATCGCTGGTATGGAATAAAGTGAAGCGTACGGGATATCGTAGAGAGTATAGGGACCGACTGAGCTAACCCTGCCCAGAAAGATAAACCACGTCAAATTTTGGCTTGGGATGGTTATGGAAATACATCTTTAAAAATGCAGGAGATAATATTAAAATTAATGCACGACAACTAAAGACTTCAACCAGACTGCTCTGTCTGAGGTCGACGTCCTGTGCAGAACTTGCGATCGGGCCTTCGGATTGCATTAGCACATGCAAATGACTTGTGCACACGAAAGCTGTAACATCAGTGAAAAAAATGCATTGCAAACCGGAATTACTTCAGCTGGTTTTCTTTCTTGGGTTTGTCAGACTATATCTTCCCTAAAAACTACAGATTTGTACTTTTAACACTTCGAAGGCCACAATTTACCTACGTTACGTATCCTTCACATTATACAGGGTCTTCCAATTAAAACCTGTCCGATTTCTTTATTTCGCTGTGCAAGCGGAGCGGTTTTAAGTGGAACATACTGTATATAAAAATTCGTTCCCATCTGACACGTAACACAGAGTTCTTCAATTAGAAAGAGTAATTTTTTTGACGATGTACAGCGCAATAATGGCTTCGAAATATGTCACTAATAACGCACACATATTTAAATCAGGTCCGCAAAAACCCTCCTTTTTTTTTTAATGTTAAACCAGGTGATGCATTTAGCAGCCATTATGCCGCATATGGTTAATTTCGAAAACCCACATTTATTAACGTTGTAAGGGACTACAGATAAAAGTTCATCTAAACGCCCTATACTTCTACTGAAAAACGATGCTAATGCGATTCATGTAAGAATCTCTCTCTCTCTTTCTATTCTCAAGAATGCAGAAGGTATGGAATATAGTCTGCTTTCTCTTTTTACTTAATGCGACTTAATTTGCTTTGCTAAAAGAGATTTTAGAGGAGGGAGAAGAGTGTTACACCTTACTTGCAATGCAGCCAGGTTGAACTTTTCAGTCTAGCAAAGGGCGGAAGAGGGAAAGACGCTAGAAGGAAAAATGACGAGAATCTCACGGGTAGAAAACGGCTGCTTTGTGCCGGTAACATTTAAGTAACCAGACAAGAGAAGTTCATTCATTTCACAATTAAATTTGCAAAGAAATCGCAACTCGTCCCTTCGTGTCTCACGAGAATATGAAAGACAGGTTCGAGAGAAATCGATTTTCAGGCGCTTTCTAATAATCGCGAAAACCGCCTATTAACTTCCGTCCGCCTGTCTGCATATATCAGCGTGGTTCCCGCTGAACGGATTTCTGTGAAATCTGATATTGGGGGCCTTTTACAAAAATCTGTCGAGAAAATCCAAATTTGTTCAAAATCGGACAAAATATCGATCGATTTATACATCAAAACCTCCTGAATGTAAGTCAAATGCGTTAACAATTGAGTGAACTCGTTCCACTGACACGGATTAATTGAACACCTGTATGTATAAAAAGAACATGCATCATTCTACCACACACCGCAGCTCAAAGCGCAATCGACACACTCAAGACACTGTAACGTAGGTAAGAAAAGGCAAATCGTTGCCTGTCCACACCATGAAGGCATATACGAGGAGTAGAGGTATAGCTCCACTGGTTCATGACTTCGGGAATAGATGGAGTGAATGATCAGCTTCACACACCGGCTGCTTTACTCTCCGCGAAAGAACGCCGGCGGTACACACCGAATGCGAGGAAGGGTGGGCCCCAGTGTGTGTGGACGTTCTGCAGACGAGAAAACTCTGTTTCCCCTACCGGGGTTCGAAGACACTGAATCATCCAGCCCTGCCTAGCTACTGTACAGACTACAATATACCAGCTCCCTGATAAACCCAGTAAAATCACGGCCACTGATGAACATAGTCTGCCGGTCATCTACAGAAACTTAAAAGTCCAGTGTGCACAGAAAAACATTCCCATTTTACTGTAACTAAGCGCAATAGATACGATTTTATCAGTGCCGGTTCTGGAACAGGAAACCTTGAAACACGACGGTCGTGTCCACGGTAAGAGCATGCCTTCGTTGCTGTATTTCCGCATAGGTTTGATTTCATCCATCGCATAAGAGACCATCCCTGTCCGCCACGAAGCAGCACTGGTCGGCAATCACCTGTTGGGCAAGCAAGTTGCCAGTTTTACAGAAGTTCTGTTCCACTGCCACTTGAGCTTGCTTCTGAGGATCATATGAAGACTTGGCAACAACGCTGCTTTATTCTGCCCTCACTAAAACTTTGCTATGTCAGCCCCAGACGACGCTATAGATCATCAAATGACGGTAAGACTGTAAATGTTATGTATATTGCCCCAACGATTTAGAAGATTCTGAGAAGAGATTTTAGGACAGTATTCAGAACAAGACGTAACGGCTTGAAGGCTGTTTAAACTCAGAACACTATACATAATGCTTCCGTTTACAGCTGCCATAAATCTCTCAGCAACTCTGCCCTGCACTCACTGCAACAGGCCCGTTCATCCTTTTATACGATATGGGAAACTTCTGCAAAATTTGTCTGCATGCGGGCAACAAGAACTTCAATACACAGACTGAAGGATGAAGAACAGCCCTACGTATAATTAATTATACGTATAACTTTGTGTATTTTGGTATACATTACGTGCAATAAAAATGTACACAAAATAGTAGGAAACATTTACAAATAATCAATTTAAACCTTGGCTAGGGTGCCGCTATTTTGACTACATTCATATAGAATGAATTAGTAATTTAACCTTTTAAAGCCTAGCGGTAACTTTACGTACCACCAGGTTTAACATTAAAAAATTCTACGTGGTGCCCACATTGCCTTTATGTGTTTTGTACGGATCTCAGAACAAACAGCAACTTAGGCCTTATAAAACATTAAGAGACTGGTTTTTATAACCGAAGTGGAGTGTTTACAGCGCGGTACGCACTGAATCCTTATATAAAAACGAACACAGTTCGTCTTTAAAGGGTTAATGTAAGTCTCCGTCAACTAACAGCTCAGAAATTTCAAAATTACTTCGGCGCTCTCTTTCTCGGGTTTGCCAGACGAAGAATTAACGTTTTAAAACCTAGCGGTAACTTTACGTACTACCAGGCTTAACTTTAATCAATTCTCCACGGTGCTCACATTGCGTTTATGTGTTTTGTACTTATCTGGGAACAATCTGCAACTTTTACCTGGCACGTCGTCAAACGATTGGTTTTTTAAACTGAGGTAGAGAGTGTTTACTGCGCGGTACGCACTGAGTCCTTATATTAGACAGAATCCACTTCGTCTTTAAAGAGTTAAGAGACGTTCCCTCACTAGAAATGTCTCCACGAGCAATGTAAAACTGCCTCGCTACGCGTTCAGCGGGGTTGCACAGGCAATAACAGATTTTATACTCCACCTGACCAAACATATCTGCAATTCTATGCAGTACTCTCTACAATTTTCGGTACATGGAGCACACGAAGATTAAAAATGGAGAGGTAAAAAAGGTAAAGCAGTCCCATTACAGGCCTGGACAGGCCCAGAGGGTTCCAGAAGGTCGAGGCTCCCAGATTTCTAGACAATCGGCACATGAAGGTGGTAAGGTTGTCAGCCCTACGCGTTTACCCCCCAGGAAATATTCCTGGTACTCATTTCTGCTAGAGGCTGAGTCGACCCCGGGGCCATAGTGCGACCGACAGGATTATGACAATGAAAAAATCCACTGACATCATCGGGAACCGAACCCGCGACCTGCCGGTTTGTAGCGCAGTGCCTCAACCAACTGCGCCACCGCGGCCCAAACTGGCGAAGGCGTTGCGGAATAAGTCTTCATTGTTCTATGCAAGAAGTTGAACAGAAGACTTAACGAATAATGACTTAAAGCCTACACAAAGCCAGTGCATTAAGTCTCGAAACAAGTATTTCCGTACAATGACTTGCGCTTGGTTACAAAATATCTTGACGTTTCCAACTCTACAGCCACGTCTGTTTCATCCAGTTTTACGTCTGGATGCACGATAAGGCGCGGAAATACATTCTGTGTTCGTGACACTCTAATACTATAAACAGAAATTCGAGGAATCCGTTCAGAATTTTCTCTCCTCCCCGCTCAACAGAAACACAACGGCAAAACAAATGCACACATAACATTGCCCTCCTTTGCGTGGGCGTTAAACTGGAAGCCAGGATAGCGCAGAGCAGTCCGTGTCACAACTAGACCATGGATAGGAAGGTCCGGCGTTCGATTCCAGGCAGGGGTTATGTTTCTCTTCCCCAAAGCGCCTAGACCTGCTCTTGGGGCACAGCCAGCCTCCCATTCAATGGGTAGCGGAGTTCTTTGCCGGTAGTAAGGCGGCTGAAGCGTGACGTTGGCCACTCACCTCTATCTAGTGTCGAGATCAAGAATGAGTGGAGCTATACCTCTACTCCCACTATATGCCTATGCCTTCACAGCTTGGATACGGTCAACATTGCCTTTCTGATGGCATAACTAACTAACAAACTAACTAACTCCATGGAGCAGAGGCCTTCTTGAGAAGCTAATAGTTTCTCAGGTAGTCAAGAAATTCCCCGCATTTTATGGAGCCTGGAGGTTCATTACCGCATTCACAAGAGCCCGCCACCTGTCCCTATCCTGAGCCAGCTCAATCCAGTCTATGCCCCCCCCCCACCCTTCCCATCCCACTTCTTGGAAGTTTCTGATGGCATTCGAACTTGATTTCAAATACTAGAGCGAAACTGTAACGCAGATTATGCATGTCTGAGGCAAAGGTGCGTAGCAGAATACAGAAATAAGGGGATATAACTGGAAGCTGTAGAAAGCTGTAGAATGTGGACCTTCACAATTTACACTCTCTCTTCTTCTTGTTCTTCAGCCTTCATGTATCAGGCCGTCTGGAGCCATCCAGTTCATAATTAGCTTATGAAACTATCAATCACGCAGAGAATAAGTGGAGTCCTTGGACGGGCGTACGGCTCATCACAACACCTCTATCAGGAAAACACGCGACATGCCCCTTGAGGGATTCAACTCCAGGACAACAGTATTTCAGCTGTCCAACACCGTACGAGTCTCAGAACGTGAGGGCATTCTCGTTATGCCCCCCCCCCTCCCCAAATGGTATAATGATGAACCGATCAGGGAAGTTGAGAAGTGTGGTACGTGAAAGAGACGATAAAGGCACGCGCTTTACCCAGGAAGCTGAAGTGGGCATTTTGCAAGTCCCAGTCATATATTTAAAGATAATATTTAAAAGTCAAAACAGACAGGGTTGGAGGGTCAAGACTGGACTTTAACCTTAAACCGAAAATGGATTTGGTGAATTATATTACTTTAGAAGTTACCTGGTGCCTTAACCAATTTCACATACAATTTAATAAACAAGTTTCACTGACTGCCACAACGCTGATCAATAATCCTGAATACAAACTGCAAATCAGTGGCAAACCAATTATTAACGAATAACTATTAATTAAGCAGCGTGTGGAATTCCATTCCCCCCGCAATTACAGGCACACCAGCTCCATTGTCCCTCACAGCCACCACTGCAAATATCAATACAAATGTGCATGAGATATAATAACCACTGTCCCTTACTCAAGAGAACACAGTTGACCTGCACAGCGCGGGTACGGTACGTTAACACTCGAGATGACGGTCTGCGGGAAAACGTACAGATCCTGTCATAAACATGAGTCTTTATCACTGCATGATCTTCTATCCACTGGTCGCCATTTGTTAAGTGTTTCGTTTATAACAAGCCTAAAGTCAAATGTATGTATAGCTCTAACCACACAAAACACTACAGAAAATAAATGTATTATATCACACGCACAAAACACGACAGCACTACAGCCCAATGTATTTTAAAGCGCAAAACATCCGTTAGTGATTACAAACAAAGGACAATCGGCTTTTCACAGCCACTGCCAAGGTCAACTGCAAACTCCATAGTCAGTAACATTACGTCCCTCTTCGTTGCCAGTAACACAGGAGTCTAGAAAATTGTATACCAATATACACGGTCTGTGGGCGGTCGGGATGGTGTAGTTGGTATAGCATCTCGCTATGGAGTGGACGGTCCGGGAGTTCGAAACCGGGTGGGGGAAAGAAATTTTCCAGACCCATCCAGACCGGCCCTAGGCTCACCTAGCCGCCTGTAAAACAGGTACCTGGTCTCTTCCGCGGAAATAAACAGGTAGCGGCGTAGCGTTGACCCCCCACCCCCTTATAGCGCCGGGGCTGTGTATGGGCACAGCTGTACCTGTTACTAAGATCAGTGTCCGCTTGGCATGTTACGTAGGAAGTGCGCACGTGCATGGACTGGATTCATCTGGCTCAGGATAAATCACAGCAGGCGATTCTTGTGCAATGGCGTAACTAGTGGGGCGAGTGGTTTGGCCGCCCCAGGCTGCACAGTCCAAGGGGCGGCAAAATAAATACGTGTAACAAAAAAAAATAATTATTCTTGTCTCAACAAGTTTTAAAGTAACGAGCCAAATAAAGGAATTTAAATTAATGATTTTGATTTTTTCAATTCACGGTTTCTGTTAGGGGTGGCCACTGTGCTTACTCGCCCCGGGCCACCAAAAACAACCCAAGTTACGCCACTACTCTTTTAAACACGTTAAACGTACCTCCGCATTCGTCAAAAGGGGCTGAATTTCTTGCCTAGTTGAGGAGACTATTAACTTCAGAACAGACGCCTGGTGAATTTACAACAAAGATCTATGGATCCAGGCGCTCCACCTAACACATAATTTACATGGTCCAATATTTCCACATATAACTTAGTGGCATCCACAGCAAGCGCGACGAACTGTCCAGGGATAAAAACGTACGAGCAAACAGAACGAAACACAGACGGACAGCCATGCAAGCGCGTTTAGTTTGCCCAACGTGGTAATTAGCCGGGTAAACACGTGTCTAGGCGTACAGTGTCATGAACAGGGAACAGTTCGGCGAAGGGGTGATGTGGTGATGGTGAGGGGATAGTGGTGGTGGTGTTTATTAGTGGCAAGGTTTAGCCCGGGAGAGGGGGGGTTTGGAAGAGGGTGTTCCGACATTCTGCACACATTCGATAACGTATTACCGCCAAGCTCTCCCTCCTCAGCGATAATCTACACCGAACCGCGATATGGCTGGCCACATGACATCACGGCAGTCAGTAATCCATTATCCTACTCGCCTGCTTCCGTGCGTGAGTGCGTGCGTTAGATCGAAAACGCATCAGCCGCCAACACACTAAAACCAAAGCCAGGCTCCGTCGGCGCCTTGACAGTCTTCATGAATATCGCATTATCAGCCTGCTATCACGGTTTCTGCTGTCTGTTGGCGCGTACTAATTTGTGGTGTGACGTGAGGCATTCCCCCCCCCCCCCCGGGCACTGCTGTGTGCGCGTCCGCTCATTAACACCACCGTCCACTCTTCACTTATTAGTTGGTACAAGTAGACAGAAAATTCTGTAAGCCGTATCGCATGTTGGATAAATAAACAATACTCAGTACACACACAAACCATTTCGAAATGTTCTTCTCGGAAGACCACACAGTGGTTGGTTATTCCGTCAACGTTGCTTAGAGAAGAGGCTGTATAGTCAGTGTAAATCCATGGCACTCAACCTACAACACGCCTTTATTTGAGCTATTACAGTGCACACTCGCTCTCTCTCTGCAAGGGTTTCAGAAGTGGAACGCAAAACGTTACTGACCACTCGTCAAAATCAACGGGATTAAACGCCGAATTGCATGAGCCGTGCCCTTGCAAATTCTTTGGATTGTATTTCAGCCACAAAACTACAAAAAAATCAGAGACAAAAAACG